>CAOKZL010001582.1:0-324713 GCA_948472985.1 Iguana delicatissima
TCATTAAATTGCACATTGCTAATTGGTTCTGTAAATCACTGTTATTGAAATTCACTGGTTGCAGCTGAGAAGTTAACACTTGAAACCGTGCGCATACAGCCTCATTAATGAATTGATGCAATTTCCCCTTATACTCATCTCTGGGGTTCGGTCGTGGGTCACTTCATGAGGGCCACTGCGACTCACATATCTTGCCCTCCATCTCATAACTCCGAACGGGCGCAGTTTCTAACCTACCGGATAGGAAGTGTTTGAACTCTGGAGTTAGCTTCAATTGTTCAAAGAGTGAGTAAGTGGACTGGGCTGAGCACTGCTCCGTAAAAGAAGACAACGACGCCCTTTCTGGTGCCACGGCATCCCCTGTGATTGGGTCATTGTCAGTGGTCACCTGAGCCATGGCTCCGCCTCTTGCACCTCCCTCAGAAGCCTCTGAGGCCCTGCTTGGAGCATGCAGCACCACCTTAGAATGACTGTTTTCAAGATGGCGCCCGGAACTCTCCACTGTAAGTTTTTGTGCCACTGCTGGCACCTTCGGGAGCTTTCTGCCACTCCCGGACTTGTCAGCCTTTTTAACCTTCTTTTCCATCACACCTTTTTCCTTTACAGTTATCTTTTTATTCTCTGTGGCTTGCTGTTTGCTTGCCGCATTCTGTATTTCATCCGCCTCATTCTCACCGGAACTTAAGAATATTTTTCTTAAGTCTGCCGAGTAATCCTCCTCCGGCACCCTCTGCGGTTTGAGTCTATTGGCAGATCTGCCAAAGCCACCATCTGTGACCTGCTGATTAGCAGTTTTCTGGATGGAATGGTGCCTGTCTTTGTCCAAGCCCTGCTGATCTGCAGTAGTTCGGACTAATTCATCTGCCGCTGCTCTGTGAGCGCTCAAATTTTTCTCTGGGGACATTTTAATTCACCTCCAGTATATTTTTTTCTCCTATTACCCAGTCCTGTTACCTCTCAACAAAATAATCTAATGTCTGACAACCGGAGAGGGACAGAAATGCACCTAGCCAGTTCGCAGGAGGAAAAAGAACTGACCAGAGAGGGACTGGAGCGGTTAAACGGTTTTTTACTGTGGCCACGAGGACAGCTCCTGCATCGGTTGGTGTGAGGGTCACAACCCATGTATAGTGGATTGATCCTCCTGTCAACCCAAGAATGAAGATTGTAGTGGTTACAATTTGGATGAGGTTACAGTATGGACAGGGTAGGTAAGGTTAAAATTCCTCCCACTACCTGGTCCCAATATGGATTGGGGCATCATGATTATTTTGGAGAAAGGGAGAAAGCTATAACTAGCAGTGATATTTTTAAAGCAGCGTCCAACAAAGAATCTCTAAAGGACCACTGCTCTGAATTTAAATTCCGGTTAACTACTAGTTGTTTATAAACTTGTCCTCTGTAAGTCTGTACAGTTCATTTATAAGAGCTATTACAGAGTCTAGAAAAGTTACTGTTTCAATTCCCAGAATTTTCACACACACGCGCACACACACACACACACACACACACACAGAGAGAGAGAGAGAGCATGGAAGAATCATTAAGTGTTAAACACTTAACAGTTAAAATAATATATGTTGTTGTAAATGCTTCAAATTATGGGTAACAATTAAATTGTTTTGAAGTTCTTGATACAATATAGCTTTCAGTTACTCTTAAACTGGTACTGCTCGGGACAGAGTCAAATATTCAGCAGGGTTAACTACTTTCATAAATGTTCCATTAGCTGAGGGGTGGGCTAGAGCAGAAGGGGTAGGGATCTCCAAAGGTTGCACAGCCACTTCCTGTGAGACGAGAACACCACATTTGATGTGATGCTATTTCTGGTTCCCTCGATTTGCTAAAATACATCCAGTGCATATAGTCTGGTAAAAAGACTGGTCATATTAAGGGCCAAGTAGTGTCAAACCAGCATATTTTGTGGCAGTTGGAGTAATTTTTTAAAAAGTTTTTTTGCCTTTGGGCAGCTGAAAAAAAATAAAAATGGGAGAGGCTGAGCAATTTTGGAAGTCCATAAAGGGCTTTGTACATAGGTTACACTTTCCCTCCCGCACACACATTAGAAGGCCAAGAATTCAACATTTCACTGGTATTCTATGAAAACCATACATCATTACAGCTTACCAGTTACCAATGAAGCGAGGATCACTCTGGTCAATATGAACAGTACTTCTAGGATCCACATAAAATCCAATAAGGACCCCTCCTAATAAATATCCTGCTGCAGGACCAAGAGCTCCCATTACATACATTATAGCTGTGAAAACAAAATAGGAAAGAAGTCCAAGCACACATTCAATTACATCATATCACAAACAACAGTATTAAAGTAGTGTGCAACATTTCACATATCAAAAGAAAAGGAAACAGAATGCTCTCCTAATCATTGCTCTCCCCTCAGTTCCCAAATCTTCTTTAATCCCTTGACATTACAAAGAAAACTTTCTAAGAAGCAAGGTCCACTTCTGATAGTAAAAAACAGCAACATCTATTGTTTCTTTTTCCACTTTTAATAGCAGCAATATATTCCTCATAAAGAGATAGTAAGGAAGAATTTTGACATGTATTCTCTAAAAGATATTTATTGATTAGTAAACAACTAGAATGGGAGGAAACAAGAGGAGAGACTCAAAAATTGTAGGCCAGTGTGAGCCAATGTAGTGTAGTAGCTTGAAGTGAGTTAGAATCACTACAAATATAAAGGGTTTTTAAAAGTGAAAATAAAATAGATCTAGCATTAATAGGTGTAAATTTATTCACCCCATCAGATAGCAACTACCTTCCTATAATTCAGAGCCCTGTTCACTGTAAACCACAGAATACCAGAAGCTTTTAAGGCATATTTCTATAACAAAGACAGCATAGGGAAGAGGCTAAAGATCTTCTCTTGTTGTTTCAAGCAAACTATTTTTAAGGAGAAAAGTTAAAAATTGGGAGATCCCGTCCCAAATATTCTGTGTAATGATAACTCAGGCCCAAACTGTCTATATTTGACACTGGATTGTGCAGCAAATGTTTAGTCTAAACAGACATTATGTAACATTTATTTAGTAAAGCTTTAGTCAACCTTCACAGTAAGCAGAAATACAGTATGGTAGAGATAAAAATAATGAATGCAGACTCCCTTCCATTAGAGATGGGAATGGTGCCTAAAAATTAAGATTTTAAAGACACTATATACTGGCAAGGTTCTTTAAATATTCCTTACTGGCAATATCAATATCACACGCATTGATTCTTTAAAGGAGACTGCAAGAGACATAGCAGCATACTTAACTCTTCAGTGCTTAAACAGGGATTAGGAAGTAGATTGCCCTTGTAAGTAGGTTATATTTTTTCACTATAACATTTAACAAGTATTGTTTGCAGTACCAACTTTCTGCTAATATCAAAGAAGAGCTCCTACACGACAGCCTCATCTCATTTGTAAAGGCGATATATTTAGCTATTATTTTAGAATTAGTAAAGTGCCATTCACATGAGTAGAGGCTGGGAGAATGGAATGGAGACATAAAATCAGTTAATCCACAAGCTGCTGCTATAGGATAAGAAAGGAGCACAGCTGGTCCCACTTCCTGCAGTGCAAGAAAAGAAACCAACACAAGCAAATGGGACCTCAGGTGCACTGACTAAGAATGGGCACTCTGTGGCTTAGAGTGAGTGGAAATGTCCACCAGGAAGGAGTATGAGAGGTCTTTAGCTTTCAGAAATATAACTAAACCGTTTTGAACAAGAAGATGTAGCATTCTCAGTCTGTAGGTCTATGGGTAGGAAAGAAAGGAGGCCCACTTGGCTGCATAAGTGTGCTTTGCTGACTGTTTGCAAGACACAGAAATCACGTGTTGGATATCATCCAGGTGGTCTGATGCAAGTGAAGTCTCCATGTGGTTAGCATGAAGGTGGTCACATCCAAGTGAAGAATTCTGCCCTGCCACATGGAGAGCAGATCAGAGTACTCCGGAAAGTGGCAGGTGTTGCCACTGGACAGTTTGAGAAGGCTGGAGAACCATGGCCAATGAGGCCACCACAGGATGATAAGAATAAAGTCTGCATTGTCCCTTGATACTTGTAATGACCCCTGTGAGAAGAGCACATGGGGGAAATGAGGTCCGTCCCATGAGAAAAGAAACATGCCTCCTAGAGTACCTGAGCTTTGACAACCCTTACTGCAGAATCAAGCACACTGAGCATTTGCCGGAGACATGCAGAGATCTATTTCAGGTGTTTCCCAGCCATGGAAGATGAGACAGCTGAGTCTATCCTCCACATGTGGGAGGATGAGGTTGTTCTGCTGAGATAGTTAGCAAGGATGTTGTCAACAGCTGGAAGATGCATTGCCAGGAAGAAAATGCCCCTTTATATGCACAGATCCCAGGTCTGGACAGAAAGTTGAAGGAAAGTGCAGGAATGCATACCTCCTTCCTTGTAGAGGTAGCAGGCTACCATTGTGTTATACATAGCCATTTGGATGTGACAAAGCAATCTCTGGAACGTACAAAGGGCTTTCCACACTGCAAACTGTTTGTTGATATGACAACTTCTTGTTATCAGATCACTGACGGGTTACTATAAAGTCCAAAGTGTGGGACCCCAATCCACCATGGACACAGCTGTGGTGAGGATCATAGAAGGCAAACAATAAGTGAAAGGCATTCCTCTCATACAGTTGGAGAAGTCAGTCCGCCAAGCCAGGTAGCAAGAGAAGCATACCAGATTGTGTGTGTTTGAGATCAAAGTGATCCAGAAACCACTTCTGAAGGGGCCTAATCCAGAGATGGGGAAGGGAATTGCCATACTGGTCGCTGACATGAAGCCCAGTAAAACCTGGTCTGGCCTTGGTGAATCTTCCTAAGAGCTTCTGCACCAAGAACTTCAAGGCGGAGGCTCTGTCCTGGGATAGAAACACTCTGAACTCTACAGAGTTGAGCACTGCTCCTATAAAATGGATACATGGATGGATGTAATGAAGATTTTCCTCAATTTACTATGAAGCCCAGGTCCTGAAGGAAGGACATCTTGAAGGGCCTGATGGAAAGAAAAAGAGCCAGTCATCTAAGACAGCCATTCTTAATTGGTTTGTTGTTGTTGTTGTTTTGTTTTGTTTCTTGGCCATGGCCCCCTTAGGAGCTCTCCTTAGGTTCCAGGGCCCCCTGTTAAACACAACACAATCAAACAGAAAATCTTTTGTTACAGAATACCAAGAAAACTTGAATATTCCAAGATACTGGATGAAACTTTTAAAAAGACTGTTTGAAATTAAACATCTTCCAGGCCTAATGCAATCTTTGAGTGTGGTGCTTTTCTGCAAGTTTCATAATATCAAACTCCAAACTATACAATGCCAGTTGGAGGCTACTTCTTGTTGCAATATCAATTCTGTTCTTGGATTCCGTGAAGGAAACTGTCAAACAGTGTGTTGGAAAGATATTATAAATAGGAAGGAAACTATTGACTCCAATCAAGGTTGCTGCTTAGGTATTTCATTGGTTCAGTTACCAGGGCTCCCATAAACCCTTGGGGCTCCATTTTCACAATTTTTCAGTCTACAACACCTTTCAAATGGGCCAGGGCCCCCTTGTGGATCATACAGCCTCCACTGAGAATGGCTGGTCTGAGACTCCTTTGACCCTTAGTCAAGATATTACCACAGCCAGACATTTTGTGAAAAAATTCAGAGCCACTGAAAGATCAAAATGAGAGGATGCAAAATTGGTAATGTTCCAGTTTGATATGGAATCAGAGTAAGTATCTACTGGAAGGGTGGATACTAATTTGAAAGTATGTGTCCTGTAAGTCTATCGAGGTGAAACACTCTCATTTGTGAAGGAAGGGAAGGATATTTGACAGGGTAGCTATCCTGAACCACTTTCCAGGAATAAAGAAATTAAATTCCTTGACATCCAAGATTGGGCTCAAGCCTCCACCCCATCTGGAGATTGTGAAGTACCTTGAGTAGAACCCAAGAAATAATTGGGATAAGTGGACTCACTCTATTACACCCTTCTATAACAAGGGGTGGGATGACATAAATACATTAGGTATTTGTCCCAATAATAGAGTGGAGAACACAAACAGTGCCTTTGATAACAGCAATGTCTAGAGTGCCTGTGGTACAGGGAAGAGGGAGAACATTGGTATCAAAACTGGGAATCTTCCCAGAATTGAGACTTACTCCAGTACTGCAAGAGGTCGAGATTCTCTGTCAGGTTCAACATATTCCAGTACCTCAGGAACTGATATTCCTGGTGTTGAACCTGGGGCCTTGTGGTAACTAAGAGCCAGGCTTCAGGAGAGAGATTTGTCAAGGATTTCCCCTTCTAAGTGAGAACTAACTACCTGAACTTCATCAGATTGTGCATTCAAATGTCTAGCAATTATCTTCAACATTGGGCTCAGGAGATGATGATGAGGCACCAAGGAAGTGAAAATACAAGACGTGGATGGGAGGGGCTCTTGAGTGGATGGATATAGTGTATCAGAATCTCGATGGGAGGAGATTCAGAGGCTGTTCCCTATCTTTCTTCTTCCTCTTCAGCTTCACCAAAGTCAAAGAGAAGGATGTTTCTCTTTTAGAAATCATTTCTCTTTAGACTTGCCAGGCGCAAGCAGTATGTCTCTAGATTTTTGAGCATGGAAGAGGGCTTAGGAACCTGTCATGGTGTCACAACCAAAGGTGCCCAGATTGTCTTCAAAGGAGGCTTAAAGAGGGGCTGAAGGGGTTTGGCTCATCGACCACTCCAATGGTTACTCCATGGCCAAAGATAAGCATGAGCAGATAGCCACCAAAGCCATATAATGCTGCTTTTTATGGGCTTCAGGGACCAAAGCTTGGAAGACCTCTTCCCATTGAAGAGCCTTAAGACAGGAAGCTATGTTACACTTGGCAAAATGTGCATAAGACAACCATGTGGTCCTCACCTCGGTAGAGGAGACCATTCACATGACTGTGCAAAAATGAGATCTTTGTCCCACAGCCTAGACACTTCTTGAATAAAGTTGCTAGGGCGATAACTCTCCTGAGAGCAAAAAGACAAACCAATGTACTGAAAAATGCCAAAAGATCCAAATTTCCTAACAATCCTACTACAGTAGCGGACAAAAAGAAACTGGGTTTCAGAGAGAATACACAGCTTTTATATGTGTTGGCAAGGGGCCAGGCCTACCACTAAAATGCAGCTCTAGAAGCTTCCAAAGACTTCTATGCAGGAAGAGAATGATCTATATATTTGAATCACAGAAACTACAAAGAAGAAAAATAGATAATAGGCTAGATGCACTTAACTTTACAGAAAATATTTCCAAATATTTGCTTCAATGAAGATTGATCACTCACCAAATTTGTACAATAAATCTAAATTGTTCCTATGTAGTTATTTCTTTTAGCATGGTTAAAATCTTCCAAAGATGCATAATGACTTGCTCCTAGTATAACAGCTGTGTATAAGCATTGTACAAGGAACCAGCTACCAACACAGATCTGGCTCAATATCTACACCTCTCCCCCCTTTATGGGAGCTATTATTCCAAATATTAATTATATTGTAAGAAATCTTTGTCAGCTGTTCCCAAAAGAAGTAGGTAATACACAGTGGTGATTCTAATCAAATAAGGAAAATGTCATTAAGACTACTGAAGGAAAATAAATGCTAAAACAGCAACTAAAATACCACCAGAAAGCCTCTAGCATTTTTAGTTTCTCCATACTCAGTCTATAAACTTTTCCAAAATGTCAACATAACTGCTCTCATGTGGACTTGTGGATGTGTATACAGAAATACTCATAATTTGAAGTCACCAAGTGCACTCTAGGGAGCGTTTGCAGAAACAATAGTGACTTTATTTTTCAGCTCAGACAGCTAATGCACTATGTCTCTATTAATTATTATTATGCCTCTTTAATAAAGTTGGGATTACCTCTAAAAAGGAAGTGGTCCATTTTTTCACATGAATTATATTTTCAGTTCAGTTACAGGCAGTGCAACAAACTTTATTACTCTGAGCCATAGAAATCCAGTCAGCTGAAACTTGTATCTATTCAGCCTACCTTTCATCCTGAGAAAAATGGGCCTAATTAGACAAGACCATGGAGATCAGTGATCCTGACCCAATTGTGTGAGGTATAGAAACCACAAAGTAGAACAGGATTATGGTGTGTATAGAGGGGTATTATTTCCCCCATTGTTATTTCCTAATGAAAACTAGCCAGTCAGACTCCTACCTACCTACCTACTTAACTGCTTTAAATGTAGGATGATTTATACAAACAAATCAGAATCAAGGATAGATAAATATAAAATCACAATATCAATATGCAGCATGATATGATAGTGTCTAATGAAACAAAAAAGTATGATCTACAAGGATATTATTTCCTAAGTTCTTTAATTTAAGTCTAAGGCACATACTCATTTGTAATTTATTCTGTTCTATATAACAAAATATATCTCTGTAAGACTATAGTCCAACAAGTTTCTTTTATTATACTGGTACATAGCAAAGACCTGTTCTTTTCACCATGTACCTTATCTCAAAGAGTAACAAAAATGTTTGGACAATGTGATATTTTAAATTTTTATTTAACTAAAATTCACATATTTCATCCATAAAACATAATCAATTTTGTAATGCACCTTCTAAAATTAGGCTTGGGGAAACAAGCATTTTATTAATACACAAATCAGGAACTAGAAATATTTTTACAGCCAATTAGATGCACAAGGAGATCATCTTCACACATCAAGTCACAGAATATACAGCATACATATATGTAACATATTATCAAAGAATGATGTACTACACTGAATTACAAAAGACTTAAAGCAATAGCCTTACATCATCTATTGAGGCCTACCTTTTCTGAATTTCTTCCCAAAAGCCATCTCAGCACTGTTTCTTCTTTGTCCCTCACTCTATCACCTTCTCACATCTCTCCCCTGACACATGTGTAAACCCTCCCCTTTAGTGAAATATGCGTTTACCTCCTCCTGCAATGAGCTTTTTAAAGACTAGGTGGATCAATCAACAACCACCATTAAGAAAATACTCATTACACATCATCATAACTAATCTATACACATATGCTCCATCAATGTGTAAGTCATGCATGAACACAGATTCAGCAGATACTTCCTTATTTGACACTAGAGAATAGCATGGCCCATAACAATAGTTTGAAAACACCATGAATAACCTGTCCCTTCAGTCAGGTGTCACAGCCTTCTCAGTAAATCCACAGAATCTTAGTATTGTGCAAACATTTCTACCTTTCCAGTGGCAATTAGGGCTCATCTGAACAAGTCTGACTTGTTATAGCATTTGTACCAGCACTAGCCCAGGTGTTTCCAGATCAGACATAAGAGGAGATGTGCAAAAATGTGCTTTGGACTACAATCTACCTACTCAGCATGGCCACAGGCCATGTTCAGTAAGGGATCCTGAGAACTGTAGCTTAAGAACAGCATTCTATAGAAGTACACTGCAGAGTACACAGGGAGGTGGCAGCAATGAATGGAAAAGACTGCCAATTCTGAGTTTCACCCAGAGGCCAGATATTCAAGAAACATACTACTCGGTGCTGACAACCTTCTCCTCCTATCCTGTTGCTATTTTCCCCTTTTTGCTTGCCACTACTTTCACATACGCTGTTGGCATAACAACAACAGCAGAGGATTTCACACACACCCAAATTAACTTTGCCAAACCCCACTTCTAACCATGTATTCTTAAACCAGTAAGAAGAAACTAGCCAGAACCACTTGCAGATATGCTCATAGAAATGGCATTTGCTAGGTAGATTTGCCACTCAGCGTTTTAGCAGCATGAAATAGATTCAGTCAGACAAAGGCTGTACAGAAATGGAGCACCTAGTCAGAGAATAAAAGGTCAAACAAGCTGTGAAAAGTCAAAAGCATCAGGTTTTAAAAACTGGAAAAAGAGAACTGTCTGAAATCTGGAAAAACTAAACTTGCAGAATGCAAAGAATAAAGATCTGTCTAAAGAGAGGGAGGTCTCAGCCTTCTGAAGGGATAGGTCAGACAATTTTTTTAAAAAAAAGAAAAAAGAGCTGGGGCTCGACAGCTTGACCAGGATTGGGCAACATACAATGCCACCTCCAAGACACCTACCCCTACACTTTGACAACAAAAATTTGACAACAAACCAGAAAACTCCTTTGACAAAGGAATTCTCCCTAGATTGAAAGGATTTACAGTGGATGCGGCAATAGTGGTGCAGCCTGCAGTGGACTATGGACGGACGTTGGCCCCTCAAACCTCTGAAGTTATCCACCTCTCAACAAGATGCCAAACGATAAAAGGCAAACAGCTTTCACCAGAATCCAGTACTACTAGGGAAAGTTGGTTGGGTATGTGAAGAAGCAAGAGGGGAAAACTGGAGGGAATAAACTCTTTGCCACTTAAACATTCAGTCCCTTGGAGGAAAGGTTTTCAGTTGAAGCATACCACCAATGTCTCCTACTCTCTCTCAAGATCAAGATGAAAAGTGTAATTCTCTCTCTCTTTCTCTTTCTTTTTCCCTCTTACCTACCTACCTTCCAGAGATTGAAGTGCAATTGCACTACCTGGGGATAGGAGAACGACGGGACATGGACGATGTCATGCATAAGCATCGTCTGGGTCCCGTCCTTCTCCTGTCCCCAATACGGAAAGGGTCTATATTTCTAAACACTGAGCTGAAGTTTTAAGTTACTGCAATGCTGCAAATTTAAGGACTGAAGGAAAATTTCATTTGGAAGAGGCAACATCCATCTTGCCTATGCCCTGGCAGCTACATTCCTGCTGGAAAATGCAGCAGGAAGGATGAAGGGAAAGGGGAGTAGCCAAGGAAGATATGTTGTGGCCTGAATGAGAACTTGCCATTCCTCTTGTAAATGGATCAAAGATAAATGAGGAATCAAGTTTCACATAAGGCAGGATCTTCTTAGCAAATCTGTTACAGGAAGAAGGGGTGTTCAACTCCAGCAACCATTCCCAGTTTCTTAAACCACAGCATTCATGGCTTATGAAACCTGGAATGATTATCCAAACTGGACTGGTGAATTACATTAATCGGTTAACTAAAATAATATTGTGACATCACAAGACAACCATAACATCAGGACATATGCTTAGCATTATGTTTATTTTGGTCCTACCAAAAAGTTACCAGAGTGCTGCATGGAGTAATACGAATTTCATGAATCGTGATTTCCATTGTATGAAATTATTTAAAAGTTTGGCTTACAAGTTTTCCTTATACACCTGCAATTTTGTTCACTACAGAATATTTGTCTTCAAATGTAGTTTGTCCAAGCCTTAAAAAGTGACCTTCATTACTCCAGTGCTTGATCCATTTATCTCAAGTGAAATTTACTGGAATGTAACACTTGGAATTGCAGCTCTGTTTATGAATCACACTGATAGGAAAGTGAAAGGTTTTTAAAAATAGCATTGTGCTTTTAACACTGTGGATTTAATAATACTACAAAAGGAGCAATTGGAGTTTGCTGCTGGGGAGACACTGATTGGGGTTATTCAAGGCCATTAAAAAAAAACTACTCATTTTTTTTTTAAATCAACGGTAATTTTTACAATAAGTGACAGCACTCTCTCAGTCCTTGCTGTGATCCTTAACTAGATCTTTATATCTGAGTTGATAAACTGACCACAAAACAAACACCATCAAATCAATGTTGGGAAGAAAGCTATGATAGGAACCAGGAGGGAAAAAATGACGGTCTCTTGGGACTGAGGCAAAATGTAAAGAGGAACAGCAAAAGAAGTCCTATGGCACACCAAAGATAAACTAATTTATTATGACATTACCTTTAGCAGGCAACAGTCTTCTTCATCTAATGAATGAAGCAAATAAAAAGGCAGACTGTATATATTATGTAAACAACTAATTCTATATGCCTAAAGCTAAACAGCAGAGAACAAGTAACACAGAAGACCATTAGGTTCTAACGGCAGATTATAGGACCAAACTTAATCCTGCCTAAGAAGCCAGAACAATGTATGATTCCATCAGAGTGCAGTGTATTCCCCTGCTCCTGTATCCTGATGAGACCAGAGTGCATACAGTGTGCTCTCTTCCGGCATGACCTCCACATGCATGAAGGTGAGATCACTCGAAGCACTGTGTCCCATTATAGTCAATGGATGCGAAGGGCAAGCGCCTGTGCTGCTGCTGGTGCGTGTATTTTGCATCCATTGACTACAATGGGACATGGCAATCACTTTTTTGTTTTATGCAGGGACTCCTGGAATGGAACCACCACATACAGAGCAGGTGCATTGTACTAAACATATCAATTTATACTCAACTTACATAGCTGGAAACAGAATATCAACACAACTGTTTCAGTGATGAGAACCCCATTAATGTGTTATCTTAATTAGTCCAAGAAAAACAGTGTCAAACTATATCAACAATTCTCATTGTTAAGATCCATTTTACTGAGAACATCTTCATGGATTTTAATCAGTGTTTGCATCCAAACATTAATCTCTCTAGATGGAACTGGTAATATATCACCTTCACATAATAGGAAAAATACTGTGATAAGATGTAGTAACAGAGCAAATATACTTTATTTTGAATCAGTCTACAGACAAAAAACTGATGAGTTGAACCATTAAACTACTTGCAGCCCAATATCATTACACTTCAGATGCATTAGCTTTCAAGGGAACCAAGTTTTGACTGATTTTTCATATAGATTCCACCAGGGCCAAATGGGGTCATGTAAAAGAGTATACTTTACTTTACTACATGTGCAGAGGGGGATGGAGACCCCCACCCAGGTTACAATCCCTTTTAATATGTGAAAAAAATGTGGGTGTACAATGTGTCAAAGGACAGCTAAAGAAACTTATTTCTCCATATCTATTGCCAAGACCTTGTGTAACCTGCCAGAGACAATGTTAACCCTTCTGGTCCAACATTAGCCTAAGGCTCATTTCTAGAATGGAATGTGCCTTCCAATTCAACTAGGGTATTTCTGCACTATACTGCTGTAGCGCTATTATTCCATTTTCAACATCTTATGGAATCAGGGGGGTTGCAGTTTAGGGAGGGGCATTTAGAATCCTCAGCCAGATTGCTCTTTGGGCTCAGTAAGCTACAAACCCTAGAATTTCATATGATGTTGAAATCACTAGTGCGGAAATGGCCTAGGACTTTGTGATACTAAGACAGGGGCCATTCTGCACTACACTGTTATAGTGCTATTATTACACTTTCAACATCCTGTGGAATTCCAGGGTTTGTAGTTTACTGAGGGCAAAGAATTCTCTGGCCGAGGATTCCAAATACTCCTCTCTCAACAACAAACCCCAGGATTCCGTAAGATTTTGAAAGAGAGATAATAGCACTGTAACAGCATAGTGCGGAAATGGCCATGGAGAAATTTGCTTTCCTCTATATCATTTGTTCTATCATATTAAAAACTACAAGTTCCAGAATTCCTCGCATAGGCAAGAGGTCAAAGCAAACCATGAAAAAGCAATGGGAGCAAGTACTGCTTCATTTCCCAGTACAGTTTGCAGTTACCTGAACAAATGTCTAATTCACACATAGTCATAATTTTGATAAAACTCTGGACAATGTCATCTGTGATTACAAGGGAAAGAGCAGTATTTATTTTACATTCTGTTCAGTTGTAAAACACATGATGCTAAAGCCTGTTGGTCTGGAAAAAGCTTCAAGTGTCTTCTAAATGTTCTAAATTAAATTTTATCACAGTAGAATACTCTAAATGAAATTCTACCACAGTATTTGCTATTCCCCAATGCAATTATTGTGTATATTTTTATTCTTGTTTATTTAACAAAATTTCCCTTCTATATAATTTTGTGTAGAAGTGGGTTATTGGTTCTAATTTGCCCAAAACATGCTACTGCCACGGTCACAAGATTTCTTGTAGCCATGTGTACTCAGAACACATACTAGTTCAGGCACGTGCTCTTGAGGGTACACCTGGTAACAACAGATTGATAAACTACTGTCTGAAATATACAAATCTGTAAAATACTGCTGAACTCATTATATTTGCTACAGTTGCAAACTATGCACTGCCAATATTTTGTTCATTACTTCTGCAAATGCCTGTGAGATATTTTCAGCTAGAAAGATATGTAACATGCTACATTCTGTTTTTATTGAATCAGGTTAATTAAAGTCACCATCTGCTAAACTAATGAAATTGTTAAAGGCAAAATTCTGCTTTAACTTTGATGTTCATTTTTAACTGAATTGATGACAGAGATCAAAGTACTACTATTAAATATTACTGTGCATTTTGGAGAGAAGAAACTACGTTTTTTTCTTCCTACAAATAAACATTAAACATGCAATTTTTAAAATGCCTACCATAGCTACTTTTCCATACCATCAGTAACTGCTAAAGCTATCTTATTAAAAAGGATAAAGCATTCCTACAGATTAAATTTTTAATTGATTTCCAAAAAGAGGATGGTGAAGATATAGATCAAACTCCATAAACTGTGGGCTATATACATGTGCTGCTAAGTCTTGTGGGTTTTCCAGAAAATTTTGAATCAGAAAATTTTCTTACATAATCTCCATTAACCTCAATTAATTGAGAACACACACACACAACTCAATTAATATCCTACAAAAAATTGAAACATGGCCCCTAGCATCTTTAGTGTGGGAAACAGCAATCTTCATACCGTAAAGTGTCAAAGTAGTCATTCAAAAGTGCTTATCTTCATGTGATAAAACCTGTCCACTACCCACTCAGAAAGAAATGTTGGTGATTCTAGAGAGGAAGCTGAAGAGCAATAATTCCATCATGCCACAACAACAACCTACTTTCCAGAAACCCTTGAATCTTCAGAATCTTCATACCAGAGATAGGAGGAAGCAGGGGAAGAGGCAGGCTTGCTAAGGCAGTTCATAGAAGAAGAAAGATTCCAATCACAAATACAGAGCTCAGTCTGTTAGTCACACTACACCAGCTCCCTAATGATCCCTCTGGAAACTTGACAGTGGAGGCCTCAGTCACACTAAAGCTACAACTTATATGATCAACTCCATATATTCAGACTAACCAACCCATCGCTCTCCAAAACAGTTTGCCATACAATAAACCATTCCTGATTCTCAGAATATGTTTTAATAATGTTTACATTATTTATGGGATACAAGAGCACCACCAAAAAAGAAGTCAAAACCACATGCAGTTGGATGGTAGCCCATGCACGACGCTTCATTCTGCTGCTTATCAACTCAAATACAATGCTTGAGAATATCAGTGCACACATTCAGCTGCCAGTCCTTGCTGAATGAGTCAGACGACGATCATGCACATGCAATGTCATTTTCTGTTTACATTAGCACCTTACCCTTAATAGCCAAACAATATTAAAAGAAATTTGGATAATTACCAGTCAGATAATGCATTTGTTCTTTAAACACCAACAGCAACATTCAATAAGACTTGCATGTGTATGCATTTTTGTGTCTAATTTAGTTGTAATAAATTAACCAATTCATTCTCTGACTAAAAACAGTATGTACCCAAGTATAATGATTTTATTGAGCAGAATCAAAGATTTCTTATCAGCCTTTTTCTCTGGTACTGGTAACCAGCATGACTGAGGAGACCAGGACCAAAACTTCAATGAACCATGAAGCTCGAGAACATGGCTGTTGCGAGGAAAAAGTGGAGAGGAAAACAGATTTACATGCTGTTGTGAGCTCTATAATGTTCTGCTGCTTCTAAAAATATTATGATAGGTATTATGTCTAAGCTGTTGTACAAGTGGGTATATAAACACAGCAGATAATTTATAGTGAGTAGTCTATTGGAATGAGGAGAGTGTGTGTGTTTGGAACATTGTAGTGAATTGGCAGGGAGTATGAAAGAGAGAGAGCATTTGAAAACTGCTATGTGACAAATGAGTTAGTTGAGAGTTGGATGTGAGATCAAAGAGAGATGGTACTGAAGTGTGGTTGTGATAGTATATGAAGATTAAAGAGAGTACAATCAGCACTGTTTATTGTTTTCATCAGACAGTGAGAGTATAGTTTAGAATATTTAGACACTAACACTAAGAAAAGGTGTGTGCTTGTATATACTAATGACTTTTCATTCACTTCTGTAAAGTTAGTGTTCTCTGTGTGTGTGTGTCACTCAGTCTCTCTCTCTCTCTCTCTCTCTCTCTCTTCACACACACACACACACACACACACACACACACACACACATATATCTCTTGACTGGCTATGCCAGTGGCACTACAGGTTTTCATACACAATTGCATTTGTGCTGGCAGCAATTATATAGCAGACATCCAATCTATAGCCATAAGCTTCTAGGTGGGAGAAAGTGTTATAGGATGCTAAGGTAATCCTGAAAATGTAGCAATAGGGACACATAGCTTGGCAGGAGGAAATCCAGTATGCTAGATAGAATATACTGGTTGGAGGTAAAGTACAATAAATAAAATGTAATAGCACCAACAAATAAAAAACCTTCAGCCAAACTGAGAGGTGATGATCAGAAAATGGCATTTCCCTGCGTGGTAGCTATATGTCTACCTGACATGCTCTTTGAAAAAAAAGTAGGATACTGTAACTAAAAAAAAAAACCTTGCGATTTTTTTCCTGAGAATCCAGACAGTATTCATCCCCATATTTTCCAATATATTCCATCCTTTCCATTGCTAGTTCATCACTTGCACAGGATTATAAAACAACTCCAAAATAAAAAAGCTCCAAATTGCTAGCACTGAAATGTGTTCTATTGCAGCTTCCCTTACAATACTATAGGGAGATTACCATCTACCTCTGTAGAATTTATGACACAAATCAGAGCAAACCATACAACAGAGAACAGACATCCTAACAGCAGACTGAATCATGACACTATTGCCACCATCTGTTCCTTCGGTCATATTTCAGTGTCAGTGATGCTGGCGTCCAATGTACATCCAGCCTCCTGAATGTACAAACCCTTAAATTATATGTAATTTGGATAACATAGATGAGGAAAAAAAGTAGAATAGATTCCATCATCTCACACACATCAGTTCTGATACATTTATTTGATTTCCTTATGCATCTTTTTCTATATAGACCTACCAGGCCTAGTCCTAGCATAAGGCAGAATGAGGCAGCTGCCTCCGATGACAGATGCTAGAAGGTACAGAATAGCCAAGAAATATAGATGGAAAAAATTGGGTGTGCTATGTGACCTGGCCTAAGCCCCCAAGGATAACCTGCTGCCCTCAGGCACACTGGAAGATACTCATCCACTACCCATCTGGTCAGCTTCTTAACATGGAGTAGGGGGGATGTCTTCTCATCCTTCACCTCAGAAAAATGAAAGGTTGTCTGTCACACATACTCACCCCCACCCCAGAAAAAAGATGAATTGCTGTGAGACTTTTCATATTTGGGGCTCTTTCGGAAAAAAAATTGCACAGACAAAAAACTGTGCAGTTTTTTTCACAGAAAAGTACAATTTTTATGAAAGATGCTGTTTTCTGCAAAAACCCATTGATTTTTGCACACATTTTTCACAAAAAGGTTCCAAAATGTGAAAGATCATTGAAAAGTTTGCAAAAACTCTCATTATCTACTCAGCTGGGTGTAAAATATTTGAAATCCTTCATCTGTACATGCAAGAACAAGATAAGCAAAAGTTTACATCTCTGGTATCCTGTGCATAGCTTGTCTCTGCATTACTATTCTCCTATGTTAAGGCCACCTAAATTTCATGACTGTCCACGGAACTTTCCCCTTCCCCAAGGGAATGGCAGTAAATTATCATAACTAACAGCCTTCAGCAACCTTAAAGCACCACCTCCCACAGCAGATGTTTTTATCTGAATGGGGAATTTAAACAAAATGGTAGGAAAAAACGATCTGTCTGAACTATATTGAAAGGCTCCAATACAATTATGAGGTTCAAGGCACCACAGGAACTTTCAGATGTTGTTGGAATGCAAGTCCCAGCACCTCTAGTAAATATAACAGGCTACCTGAGGAATAGTGGGATTTGCAGTCCAATGAAGAGCTGCATAATTCTCATCTCTGACCTACTCCTACACTTATATAAATGACACATTGGCCACTTCTCAACTCCTTCCTACCACATCTCCTTAAATTCTTAAGTGCATTAGCTCTAAATTATTGGGCATTAGAACATTACAGTTCACAACAGTAATACTCAAATCAGTTCCTTCAGAGAGGTGATTTAAATCATGACTCGTTAGTCATCACTGTAATTTAAATCACACCAACCCTGTTTTCTACCTTGTTTTAATTAGTTCATTAAAATGCTGTAACTTTAGCCTGACTCAGATATTCCAGGATGAAAGCAACCTTTTCAATGACTCTATCATCCATATTTGTAGAAAACCTTACTTAATAATTTTAAGGTTTTCATTCATCACAATTTTGAATTAAATGCATTATTTCAGAGTAAAAGTTAATTTCTTTGGTCTTATACTTAGCATGTACCATATCTGTTTGTGATTGAGGCATTTATCTTCTGCTAAAAAGCACTGAAAAACAGAATTAATTATTAAAAATACTTGAGCAGTAGTTGACTAATCGATTGCCCAAATGTTCTCTTGGTTTAACAAATTTGGTCTGATTTATTAATTCATTTATAAACCACCTTTCTGAGCAAATTATTATCTTAAAGTTGTATACAAAATTCCATAAAATCACAACATTAAAAATTCATCAGGCTGGAAATACATTATGCTACCTTGGCAGCAGAGATTAAGTTATCACAGCAATTATTACAAGCAGAATGAAATAAAACAATCATCCTATATGAAACCAAGAAACCTAAGCCTAAATTCAATTGTTAGTTCCAACCAGAGTAGGCCCATTGAATCAATGGAACTTACAATCATTGATTTACCCATTGATTTAATGGGCCTACTCTAGTTAGAACTAACAACTGGATTTAGGCCATAAAGATTTTTCTCCAGAGTGCCAGGCAATTGTCTTTTCAATTTTAAGAAGCGTGGCAACATTCCACATCCTGGTTCTTTAGAATAAAGCATCTGTAGAGACAGCCAGTTATCCTGTCATAGTCATTTGGTAAGCCATAATTTTTTAGTGCTTTCTCCAAGTTCAAAAACAGATCCTACATAAGGAAAGTTAGCAGGTCAGGGAGAAAAGATTCAGGCCACTTCCGCACTATGCGCCATTAGAGCATTGTACTGTTACAATCCTGGCATTGCCATTTGTGCCATGCTGTTGGGTTAGGAATGCTCTTTTCTGCACCCTTCTGCCATAAGTGGATGAGTAGCTGTATTACCACTGGTGTTCCTTCAGCAGTACAGTATCCTTGGCCACTCCCTGCCCTACCACCCAGATTAATCTTTTTTGGCGGGGGAGCTGTACTAGCATAGCAATGGTGTAATAGCATGACACGTGAGTAAACTATTGCTGTTTTGTGCTACAATACTCAAAAATGCATTTAAAAAAATATAAAGTTTTAACTCAAAAGAGAAATTTAAAATAAACATGGAGAAGTGATAGATTTCAAAGTTACAATGCCATTGGAGTAGCTGAGGAAGGGATAAGCTGAGCACGCCCATACTTCACCCACTCCTGGATCCGGGGGGACACGAAGTGCTATCAAGGTACTGCACCAAGCCTGCTGATGGGATTGAAGTGCTAAAGGAGGCTCTTAATGAATTTTTTTCTGGAAATAGTATAAGGCTGTTGAGGATGGGATAGCTGCTGGATAGCAACGTGTGCAGTAGCATGGCTCCTGGACCAGAAACAACCCACTGCTGTTGCGCTATAGCGATGTTGTGCAGAAATGGCCTCAGACTAACATTTTATATGTGAAAACATGTCTGAAAAATGTAACATGGAAACAACAAAAATGTCAACTTTTGAAATAATTTACAACCTTTGGGACTACTGCCAGAAATATTTACAGGAAAGGCAAATCAAATCAATTTCTTGGGAGTATTTTTCATTACTCATACCCACCTTGCTGTGATCCTGAGACAGCTGGAACTGTTGACCACTCTCAATACACTCATTCCGTGCAGAAGTCTGAGTTATGTTTCAGCACTCTCAAACTAAGAAATCATTGCTTTAGGAAAACTGCTGGGGGAGGGGCAGGTGATATTACTGATGACGTTGAACTGCAGTGGGCATCAAACTGGGCACATAGTCCACAAATCAAGACAGCCTTTGGTTGTACATCAGCCAACACTTCATAGATGCAGTGGTAAATCTGTGGTCTCCAGCTGCTTTGGACTGCAACTTCCATCAATGTTGGCCAGCACGGCCAGCAATCAGGAATAATGAGGGCTGTAGTCTCAGAGAGTTATAAGGCGCCTGAGTCTGTTTCAAAGCTACCTCAGATTCCATCTCTCAAATCTCCACTGCCATATCAGACTAGCTCTCAAGGCTTGATCCAGGGAGAGCACTCAGTCCTCCACAACAACGTGGAGTTTTGCACTAAACACATATTCTTTCAGAAGCATGCATGAAATCCACATGGAGCACTAGAAAAGGTACTAGACTTCAACATAAGTACAATGGGCAAAGTATAGAACTTCAACTTTTGACATACAAATCATTATTCTTACAGATTGGATGCTTTATTTTGGATAATTATTTTCCAATTTTAAGGCTCTAAAATGAATTATAACCAGTAAATAATTAAGCTGTATATGTACACTGATCAATAAATTAAACATTTATAGAATTAAGACAGCTGATACTTCTATCTGGGAATTTAGTCAGCTAATCGTCAACAACAAACAATATAATATAAACAAGAAATGAGACAGAATCCAGAGACATGGAAAAGGGAAAAAGGGGGAAAAAACACACACAAAAAAATAGAAATTGGTCAAGTGCAATTCAGCCTTGCAGTCACCCAAAACATGTGTGACAGCACGTAGCTAGAAAAGGGGAGATCAGTAAAAGTCATATCTGTGTGGAAGTGACATAACATCACCAGATAGAAGTTTCAGTCAGTGGATAGGTAGATTAACAAATACAAGAGGCTACATACAATAAAACATCAGGTCTCAAGGAAAAAGAAGGAAGTCTTATAGGCTAACAGCTAACAGATGCTGCTCGTGTTGTTCCCAGCTGAACACTATATCTAACAATGCCAGTAAGACAACTTCTCTTGAGACAGGTGAACTGGGTGTCAAATATATTTCTTATACAGTCCCTCTATGTTTGCAAGTTTGACCTCCACAAATTTGATTTATTCATGGATTATTTGTGCATCTGCTTCCCTTGTCCACTCACATGTGTGGGTAGGGAGGTGGAAGGAGGGAAGGCACATATGTCTTCACTGTACTGGGTGGGGACAAAGAGATGGGACAGGAGGAGCAGTAGGATGGAAGACTTGCATGTTTGTTACCTCATGCTCAGGCAGGAGGGAGGGGAACAAGAGGATGGACAAAGGAGTGAGAGGAGGGAAGGCAGGCACAGGCATTCCCTTGCTCACTTGAGCAGTGGACAAAGGAATGGAACGGGGAGCAAGAACAAGGGAGGTCCTTGCATTTCCTCACACTCAGGCAGCTGGACAAGGGGATGGGATGGAGGAACACAAGAAGGGAAGGTGCACATATGTATTCTTTTTTTTTCTTTTTCTTTTTTTGCAAGGGTCTTGCACCCCTAATCCTCACAAAAGTGGAAGGCCAGCTGTATTTCTTATGTACTAGATAAATGCCTGTTTGTGACAAAACGTCAATTTTTCAACAAAAGAATATGTTCCAACATTGGGTAAGATACTGATTTCTTATAAGGTGAATACTGAAATGGCTGTTAGACAAATAACAGATGCCAGTTTGGAGATGTCTTTCTATACCAATGCACATATAGAGGTGCCTGTTATAATACAAATGCCTGTTATACAGATATATATCTGATGTCTGTAGAGAGGAATGGTTACTTTACAGACTAGGAGAAAGAGAAATTGCATGCCTAAACTGAGAAGTCTATCTTCCTTTTTAAGGGATGTGTTTTTACATTAATAAATAGCCTAAAAGAATACAAAGCCACATATTTATTTCCCCAAGCTAAATATTCAGAAATTCCATTAATTATGAGACCCTTGAAAGATTCTTAAGGCGAGTGTTGATGCAAGCCTGCCTACTAGGACAATGTTATTTTTAGGAGTTAGAAACTCAATTGACAAGACTGTGGGTTACTGAGAACGCTTAACAGAAACAGGCTAACTTACAAATGGAAATAGACTCACAAGTCTCTCATATAAAGAGACAGGGACAGAGGAACCACACTTAATTCATTACTCAAAAAGGAAGACGACAATTCATCCCTAGTCTCACCTCAGTAAAATGAAGAAGTATTTTTAAAAACTGCATTTACATACACCTCTCCTATAAAGGCCTATAAAGCAACTCACTAACAATAAAAATGAGCTACCTAGTCTCTCTCTTTACATTCGGATTAACAGCCAAATACTCTACAACTTGGCTAACTAGAAATCCTAGAAGTTATTTGTAAAGATGGAAGTATTGCGGGGAGGGGTAATTAGGATGGGGGCCCACTCTCCATTTCAGTTGCTGCTGCCTACGCTGTGGGGAGGGGTACATCATGTCTGGGTCTGGGGCAGGTGAAGGGCCCTCCCGCTATTCTAGCTACTGGTGTCCTGACTATGGCGGGGGGCAGACGCAGCTCTGTCATGTCTGGGCCAGGGGAGGATGGACAGCCTTCCTTGCCAGCTGCCACTACTTCAGCCTCAAAAGGGAGAGAAAAGGTAGCATCTGATGGACTTAATCCCTTCTCACACTGCCCTCTTCTTTTCCTTTTGTCTCATGTCTTAATTAAATTGTAAGCCTGAGAGCAGGGAACCATTTTGTGGTTCTTGTAAAGTGCTACGTACACTGATGGTGCTATAGAAATAGATGATGATGATGATGATGATGGTAATTTAAACTGTTCCATTATGCACTTTTGTGCATCCTAGGAGACCAGAGAAGAGCCTTGCAGCTTTTTCTGGAATTAGTAATACTTGTGGTCTTCATATAACATTTTCTAAAGTAATTCCATTTTCTTAAGCTATGGACCTTCACGGCATAGAAGTAACATTTAAAAGCCAGAAAAGCCAGACGAGAACATAACAAATCATCTTCATCCTCCCACATGTCATCCATCCCATCTGTTTCATGGTTTTAATTCTTCTATTTTTGTGTTTTAATAAGGAATAATACACAAGCACTAATCTGTAAAGATTTTGTGTGTTTAGCTATGGAAAGAGTTTTGGTTCAGCATTTATCTAATTACTACTCTACTGACATCATTATTAAGGTGAAGGGGAGGTTAACAAGGTATTTCAAATACTGAAATATCAAACATTACTATTGCATAATGGATGAAAAAAAATTAGAATACACGTTTACAGTAACTGTCTTCAAAACCATGTTATCTAAATTCCACTTGGTTGATAATATTTCCTAAAGAGACAATTGTTATAAATAGTGTTGATCTAAAGCAACCATCAAATTCTAACTGTGCACAGCTTTTAATAATTTACTGCATAATTTGGAGATTACTGAACAATTTTACAGCTAAAATCATTAATTAAATCCGTTAATTCAAAAATGCACTTCAGCCACAGAAATTAAACAACTGAGAAATAAGTTGATACAAGTCAAGAAGAATGCCATTTTGGAATATTTAACAGTGATGTTTGGCTATTCCTTATCTTGTAAAAAACACAGTTTTTGTGACACAAAACCATCCTTTATCTCAAAAGCATGAAGCTTCATGAGACTTCAAATACACTGGATTTCAAATTACCTTAATGCTTCATCCAGATTGTTTTTCAGCACAGTCACAACTGGACATCACAGTTTTCAGACAAGAATCCATGTCTTTTGTTCCCAAGTCTTTGAATCAACAACCAGAAATAAGATTCTCAGCTACTGCATAAAAAGATACTTTTCTGCAGCACCCAAACTGGGAATCCATCTCTTGTTTCCAGTCAACTATCTCAGATAAGCACTCAAAACTTCAGACCTTACTTTATTACCAGGGATGCAGAGTTACATGTTCATCATGTCCACTATCTTACCTGCAAACCAAGTCAAAGACATCCCTTCATTTATTAAGTAATTCTACTTAAATGTCGGTACATTTCAGTATCAATAATGCAACAAGGAAGAAGAACCTTGCTTCATTCAAGGTGCACTACCATACGCAAGGAAAGTCACTGTAGGGGAGAGGTGAGGAAGGTAGAGAGAATGAGGGACCACATTACAAAGCATTATCCTGCTAAATATATAATTGTTTGACACGATTGTCTGAACAGAAATGACACTACCTTGTAACCTGGCACATTGCCATCTTGACAGATGGACTAGGGTGCAGTCAGCCAAGAGATTATGTATAAGCATCAAATGTATTTTCTAAGAGCAGGACACCCAGCCAGGAATGTCAAACCAGCTGTCCCGCCTGAGCTTGCATGCCTGCACATAAGAGGATATGACGTTGCCACTCAACCCCTGAGCTGGATTAACAAATAAAACAGCTCCCACATCTACATAAGGTGAGTTTGTAAAATCAGGATTAGCCATCTCTGAGACTTTGCAGAGTAATTGTAAAAATGGATAGATCTTAAAGCATTTGGAGGAGCTGAGTTCTATACAGATTTAAATTTACCAATGCAGAACAATAGGGAGAATAGATCAAGTAGACATGCTAGCATTTTGTAAATTCACACACACAAAAATGAAGAAATCTTCAATGAGATTACATTCCAAAAAGTACTTCTCCTTTCTAGAATCACCTCTTCTAAAACTTGGGTTTTATTTGCTTTTATTTTTGTTTGATTGATTGATTGATTGATTGATTGATTGATTGATCGATTGATTGTATGCTTTGGGAGATCTCTTCGCTTCTGAATACAGGCACACAAAGTCAAGCTGATACCTTTCAGTTTCACACATCCATGTAATGTTTCTTACACATATTTCTGAACTGCACCTTAAATTTGGCTGTCTTAGTCCCATAGCCTTGCCATCATGCATTATACTGTACAGGTTGGAATCCCCAGTAGGACCAAAGATTCAATGATTTCAAACAACAACAACAATAATAATAATAGCAACACATTATGTCACTAAACAATAGAGCAGTGGTTCTCAACCTGTGGGTCCCCAGATGTTCATGGACCTCAGCTCCCAGAAGCCCTGAGCATTGACCATAGTGGCTGGGGCTTCTGGGAGCTGAAGTCCACGAACATCTGGGGACCCACAGGTTGAGAACCACTGCAATAGAGCCATGTGAGACACACCGTTTATGTTGTGCCCTTGACTGCCTCACCTGCCCTCTGCTCACTTGACTAATCCATTTAGAGCAAGGCTTTTTCTCACGTTCCAACTGCCTGAGCAGCTTTCGACCTTCAAGCTGGCTGAAATCAATCTCTCAGATAGAGGCATCTTTCAAATACGGGAGGGGGCAAATCCTAGCACTTAACTGTGAACTTGCAAGTCACTAAAGAGTAATCATATGCATATTCTATACAACGAAATGCCAAAGATCCAGACTTTATAACTCTCACTCTCAAAATGAAGATGTATTTTGTCTAGATTTCTTGCTGATAAAAAGATATGGAATTTGGACCCCATTTCCTTGAAGATTTCTCTAACATTCAGACCTCCTGGGAGACACTGGAACACTTTTTTCTTTTTCTTTTTTTTAAGTTAAGCTGGATTTTAGTATCTATCATAAAGTCAGTAGAGATGGCTTCCATACTCATTCTGAATGGTCTATTTAAATCTAAACATTACTGGATACTCAGGTTGATCGGGGAAGAGAGAAGTGGTCATTCAGAGAAAGGGTCTGAAATTGGTCGTCTTAGCACAGCTCCTGACTATGGTCTCTGGACAAGAGTTTGGACAGGGAATGAGCTGACTAAGTAGCTCTTTTGCAAAATTTGCAGATCGAGTTCCCAGAAGCCTCATTTGAAGTATTCTTGCACGTACAGATTGACACTGCCTTTTCTAAACTCAGCAGACTCCAGTCAACCTAGGCATGAATTCAAAAACTGTCCACTTCATTGGAAGCCCCAAAACATGGTTTGGATCTGCTTGTCACACATGGAATGGTCAAATCACATACAAGGACACCTATACCAGATTCTCTGAACCCCAAAAGTACTGCAACTGTACAAAGCCCCCAACCACGTGGACACGATTCTCTGGGGCAAACAAGTTTCCTTTCGTGCATATCTCTGTAAGTATAGCAGCTTAGCTATATGCCCCCAATTCCCTCTATGGTGTATGAGAGACTTTATCCCCACATCTTAGGAGACAATTAAGCCAATTTAAGCCTGGGGAGGCCTTTTTGAAACAGGAAATGAACGGGAAGTTACTTCTAATCTCTTCCTGTTGTTTAAAAAGGGCCTTTCTTGGACCTAAAATGGCCCAAGGAGGGAAAAAACATGGTGAAAATACTCCAATGTCTCTTAGAGGGTGTCCGGTACTCAGGGAGCAAACAACTGATTTGGAGGAGCAGGTTTGACAGCTGCTCCTTCCTGCTACAAGGGGAAGCTACATGAAAGCCCTTCACTGCACATTTTATATGTCATACTGATATTAACATCCTTTTTGCTTTCTTTAGAAACTATTGTTCATCTTTCTAGGCCAACCATGATAAAGCTTTTTCACACATTGTGATGATGGGAAAGTTATATACTTTCCACGTATTCATTTTAAAGTTGCTGAGACAACTTCTGCATACAACGACCATATTCCAAGGAATTATTCTGACCTTAAACAGGGCTGAGAAACTGCAGAGGGTGCAGGGGCCAATTTTCACCCCATGACTCCCGACAAGCCACACCATGTTTTGGCATGTCAGAAGGGACATCATGTCAATTCCAGTTGCCATTTTGGCTGATTTTCAGGATGAGTTGGAAGGCTATGGAGGGAGAGAATAAACTTCTCCATTTGCTTCTGATTTTTGCTGATTTGGTTGCTCGTTAGGCAAAAATTGCCCTAAAATCAGCAGAAGATTAAAAAAAATATATTTTTAAAGGTTGAGAGGCTTTGGAGTCACCACAGGGCTTCTGGGAATAAAAATGTGGGTCTCACATGCAGTCTACAGGTAGAACTTTACCAGCCTAAGTTCATACATAAAGGAGTGTATAAAATTTGTATCACCGCAATCTTGTTCCCTTGCCCTATGTATTTTCACCCTACCTATATTAGAGACCTGAAAAGTATTTATTGGTAGGACTGGGGTGTTGGAGTATCTCTGTTTGTCTAAGCCTTTGGTGGTGCCTTGAGAAAACCGGCCTTGCTTTTGCTAAATGGCTAGCGGAGGGACATAATTCTAGACCAAAACAACTAAGACATGAATTAAGTATGAGGTTGGAACTGTGGAACAAGGAATGAAGCTGCGATTTGTTCATCTCTCACTCCAGAAAACTGAGGTGACTGTGTTGGAAGAAGTAGGAAGATGGGCTACTACTTGACTGAAGAGATTATAGCAAGATCAGGCTGCAGGGCTGGCTTCAAAACATTTTGCTGCCTGAAGTGAAAGGCAAGGTGGCAACTTGCTCATTTCACCATCATAAGCTGGCTAGACTAGCAGTTGTTGGTGGTGGTAAGTCAGCATCCTTCATCCCATCAGAGGACAAACATGAAGCTTATACAGGGCAAGCCACACGGAACACACACCTGTGTCTTCTAGGAGAAAGGCTTCGGAAGCTATAACGGCTGCTCTTTGGAGCCCCCACCATCTGTTCCCTGAACTCACTGCCTCAGTCTCCCTCACAGTAGAGGTAGCTCTGCAGACCAGCAAGTTTAAGGAGGAATCAGAGCTACTTATTCAAGGAAGAGGGTGTAGTCATTTCTCTCTACCAGTGAGTTAGGTAGAATCCCATGGAATCTAAGGATCTGCCTGCACCAGAAATGCTATTGTATATATACTGGGTACGGTCAATCTCCATGTAACTGGTGTCTGATGAAGTCTGCAGCTACAGAGTTTTCCTGTAAAAATGTCAGTAAAGGGTCACACTGATTTATCTTATAATGCTCTACACAAAGGCTCATATATTCTGATATCTGATCTCCGCAAGCTCTCATGTTATCAGTCTTACTTGCAATTCAAAGCACAGCTTGCTGCTCCGGACAGTAAGAACAAGCACATTACCATGAAAATATTTGCTGACAACTTGAAGTTTGGCTTCAAGAAGCTCAAATGGTTTCAGTAGCATAGCTAATTCTAGTTTTTAGGTGGGGTGCGGCAAGTCCAGACAACAGTAAATATTGGGGAGAAGGGAAATTGGCCTCTGGATCCATCAAACTTGCCCACCCCCGCTTTATACAACCTGCAAGCACATAAGGAAGTATGTGCTCCCTCATGAGATTGCCCACTCACAACAATCTCCTTCAGAAAACTTCTTCAGGTACCCCAGTCACACAAGCTGAGGCACTGCAACTGGGACTGTAAAAAAAGGCATTTTGTGCAGTAATGCCCTTTTTACTGAATTCTGTCTCCAGAGACTCTGCTGGTACCCATTTTAGGAAAAGATACTATCATATGCCCAAGTGATTAACAGATTTTTCTCTTCTAATTGAACTGTTTTAGCACTGTCTTATTATCTGTCCTTCTATCTTTATTTTCCACATGTCTATTATGTTTTTATTTTACTGTCTTCAATCACTGAAATGCATTTACTGAAGGGAAGTACAGCTATTTCTAAAGCAAATAATTTGCCACAGTTCCTTGAAACACCTGGTGGAATAACAGACCTTGCCTTTCTGAAACTCATCAAAATGTATATTATTTTTAAAACCTTATAATGAACCACTTTCCATACCACTGGGACAACAGATTTGTCAAGCTATTTTCCTCTTCTTTAAAGAGAAAGCTCTCAGGAAGGAAAAGCTCTTCTAAAGCTTAGAACTCTTCCCAGGAATTCTGACTAAATAGGTTCCAGCACTGTCACAAAGACTGATTTCACACTCACTGATTCCATTCTTGACACATAGAGCAAGTAGACTTCTCGTAGCACTTGCCTGAACGCAAGTAGAAATTTCTTCATAAAGGTGGTACTATGTCATGCATACCATATCATGTATTGCTGCATGAAAGTGTAGTACTTTTACCAATTACACCAAAAATCAGAGGCTTTTGACAACATATTGAACTAGATTCCCGAGTCAAGGAAAGCTCAGGCATCCTAACACTGAAAAGATGAAGCAGGTGACACTATGTTTGAATGAGTTTATGGGCACATGCTAACCGAAACCCACGTGAGAGCATCTGCCAGTACTAATATCAGTAACTAGCAGTAAAATAGAGTGTACTAATAAATAATTGCATACCAGGACTGGAATACATACAATGTGCATATTTACATGCATAAAATATCTGAAACAAATTAGAGGAAAAATATTCAAATCCCAAATTTTAAAAGGAAAAAAAATTAAAAAAATTAAAAAATTAAAATCTCAGTATCTGACTTATAGTCTAAATCCAATCAAGAGTCTCAGTTAACATGTGATCTGTGGTATTTAAATATTTATAATTTGCAATTTAAACTGTAGATATATTATATAAGACAGTTAGTCCCACTGACCCTCTGTGAGGAAGAGTGGGGTATGAATCAAGTAAACAACTAGGACAGTCTATGTCCACTGATTCAGTAGTCTAGCCTAGTTGGGACTAGTAATTGGACTGAGGCCTATGATTTAGTATTCAGGGGGTAATATAAATATCATATTGCAGTTTTTAAAATTTAAATATCTAGTTAGTTTACAGTTTCTTGCACAGATTGACTGCTTGTTCTAGGGCTTTACTTAGACTTACAGAATATCACTGCACAGTCAAAAGCTTATTAGAGAACAAGTACTGGTTCAAATAAGTTTCAGCATGGGTTTAACAGGGTACAGGTTATGTCAACATAATAACTAGTTCTAAGTAGTCTTGAGCCACTTGAGGCCGTTAGGACTTGTAGCATTGAAGTACCCTAGTTTCAGTTGACAACTAGTATACATAAAGGGAAGAGCTTTCAACAGCACTACTTCCAACCAGATTTGCTTTTATCCCTGGCCCCAAGAATCATTCTTGTCACTGTACATTTGTGAACTGGGACATTTTATAAATGCATAATAAAAAGGAGAGTCAAAACACCTTAACAATCCAACACCAAACTGTTAAAAGCAGCATCTATTACCACAAGTATAAATCCACTCATCTTGAAATGATTTCATATCCCATTGACTTCTATATACAACAGTTAAATACCTGCTTAAATGTTTCCCAGAAAAACATGTCAGTGTTTCATATGTATGGAAATACAGAGCACAATCTTACAATATAAAGCTTTTAGAACATTTCGTGGCAACTGCCAAATGTTCACAGCTTCTTGGACAGGCTGACTGCTATATATAAACCCAATAAAAATGCAAGTACATTTATTGCACATGCAGTCTTTCAGTACACTCAGATGAACTACTGCACTGTAACATAGTATTTTTTGGGGTGGGATGGGGGAATTAAAATGTTTACACAACAGTTTTTACACACTTTTGGTAGTGTGTGAGTCTTACCTAAGTAGAGTGATGAGTTTTCTTTCTTGACGTTGTCATCCAAGTAGGTTGGTCCCAGAGTATAAATGGGTGTGGAGCCCATGCCAATGAGAATTTGGGCACAAATAAACAAAGCTACATAGAGTGAGTGGTCATTTCCAACTGAATCCTTGATACAGGCCGGTGATTCGACATGGTCTTTGGCTGTGTTATTGCTAGTCAAGCACAAGCCATCATTAGACACAGAAGAGTTCAGTTCCTGGATCTGATATGGTGGAGAGATGAAATGAGGTAAAGAGAACATGGCAGCCCCAAGGGCAATAAAAAAACCACCAACAGCAAGCCACAGTGGCCTTCGCCCTCGTCCCCCAAAGTAACTGATGAACACCACTACCATCAGGCTACCAATATCAAAACAGCTGACCAGCAGCCCAGATTCTGAGCTTTTCAGACTGTATCTCCGCTCTATAGTGGTGATAACACTGCTGAGATAACCAGACACCATGAGGGACTGGATGAAAGTCAGAAAGCACATGCACACCAAAAAGAAACGAGAGTCTGTCAATACCACACTAAAGAATTTTCTACCTGGGATTGCTAACAGCGTGGAAGCTGGTGAAACCCCTTTACTCATGCCAGCAGAGTTATTGCAGTCTGTTCTTTCAGTGAAACTCCCAATTCTTGAGAAACTAGAAGCTGTAAAAGACAATATTGTCCTGGAAGAAGTTGTGGCAGCCGCAGCAGCAACATTGCTCCGACGTGCTGATGTGTTAGGGTCAAAAACATACCTCTGGTCAAAGCCCCCCTGGAAACTCTGTAAGAAGCTTCTTTTGGTGGCAAAGAGAACACTTTGGGTGGTATTAATCCGTGGAACACACCCATTAAGAACAGGCAAACTCTTAGACTTAAAGCTCTCATCATGCTTTTCTGGCTGCTGTCCACCAAGAGACTGTTGGCGCTGGTGCTTTGGCTGCTTTGTTATCCCTGACAAAAGCATGCTGATGGCAAGCCTGATTAGGAACAAATTACCAATTCCCAATCAGAGGCATGGTCTTGTGGAAAACCAGCATTGCTTTTTCATCTCAATAACCATGCAAGCATTCCCCCTGACATTCAAAGCCAGCTCCGGTCACTCTGGAATAAGTGCGCCTACAGTCCAAGGCTGTCACATCAGTGCATCTGAGCACATGTCCAGCAGATTCTTTTATGGCTCCATCCTTCTTAGCGCTGCTCTCCCACGCCAGCAGCTGAGCTATAAACAGATTGGACTGGGTTGCTCCCCCTCTGCGGACACATTCCCACGTGGATTAATCAGCCACGTTTAGTCATGAAGAAGTGTCAGAGTTTCTACTGAAGCCCAGACCCTCTGGGAGAGTGTCCTTGACTGCCTGCATCATTGGACTTCAGGATGTAGATCTGGAGGACGTCCTCTCTCCCCTTCTCAGGTTTAAAGCCTCTAGATAGCACAGCTACCAATCTGTAAGGCAGAAAGAGAGAGCGGGAGGGAAGAAGGGAGACGGGAGGGAGAGGGAAAGAGAGAAAGAGAGAGATCAAGCAAAGAAGGTCAGCATGCCGCTTTTGTCCGGCTTTTCTCAGCTGTAGTTCCCAGCTGCTGTTCCCTGGGGCTAGAAAAGGACATAGTAGTCTGTATTATCTGGGCTCTTTTTCCTGAACAATAAAAGCAGAAGGCTTGGAGTCCCATTGCCCTTCACTAAAATCCCCCTTCACTTGCCTGCACTGGATCTAAGTCAGAAACAATTTTAATCGCCTGTCAAAGGAGATGCTCCAGGAAGCCATTGGATCTATGCCACTTTAATTTATTCCACAAAAAGCAGTGGGATATCTGAAGGCAAAATTCAGTTAATTTCAGACACTTACTTTCCCCACACTATCCCTGTAATTTGTGTGTATCTCAAACAGATCAGTGCCAATATAAAGACATCACAGCCCCAATGCAATAGCATGAATCTACAGACTCTTTTCTTTTCAAAGCTATAAATAAATAGATTGAAATATATATTCAATTACAAATACCAAAGCATTGAAAACTATTTGTATCCAATGCATAGTTTGCTATCTTTTCCTTCTGACGACAAACACTAAAGTTACATGAGACTTTCCCACAAAAAGGCACAGGAAACAAAGAAAACAACACACATCTCCCTGACATGTACCAATACAATAAGGACCACGTAAGACCCTAGAGCATTACTTGGATGCAGCTGGTACAAACTGTAACAAGCAAATGCAACTTTGTGCACGCATCTGCATGCTCTGGGCACTTCATGCTCAGGGTAATCAACGCAAACATTTTCAAAGTCATCTCCCACTAACACAACCCCAGGTATTTGTGCATTTGGACTGAAGGAAATGGCAGTCGGTGTGGTGCCTCTTAGGTACCAGAGTAACTAGCAGGACACTTGACTCAGTGCATGTCTGTCGGAGCCTTGTAGAAAGTATAGAAGGCATTGCAGCACACACACAGGCGGACAGGGACCAGGCAGGCACAGGGAATCGGTTCGACTCGGCAGCTGCCACTGCCCTGCATAACAAGCACCACACAGCGGACACACACAAGGCTTCCCAGAAAGCCCCGAGCGATTTCTCTCGTAAATCATTCGCTCGCGTGTGGGTGGGTGTAAACATCTTTCCTCCTCTGGAACCTCAGCCTAATCCAGAGCAATCCTAAACTCGTTTACTCTGAAGTAAACCCCGCCGCGTTTACTGGCAGTTACCTGTTAACCTCAAAGTATCCCAGGACTAATTCTATTCGCACAAGTTTTCCCCCTCCCTCCCGACCCCCTGCAGGCGCTTCATTTTCCTCCCATCTGCGCGAACCGCATCCGCTGAGCGGACCGCTTTTTAAACGCGGGGAGAAGCTGCCTCCGCTCTCTCCTCTTTGTCTTCTTCTTCCCGGCGCTGCCGATCCTCTCGTGCCACGCCAAGTCCAAAACTTTAAAGCGGGGGGGAGGGGAGGTTGGCAGAAGATAGCAGAAAGAAGACCCCGAAAAGAGACGGCGGAGAGGAGAAAGGAGGGAAGCGGGGAGAGAGAATAAGACAAGGCATCCCGGGCAGGAGCAGTGGCACCCTTCGGAGATGAAAAATTAGCCTCTTACTCACTCAGACCGCTCGCTGCATCTGTGGAGAGGGAGAGAAGGAGAGGCAGAAGGAAGGCAGAAAGCCAGCCTCGGGTGGCTCCCGCCGGGAGGTGGTGAACCCGAGCGTCTCCCCTTGAACTCTTTCACCCGGCCTGACACTCGGTGCGGAGTCCCCCCTCCTCCCCGCCTCCTCCAGGAGCCAGGCCGAGCCGAGCGCGCAGGCGCACTTCCTCCCCTCCCCTCCGCTCCTTTGTGAGGAGAAGCGTCTCCGGGCGGCTGCTCCGTTCCACCTGCTCCTGCCTTTCCGAGGGGACGCCCAATGGCTTCCCTGGAGACAGCCGAAGAGGCGCGCGCTGGCAGAGGGGGAGCGCCGTTGCCAGAAGGAGGCGTCCGGCCGGAAGGCGGAATCGCCTCACGCTCACACACACACACACACACGGGGCAGCTCTTTTCATTTCAGCCCAAGGGGGGGTGAGGGGGACACGCTTTCACCCTACAATTTTATAAACGCTTACCTGGGGGATTAAACCCACCGAACTGACCGGGAACCGGTTCTGAATGAACATATGGAACACTTGGCGGTCAGTGTAATGGTTAGAGGGGGTAGCGAAAAAATAATACACGGAATTGCAGCTGAGACAAAACGCGCGCCCCCCAACGAACCTTTGCCCTTCAGCCGTTTCAAAAAACGTAACAATGCAATCGGTGCTCGTGGGACAATACAACGGTTGAAAACACATCAGCAACGATCCACCACCAGTAAATTTCTGCTAAAAGTACCTAAAAGTCTTGCCTTTTTTTAAATGAAGAAAGAGTTCTTGAGGAACCACATTCTCTCACAAAAAAGGGGCAACTGCCTGGCTAGCCTGTTATAGCGCGATGATTCCACTTTCAACATCTTCTGGAATCCTGGGGTTTGCAGTTTCGGGAGGGGCCCGCCGGCCCCTCCCGAAACTGCAAACCCCAGGATTCCAGAGGATGTTGAAAGTGGAATCATCGCGCTATAACAGGCTAGTGCGGAAATGGCCACTGTCTGAGCCAAAACTTATGTGATTTATTGCATTTAAATCTTGCTTCCCCCCAAAAAAAAATCCACTCCGTGGCAGGGGTGCCTTAGGGTCGCCATCAGTTGGAAATGACTTGAAGCCACACCACAGTTTCATCCAGGCAGCCTACATGGAGTTGACAGTCTCTCCTCCTGGCCCTGAGAAGAAGGAAATCTGAGCAGCCTATTTCACTAAACTAGTTTTATTGTGCGGTTATTGTTCCTGTGCCTGTTGTTGTTTGACTGGTTTTGGTGAAATGGGAGGCTTGTATGGCACCTTAACATTTACATCCTCAAAACTGGTCAGTTTTTTGAAATGAGTGTAATATGGGGGGGGGTGAAACCTCATTACAATTTGCAGTTTTGAAGAGGCTACTGGGTTTCAATTTTCCCTCTGCTTTCTTACATTTTCATTTTCTACAACATTTCAAAAAGACTGAGGTGGCTTCCTTTGGGGCTGTGCATAACATGCCATCTCCTTTCAGCCCTTGCAACCCCTTGGTAATCTCTCTGTTTTGAAAAGTTGGCAACAAAAAGCTTTGTTTTCTTTTGACACATTTTGAGGTTTGATCAGTGCTTTCAGCTTCCTGGTTTGGATCTGATAGCCTAGTGAGGCAGGATGGCATGCAGGCATATTAATTATACAAGAGTAATAAACGCAATTAGACATTGTTCTTTGTGTCTGCTCTTCTGTGCACTCTGAAAACCAAAAGCTCTGACATATTTATTCAAGTAACTCTGGACCGAATACTGTTGTTAGTCCCAATTAAAATAAACCTTTGAGTCAATGGAACTTAGATAAGTATTGACTTTCCAAGTTCCATTGATTTGTTGGGCTTATTCTCATTCTCCCTGTTCATCATATTGCTTACCTTGTTCCAGCAACGCTTCAGACTGACACAGCCAAACATTATAGGATGTGGAATCTGCATATATAGATTCATATATACAAATGAATATATTTGGGTAAACATCCACAAACATAATCTACAGCCGTTTTTCTTAAAATACTTGATGTGGTAGTGTAGCAATGTTTGTCTCCCCAGTTTGCAAAGAATCTGATACTGTTTTTGTGTCCATTGGCTATAACTCTTCCTTTATTTCCTGGAGACTTGCCATGGGCTAATGGCATGCAGACCCACAGCTGCCGTTGGGCCATGATCTAGAGCAAGATACAACATCTTTTTTTAGCCAGAGGGCCAAATTGGCTCTAAGCAACCATGCTAGAGTCCACAAGTCAGGAGTGTAGAAGACTACCTCACTGTTAGCATGTGGCCCAGACATGGTACCCTAGACCCCATTCACTCCCACGGTCAGCTAGATAGATAAATACACATACATGTAACACACACAAGCACACTATGTAACACATATTGGTAACTGTGCCTTCAAGTCACCTGTTGACTTAACAGCAACCTCATGGATTTCATAGGGTTTTCTTAGGTAAGAAATACTGAGAGGTGTTTTTGCCAGTTCCTTCCTCAGAAATATAGCCTACAAAACCTAGTAGTATTCTTGGGTGGCCTCCCATCCAGGTACTAACCCCAGGGCTGACCCCTCTTAGCTTCCAAGATCAGACAGGATCTGGTGCCTTTCGGATATATAGCCTCCTTTTTTACCACTTGTGACAACAAGATTAATTTTCAGCCCAGGCTAGGGTCCTCTGGTAAAACAGATCCATTTCCAGGACCCTTGGAAAAGTGCTCTCCAATTCCCCACCCACACACGCACATATTACAGACTAGCCACAAATCTTACTGCAAGACAGGTGGGCAAAGGTCACAGAATGGATAGCAACAGCACTGAAAGCTAGATTTGGTAGTAACAGCAAGGATAAATAATAGAATCATAGAAATGTAGAGTTGGAAGAGACCACATGGGCCCTCCAGTCCAATTCACTGCCGTGCAGGAACACCCTCAAATCAACCCCGACAGATGGCCATCCAGCCTCTGCTTAAAAACCTCCAAAGACGGAGACTCCACTACACTCCGAGGCAGCATATTGCACTGTCAGGCAGCCCTGCATAGCTGTGTGGTTTCTTCCCACCAGGACTCCCTCATCCCAGCAATATCAGTTGAACTGCTGAACAAGGCGGCTGCCACCAAGGCCATTGTCTTCCTCTGGGTGTCATCATCACCATATTCATTGTGGGCCAAAAGTATGTGACTTCCTTGTTAACGGCAGTTTCAGTGGCTACCAGTCTGTTTCTAGGCACAATCTGAAGCACAGACAACAGCCTAGAAAGCTTTATACAAGGACTCTATTCTTTGATACAAACCTGCTAAAATTTTGAGCTCTTTAGAGGAGGCTCTTTCTTTAGGGCCCTTTTATAGCACACAGTGATAACGCTATGATTCCACTTTAACTGCCATGGCAACATCCTTTAGAATCCTGGGATTGGCAGTTTAGGGAGTGGAATTCAGAATTTCCAGCTGGTGAGCTCAGGTGCCTCATCAGATTACAAAGCCCAGGATTCTATTATTATGTTGTCATGGCAATTACAGTAGAATCATGGTGCCTTAATTGATTAGTGTGAGAAGGCCCCATTAAATTTTTTTTTTTCTAAATCCAACCCCCAAATACTTTGAATTACAATGGGGATAGTTTCTAACACCACCCTAAATTCCATCATCCTCAAAGGCACTTAGTGGAACAAAAGAGAGTTTTCTTGGCAGCTGCTCCCAGGATCTGGGAATCCTTCTGGAAGGAAAAGCTTGGCTGATCCCCTCCCCAACTTTCCAGAACAGCAGGCAAAGATCTTTTTATATTCAGATAGGCCTTTGAAAATTAAGGTTAGTTGTTGCAGACAGGACTCTCAAATGATGGCTGCTGCTCTTTTTTTACATGTTTTAGTACTGCAGTACCTTTTATTCTAATTGATCTGTATTATGTCTTACCTGTGTTTGTTTTGTTGCTGTTTTTATTACTGTTGGTCCCTTGATTTTAATTTATTACCGTTGTAAATTAGGAATATGGAATATAAGTAGAAGAGGAGTCTGCCTGGACCAGCACTTCTCCGACAAAACATATAAAACTGAGAAGAAAGATGAAGAAACCAATGCCAGCAACACTGAGCCCAGGGGGGCATTTCCCCCCAAAGGCTGGGTTCCAATGCAGAGCCTACTGTTACTTCCATCTCCAAGCACTGAATTTAGCTAGTAGGGTAGAGAAAATGTAGTGCTGGTTTCAGGGCATTTTGTAAGACGTTGTTAGTGGACATCACATTTTCTCATTCAAATACTTCATGAGTGGAAGCTTTACCATGGATTGCACTGTATTGATCAAATTGTATATGTTACTTGTCTCCCCTGGATGTTCATTGGACTCAAAACTATTACTTTAAAAATGCCTTGGCTGCTCCCTACTGAAATACCTTGTACAGTTTCTAACAGAGAATGGTCTGAAGGTGCTTAAAGGGATGTGGTTCTGCAGTTTATTTTATTTATCATTTATTTATTAAAATATTTATATCACACCCTGTGTTCCAGAATCTCAGGGTAGTATACAGTAAAATTAATTTGGCATATTAAGTAATAATAACAATAACTTAAAAAGACTGAAAACATATTAAATCACTTAGTACTTAAACCCTGACAATTTAAAACCAGTTAAAACGACTTAAAATAATGCCGTATAGAGCACATGTATAAATAGGATAAAATAGTTAGTCCCCAAAGGCTTTAATAAAAAGTCATGACTTGACTTGGCACTAGCATGACACCACTCTTTGTGCCCTTCCAAGTGGGGAGAGTATACCATACCTGGGGTCACTACCATTGCAAAAAAACAGAAATGAATTTCTGGTTTTTAAAGTGAGGGTTTTTTTTCTTTCCCAATATTAAACAATGAGGGGAGGTTTCAATACATGGAGTGGCAATTATCCTTTTTTTATGGCCATAAAATGTCTGGAGCAGTCAAGGACAACAGAAACAGCCTGGGGGGGGGCTCACGTAACCTCCAGAATACACTTCACCCATCCCTGATCTAAACCATGCAGCACTCACATCTGTACTGAATCTGTTGGGATTTCCTTGTCAATAAAGCAATATGCTAAAGCCCAGCCCTTGGTTGCCTCTAGTCATCCTACCATTCCCAGTGTACATTTTCAGATGCAGAAGTTATTTAAAGAATGTAGAACAATCACTATGCCTACTTCTGTCCAGCCTATTGTCATATGAAGCCAGTACTACACAGCTCATTTAAGGGTAGAGGGAATGAGGAAAATGTGGAAGGGGGTGACTGGGAAATGGACAGAGGAAAAGATGCAAGCTCTAAGGGATAAAAATAAATGCTACATCTTGCACACTTAGAAATTGTACCTGCCACAAATAGACTCTTTTCTTTTGCAAGTTGTTGCTGCTGTTATTGCTGTGTGACTTCAAGACTTATGGTGATGCTAAGATGAACCTACCACAGGTTCTTCTGGGGCTGAGAATGTGTAACATGCCCAAGATCACTCAGTGGGTTTCCATGGCTGAACAGGAAATCAAACCTTGGTCTCCAGAGTTATAGTTCAATGCTACACCACACTGGCTCTCTTATTTTAACAAGGGCACAGTGTAATTCATTAAAGCTTATCCTGTAGCACAGGAAATTTCCAGAATGACATGTGGAATGTTAAAGCTTTAGGCTAATATATGGCAGAAGCTATTACATAAAAAAAGATTTCCATACTATTATTAAACTTGCCTCGCATACTCGTGTATCACAATGAATGATAGTTCCAGTATATGAGATTACTTCAAGTTTTTTGATCTCCTGTAGTGCCCAAGCTGTCCCAGATATAAAGTGCCCCAATTAAACTGGAATATGGGATGTATGTGATTTTCTGTGCATTAAATTATTGCTTGGGAAATTCCACAAAGGAAGATTTGCCTGAAAACTATGGTCATTCCTCAAGAATTTTAGTTCAGTACTTACTTTAACCAAGCAGTTTGCTTTAGAAGCTCTGCTGAGTAAAGATGGGAGGCTGATACCCTAATTGGTCAGGAGTCTAAAATAAGTTCACAGAAAGAACAGTTTCCCATCATTTCCTCTGCCACTCCTCCCATTTGCCATCTGTCCCCTGACCAACATTATTTACTGCCCCACCTTCCAAAGCCGCTTTTCAGGGACCGAGGATCACTGCAGGAAAGAGAAAACAATAAGAAACCTGCCTTCCGTTAATGTCCTTAACTGCTTCTAGAGTCCAAGCCATTATTTAATCTTTACCTGAGGATATTTTGGAAGGAAAATTCACTGGAGAGTCTGGAGAGGGAGAGTTGAAGATCTGAGTCAGGAATGAGACTGAGAAAATTACAGAGAAATTAATAAGGCATGCAGAGATACTGGGGGAAGAGAATAGCAACTTTCTACCCTCATCCATCGTTCAGCAACCACCAGGAGTCCTACAGACCAACCTCCACAGACTAGAAATGGCAGAGGCGAAGGCTTGCAGTGGCATTTTAATTTACTAATGTGTAACCACAGAGAGGTCTGATACATTCTAATTTCTGACATGGAAAAAAAAATGATTAATTGGATTCTATCGAGCCTTCTCCATCCCCCAAGATTGAGATGGAGAAATATATTTATATTTTTTTGTGTTAGAATACAGCACTAGCGCACATAGCAGGTAACCTGAGCTAGTAGGGACAGGGAGGGATAGGCAGGCAGATAACCTTGAGTGTGTTTTTCAACTTCTTGACCTTTCTAAATCAACATGTAAACTGGTACTCTCACCCTGCCTTCTTCTTTTCCTTCTTGGAGATGACCGCCAAGTTCTGAACCCTATCCAGCTGAGATAGCTCTTTTAAACCACGAAATGAATCTAGAGCAGATTCATGGCCACATTGACATGGGAGCCATGAAACACTATAGACTTGCATTTGATGTAGGTGGAAGCAGAGATTGGAAAAGTTACTCCGGGCAGTAATTGAACAGATACCCTATGCAGCATGTCCAGTGACCAATTTGATTGGGAGATTGTGACACTGAAAAAGTAGTCTTTCCAAAGCTCTGCACAGGAGGCATTTGTCTAAAAGTGCCTCAGTGTGAAAAATGCCTCAGTCATAGACAAAGATGCTTTTCACAGAAGATGAAGCTATTGGTGGCTGCTGCTTACTCATGATGGCTGCACATTATCTTCAGTAAGTAGAATGTCTCTCAACAGCTGCTGGGGAGCAGGAGTGGGAATGGCATTCATATGGTGCTTGTGGGTAGTTGGACATGTGTTTCTGCTCCTATTTTCCTTTCTATGCTTTACAACACCTTCTACAAAAACAACAACAAAATAAGCTGATTGACCAGTCTGATAAATTGGTCTGGAAATGCTAGTAGTACTCATATGTCTGTGGCAGCCCAGGTTTTTTCCCAGGCCTGTTTGCTGCTGCTCGCCTTAATTCCTATCTCTTGTTTTAATACATGTTATGTGCCACCTTGGGTTTCATTTGGCAGAAATGTGGGATATAAATTATATGCATAATAATAAAAAAAATTCTATCTATCTGGAAGTCATCTGGAAGCAGCCTAACCAATCCTAGACACTACCTAGCTACAACTCTGTTATTTGGTCACTAGGAAAAATGAATGCTGAACCAGATAGGCCTTTGTGCCTGATCTAGCTGACTCCTCTTCAGGCTGTTCTTGTGCCCTTGCAAATGAACTGTCAGAAACTGCCCTATGTTCACCACCAAAAAGAAGTTTTGAAGAAGAAGAACATTAGGCCAAGAAAGTACTGTGTATATAAATGTTAAATACCAATAAATATTTTGCCAGTGCATTCATTAACGAACTTGCTAGTAAGGCCTTCAAGACAGTTTTTTATAATAATATTTTAATCACATTTATGATATTGACAAATGTCAGAAGAAATGAAACTAAACTGAAAAGCAAACAGTACACATAAATAATCAGAAGTGACAGTTGATGTAGAACACTGAGACTGCATGTATGATGGTTATGGCTTTCCAGTAGTCTTCTTTTGCCTATGGGATCTCCGTGATTAGATGTCATTTTTCCAGAAATTTGTGTAGGTCTTTGACATGGTGTTCTGTAATTATTATTTTTTTAATTACCAGGCAAAATAAGCAAAGCCATACAGGCTAAATGCAGCCAAAGAAGAAGTCAAGAAAGACAAGTTTGTAAAGACAGGGCAGCATACAGTAGTTTAGTTCCTTTGAGAACTTATTACTTATTCTTGTAGTAGTAAAACCAGACTGAGGAAGTGTGAGGGCAGGAGAGAGAAGCATTGTTGAATTTGGCTGCAAATATAGAATGTGGGTACAAAACACATGTCCACACCTGATTTATTCCATCACCTGACTATAGAGTAAGGCCCTTTCCACATGGGGTAATTAAAACGGTGTAGAGCAACCTCTAACGGAGGTCATCTACACCGTGGAGTGCGCTGGGGTGTTTATAATTTTGAGGTTCTACACCTCAAACCTCCCTGAAGCGACCGGAAGTGGTGGCGCCGCATGTTTTTTAAAAACCACTTTTCACTTTTCGTGTTTTTATAAACATGAGCGTGCAGCCCTGTTCCACCCCGTCGCAGCACCCCGGTGTAGATTTGCAGGCGCACACAAGTGCGTGCCTGCAGATCTGCCAGGGGGCAGGCTTCCGGCTGGCGAGCTTCTCTGGTTGGTGGAGACCCTCCGCCAGCCGTAAGCCACCATTTTGGACGCCGCAGGACGCTGCAGGAGTGTGGAGCAGCGAGCCTGCGCTGCTCCTCGTGGCGACGGACTTACCCGGCTTCTGGCAAGCTCCATTTCTGCACGTTTTACCCCGTTTCTCCCTCCACGTGTGGAAAGGGCCCAACAAACAGCTGTTTTACTTATTCCTCAGTTAACCAACAATGGAAGATGAAAGAAATGGACAGTTCCTCTTCTCTGTGGTTTTCTTCCACCGTTTTTCTTTCAATTGCTTGTTGCAGCTGGTGCCTCGAATCTTCACCTGCTGCTCTCAGTTTTTGTTTAACCATAAAAAGGAACTAAAAAGAAGAGAACACAGAAGCATATGTTTCTGTTTTTTAAAAAATAGATTCCAGATTTGGATTCTCAGCTGCTTGTGTTTTTGGCTCCTTTCTGTTAGATATAAATGGTAGGTAATGTGCTCATCCTTTTCCTTGAAAGCAACATTATCGCAGCCCCCACTCTAGAAAGGAGCCAGTGACATGCATGCGTGTGTGTGTGTGTGTGTGTGTGTGTGTGTGCATTTCAAATAAGAGCTTTTATGGAAGTTAAGCATCCTACACAAGACTTAAGTCAACTAGACACTTTGAATATTTTATCCCTAATTCACATTAAAAATGCTAATGTGCCACTGTGTCAGCCTTAAATGTCAAGGTCAATCATGACTAAAATCTCCCACATGTGACATTGCTGTTTTATGTAAAATGGTTCCTGCTGTTTCCATGGTTTCACCTGAAATGTACCCTGGGCTTTTATGGTTAACCAGTTTTTAAACAGCCTGCTTGTCTTCAACTCTTTGGAATGGTTGAATAAGGTTCTGCATCATAATCGCAAAGATAGCTGTTTGGATTATCCCACTCTTTTAAATCTATCCTTGGATATCTTTTTAAATTCCACTCTAAGCATTTTTTAAACTTTAATTCTACAAAGATGTGCTGCTCATTTCTTAGAAATGTTCCTTTTGGGAGAGTGCTGAAATTCAGTCTGTATAGCATCCTTTCTGACTGGAAGGACACAGAAACATAAAATCTAGTACTTTCCAAGAACAGTATTTTTAAAACAAAAATTATTGATTTGTTAACATATAACATAGTAACACAATGTAACCATTTTTTAAAATCAGATCAAACAAGAAACTCACCAGGCATTGATATTATTTCCCTCCAAAATAAGATTTTCAATGGTTATGTGAAATCTTTGGTTATAGTTACACAACATGCAAAATTAGCTTGTCAACAGAATAAGATATGCAGATGACACCATACTACTAGTAGAAAATAGCAAAGACTTGGAATGATTATTGAAGGAACTCAGGGAAGAAAGTGCAAAGGCAGGTCTACAGTTAAACATTAAGAAAATATAGGGACCACAGATAATTTATATAACTTTAAAGTAGACAGTGAAGACAATGAACTAGTTAAAGATTTTCCACATCTCGGCTCAACCATTAAGAATGGAGACAGAAGTCAAGAAATCAGAAGAAGACTAGGACCTGGAAAGGCAACTAAAAAGGAATTAGACAAGATCCTCAAGTGTAAAGATATCTCATTGAATACCAAAAGAGGTATTGGAGGCTCTCATTCATAGGACTGCCATGAATTGAAGTCAACTTGATGGCAATTAACAACAAAGCTCTTTACCATTCAGCTAAAGCTTCTTTCTATGGGTCCATATGTGAATATGAAGGGGAGGTAAACTTACCACTGTCTTGGAGGAAAGTAATAAAAGGAAATCATGTTGAAAAGAAGCTTAATTCTGATCATTTCTATTATCATGCACAGTAGGTGTCAGTTTTTCTATAAATGCTCTTTCCCAGCTTCTTTTTTTCAGTTTTCAGTCAAGAGGTGCTCTAATTTTTTTCCAGTTCTGAGCTATTACCAGTCTTTCAGCAGTGCAAAAAGTGTAGTCAGTTCTTTACTATTGTCACAACATACAGAGAAAATCCTGTTTTTGGATCAACAGGAACTGCTTGGTTTAAGATTTGACTTATAAGAAAGACCTTTTCCTGAAGTTCAGAAATATAGTCAGCCCTCCAAATTTGTGGGTTTCACTTTTGTGGATTTCATTATTCACGGATTATTTGCTGTCACTCTGCTGCCTCCCTATGCCATTTTTAATAGAGATTGCAAGCCTCGTGAGACTGAGAAACTGCAAACAAGGCTTTTAAGTCCTTATTAAAAATGGTGTGGGGCAGCAGTGGGAGGTGTCAATAAGCCCCACCAGCCACCGACTTCTGCCTTGTGAAAGAACCTTGATGTCTCAAAGGAATCCATGATGGGTTTAATATGGTGATCACGCTTTTTTGTATGTTAAATATGGTTTGGGAGGGCCTAGAGTTATTCACGGTTTTTCCACTTTCATGGGGGGTTCTGTGCTCCTAACCCTAGCGAATGTGGAGGGATCACTGTACTGTAGTACTCCCACCATGTGCAAATATGTACCCAGTGCCCCACAGTTCCTCCAGTATTTGTTAGATGAATGTATTATCTTCAGATTTTTTTAAAAAATCAATTGATGCTACAATTTTGCAAGTAAAACCTGTGACCAAAATTCTATTGAACACCAAGCAAAGAAGTCTACTGAGTTATTAACATGAAATAACCCTTTGCTTCCCATGATTGTTACTGGGGGAAAAACTACTCAAATTACATAGGGTTAACTTGGATGTTTCAGTGCATGAATGGTGAAAATGTCAAACTGCTCACAGTATAGCATGTTGCACAAGCAATTTAATACAAGAGGATCCTGGTCCATTACTTTCCTAGTAGACCAGCCTCCCATATGGTCCTTCTCATCTCAGTGCATAGCGGAACATATTTTATATGACTACTATTAATACCTATTGCTAAACATTTTTAAAGGCCCAAATAATCTAGTAGCCTAACTATCTCCCTAGCCAGAACGCTTCTGTTTCAATGGAGCTTTTGCTGGTGACAAAATGTTTTAGAGATACAGCCATCCATGCCTGAGAACATCATTTAGCCATTTTAAGGATAAAGCCATCTGATATGGACAGCAACAGTATCCATTAGTTCCTTGTGATAATCTGCCACACACTAAATACCATAATTGTCAAGGAAAAGAAGAAATAGAGAGAAGGACAAATGTAAACCATTCAGATGCATGTTATTGATTTCACTGTCTGAAAACAGGTAAGCAAGAACTGTACACTGATTTAAAAGTGATTCCTAAGATGGAGCTTCCAGTTGGTGGGGTGAAAGCCACATTGCATGAATTCACTGTTATCCATTAGACATATCAAAAGAAATCCACTAATTTAACAAGAAATGCCAATCTGGAAGTCATGCAATTACGTAATGTGGTATCTTGAGGAAACAATAAAAATAGAACTTCCATTAATCAAGATAAATCTCTCTCTTTTCTTCCCCCATAAATGAAAACATTGCAGTTCATTACTCACCATTTAGTAATTAGGAGAAGGAGCTGTCCAGCTTGCTTGCTTTCAGCATCTCAGATGCTTAGTTGTAGCTTAGAAGCTTGGTAGTTCTGGATAAAACTCAACTCTTCTTCTGAAGCATTTAATGAACGTTCTTGATTATGCTATAGGGGAAATAAGTAGGATTATCATTTATTTATTGAAAATTTTCATGCTGCCTATGCCTGGTGAAAACATTTTGCCACCTGAGATGGAAGGGCAAATGACATCTTTATGCACCTAAATCAAGGTATCATTCGTAAAGACAGCCAAGTTACTTTGGCACATGAGGCAGAAAATCCCAGTAGTGAACCTTCCCTTCTGTGGCAATACAAATAAGATAATAACCTGGAGCTTGGAAGTAACTTCTTGAAAATAACAAGTTACTTGTGATTCCATTTCCCACTAGCAAAAATGTACTACATTACATAACATTTGTAATTTAGCAAGGGATATTGCAGCACTGTACCCATAACTAAAATTATTGTTAAAACAATGTGGGTGACCTCATTAAATGGTGGAGAAAGAATATGATTTGGTTCAAATGGTGGCTCCCACTGTTTTTCTGAAGGGAGAGAGTATATCTTTTCCACTCCACTGCTCCCAAAGCAGGTAAAGTTGCCTCCATTAGGAGTGTGAAATGGAAGCTTAAAATGTGTGTGTCTGTGAGTTTTGGGGAGAGAAGAAAGATGGACACTGAAACTGAAATTGTGAGAGTGGGGTAAGGGTGAAGATCCCCTTGCAAAGTCGTTTGGTCTTTCATACTGCCATTAACCCAGGCACAATCCCATTGAACTCAATGATAGCTATTTCTGAGTCGACATATATAAGACAGCATGGTTAACGTTATGCTAGAGCTATGGAAACTTCTACTCATGTTTAGAGATTCTGCAGTTAGGCTAAGGAGTAAAGATCTCTTTTCAAAGTAACTTGAGGAAAGTGTTCCTGAATGTGGAAATAAAGGGTGCAGTTGTTGAGGGTCAGTGATGGATCTTCACTGAACAACCAGCATCTCAATACTAGGTGCCTCCTCTCCTCCCTCAGTTGTTGCCTCCTCTCTCTTACTACTTGCATCTCTTTGGCAGTCGAAGACAACAACTGGAGTCCAGTGCTGCAGAAGACTTATGAAAGTATTGGTCCCAGCAGAGGCAGGTACACCACTTGGGTTCTAACTGAGGCAGTGCAAAGTCTCTTCAGCTGATACTGGTCTCATGGGGTTACTTTGGCTGCACCAGTATAAACAGAGCTTGTGCAATTGCAGCTGGCACTACTCTATTCTGGGAAAATGGGACAGAGCCACCTATTTGATCGTGCTGCCAAAATTACCTGAGACAAGCATGGTTTATGTTAGGCACTGAGATCACAGGTCCAAACGGGGGATTTGAATCCAGCAGCCTGAAGTATATAAATTACGTTCTAACATTTGCAGCAAGCTACCCAACACATGATACTGGCATAGTATCCTGTATAGGTTAAGGAGAAGGGACGCAACTCCAGATTTTTTACTCCCTAATGTTGTGCATTTGTATTGCTAAGAGTACTGACATTCTGTTCTCTGGAAAAAAATCTTGAATGCAACATGCACCTATTGCTTCCTTGAAGATCTCTGGATTGACCTTTCCCCCATTCTTGAAGATCTTTGTCAGGATTACATCTGGAGTGAAACTAAGACATCAATTAACCCTAGTACCTATATTCTGTCAGAAACTGGGTGGCAGATGTTTGTTATAGTGCTATTATTCCACTTTCAACATCCTGTGTAATTCTTGTGTTTGTAGTTTACTGAGGCCAAAGAGCTCTCTGGCTGAGAATTCTAAATGTCCCTCCTTAAACTGCAAAGCCCAGGATTCCATAGGATGTTGAAAGTGGAATCATAGCACTATAACAGTGTAGTGCAGAAAGATCCTAAGAACAGTGTCCTTTCTTACTACATAATTATAATGCTATGATTCCACTTTAACTGCTATGGCCACATATTTAGAATTCTTTGCCAGAGATCTCTAGTGTCTCAACATCTACAAATCCTAGGATTCCATAGGATGCAGTTGTGGCAAATAAAGTGATGTTGTAACTATGTAATGTGAAAGGAGTCAGATAGTAAGAGAGAGGGTGTGAGGGAGGGGCCTTTAAAAATATAATTCCTCTTTACCTCAGTAGATTTAAATCTGAAATCCTGTTATGTGGGTTCAACATATTTTTTTAAAGCATACATTACACATAATTAGTGTTACTAATTGTGATTTTGTTGTTAGCATGGGTCCCTTAGAACCATACTGGCATATAGAAATAGATTAGATTTTCCTTTCTGAGCTTCCATATCTCTAATATGAGTTCTGACCTTATACCATTAGATTGGCATGGGGATTGTGGGATTGGCTCACGTGAATGGAAACAAAGGTGTGGTAGTTGAAGGAACACAGAAAATAAAAGTCAGTTGGCAAAGAGACTAACTCATTTGCAATGCATTTTGCTTAACGCTGAAGGGGCAGACTTCCATGTGTCTGCCTCACTACAGATATTCAAGCATATGAAAACACATTAAAGGTAACATTTTAAAATGGGTCACCAGATCTTGCACTGTGAAAAATTCTTGCATTGATTTAATCAAGATATTGCCAAATAATCTCCACTGCATCCTTCCATTACCATGCCAGCAAACTGGTATGTATTCTAACCAGTGATTTGTTTTCAGTTCATTTTCTGCCCACAAAGCAATCAAACTTCAAAGGGTCCAGTTTTATATAATGCTCGTCTTGGGAGAAAAAAAATAAGCAAAGGGATTTGATATGCATATTTTTTAAAATCCCAAGAATGCTAGATTTTGCATACCAAGAGTTATACTCTTAACATAGGTCTCCTTCCAGCCCAAGGCAGGGAGAACCTTAAAAATAACATAATCTTCAGTCATTTGAAGACATGTCTTTACTTAACGAACAGATTACTGGATAGTAAAATGGTTCGGTAGAAAAATGAGAAAGTATACTTTAATCCCATCAAGGACATTTTCTGCAGCCCCTTTAAAAGACTTCTGCTGTGAAATATCAAAAGCCTTTTTATATATAAATGGCTACATTTTAAGTTGGTGCCTTGTGAGTCACAGGCATAGATTCCAAGGACAGTAACCAGATTTCTTTGCACATACTGTTTGGAGAATATTTGTATTCATGCGATCTCTTTGTGTCTAGCACGTGACATATGTGCTAACAGGCCGATGTAATGGCCAGATGGGGTATGAACAAGCTAGTCAGACCTGAAGTCAAGCCTGACTCTCCCTGCACCCTTCTCATCTCTAAAAAGAAGTAAACCAAGGACAACAGAAAGGATATTTAAATTTTGTTGTTCCAAATCTAGAACAAAGAATCTGCTAAAGGAGGAGCAACTCTTGTTAGTTACTTACTTCACTTACATTTCTAGCACACCCTGTCCTTTAGGGTCAGAACAGTGTAGTGTACATCATATTAAAATAATTTTAAACAGCGCATCAGATATACTTAAAAAAACAAACTCACCATAAATAGTGTGGTAAAAATAATACCATTGTAAACCTGTCCCCTGCCAAACAAAAGTTTCTTACTGCTGTTTCTAGAGATTCTAGTCGAAGTAAAAAGTGGAACAGAGTAGAGATTTTTAAAAAATAGACACTCATTCACACTGCGTAATTATAGCACTATGATTCCACTTTAATTGTCATGGCTATTACCTGTGGAATCCTGGGGCTTGTAGCTTACTGAAGCACTGAGCTCTCTGACTGAGAACTCCAATTGCCCTGAATTGGGAATTCCAGGGTTCCATAGTATTGAATCGCAGCAGTGAAAATGCAATTACAGTGGTATAACTGTATATAGTGTGGAAGGGTCCTAGCAAATGCCAATTTTTAATTGAAGTGAATCAAGGAAACAAAAGATAGGAACACACCATTTCAAGATTTATGTTCTACCTCTGTTGTCTTGGAGGAGGGGCAAATCCCTAAATTAGACAGCTATTGCAGTTTAAATAGCTTTAGGAGGCAAGTTTTTCCATTTTTGAAATGAAACATATGCTGATGTAAACTAATTAAAAGTGGGTTCTTTCCTGCATTCCTTTCAAATGAATATGTATATTACCAGAATCTGAACACAGGTGCCCTTTTAAATTCTTGAAGGAAATCAGGTAGCTTATTTACACTTTAATAAATAAACATTACCCTTCTTGAGAGAAAGGCTATTTTAATATTTGGATTTTTAATCTGTGTTGCGGTAACACTCCAGAACTATCCTTGAACACTCCTTTAAAAAGAAAATATATGCTTTGAATGTAGTCTCACTTATCAAAATTTTCCTTTACCAATTAAAATTAGTCCACACATTTATAGCAAAGTTCATACCACATATGGTGGAATATGAAATTATTTTTTAAAAAAACCTCCAGTTTCATATTTAATGTTTTATGTGCTTCTGGATATTTAAAAAGTTAAGCATTCAGAACCTGGGAGAAACTGCTGGGGGATTCTGGAAGCTGTAGTCTGAAACAATAACTTTTCTAAGCTTTACATATATTAGGCATGTAACCTGGGAATCTCAGGTAACTGGTTGTCCTCTTGTCTTTCACATGTACTTGAAGAAACATGGATGTCATTCAAAGGTTATAGAAGAGATGATAAGACTAAACAACCCATCCTTGATGTAACATGTGGGATACTAGTTATTTGATTGAATCCGTATCAGGATCAGCATAGGCCAGAACATTGGTGATATACACAAGCATTCTACCTATCTATGGCCATTTCCACACTATACTGTTATAATGTTATTATTCCACTTTCAACATCCTATGGAATTCTGGGGTTTGTAGTTTACTGAGGTCACAGAGCTCTCTTGCTGAGAATTCTAAATGCCTCTCCCTAAACTGCAAACCCCAGGATTCTATAGGAAGTGGAATAATAGCAATATAACAGTATAGTGTGAAATGGCCAGAGTCTCCCTACACATGGGGCTTCCCCTTTATGCAAGGCACTATGCAAACACTGTGCAAAAACTTGGTGGTGGTGTGCCTCTGGTGACCCTAAGGTGAACCTGTCACAGGGTTTTCTTGGCTGGATTTGTTCAGAGGGAATTTGCCACTGTCTTCCTTTGAGGCTGAGTGTGTGGCTCACCCAAGGTTACCCAATGGGTTTCCATGGCTAAGCAGGGATTCAGAGACCTGGGTCTCCCAGAGTCCTACTCCACTTGCTTGGGCAGAAATGGCCTTTGTCCTTCTGTGGCTGTTGCATGCAGAACCTCCATCCACAACTGTCCCTCACCAAGGCAACCGAGCTTCCTGCTGTTGGTGTTCTTTCCAGACATTTAATGGCCATCTTAAGGTTGGGGTGGTCAGGCAAATGTATTTCTGCACATGAAGATGGTGCAATCCTCATGTACCTCCTGGGCTTCTGGAAGCCCAGGAAGATGACATCATCTTTATGTACCCAGTTGACTGTGGGGTGTGGGCATCAGCAGCAGAGAGGTAGACTGTGCACAGGGAGAGAGGAAGAGATGGAGCTATGCCTGGTGGTGCTATGCAAGTTCTCAGCCATAAGAAATAAGTATTTAATAAATAAGTATTTACTGTACTTCTGCAAAATATTCAGAATATGTTGTACAGCAGATTCTCAGTATCCACTAGGGTTTGCTTCCAGGCCCCCCCACACATGGTTACCAAGACTTGTGGATACTTAAATCCCATTATGTACAAGGTACAATGTTGTAGTAAAATGGCATCCCTTATATAAAATGGCAAAATCAAAGTTTTCTTTTTGAATTTTTAAAAAATATTTTCAACCAGTGGTTGGTTGAATCCATTGATATAGAATCCACAGATATGGAGGACCAACCATACTGTTATGCCCAGGCCACCTCACAAAATGAAGTTCCAGAGGATTCATCACTTCTAGACCTGGATGCTGTTGGAAGGAAGCTGTTGGAGGCACTGTTTGAACTGAAGACCAATGTGGTTCTGTACCTGTAGGAGATCTCAGCAGGTTCTAGATCCAGCCACTGATGACATCTTAGCTGGGCTTAACAGGGTTTCACAGAAAGGGGCCAACTGAGAGATTTTTCCTGAAAATACAGATTGTATACACACACCTATCTGTACGTATATCTGTACCTATCTAGGGCACTCAAAGCAATTGATGCAGAAGGGGATGCTTAAGGCATTCACACAAATGTAGCAAGAGAATTCCTTTCTTCTTCAGATTCACAGTCTTAGGCACACATAATGCATTTCATTTTTCCTCCTCTCTTCACTTACACTTCAGTGTTTCAGCGTTTAGTCTGCAAATTGATAATAATACAGAGATGCCATTACATCTTCCAGTGGCAATTACACTGAATGTTTATCACACACACAAAAATCTATATTTGACTCTTGCCTTGCTGCACGTGATCTAAAAGGCAAATCTCAAGGAGCAGGAAGAAGGATAAAGGATTAATTGGCTAGCAGCTTGTGCATGTATTAGATTGAAGAGGAGAGTGGTTCTATTTTATCCTTTCGATACATGACCTCTTTTTCTGAATTTTTTCTCGCTGAGCCTTTATAAAAATTCAGCCATCAGCAGAATGACTAACAGAGTGAATAGGATAGGGATTCATAAGTCTTCTCTAATGACAGAATTGCTTGAGGCATCATGTGTCTTTTAAATGCTTTTATGCGAGGATGGGCAAATGTATAGTGGGCTGATTAATACTAATGCTTAGAGTATATATTTTATTTCCTTAGTTTGTCACCCATCATTTTCAGCAATTTCCCTCAAGAGACCACCTAAAAATTTACCTATGAGATCCCTCCCCAACTTGGTGCCTTCAGAATGTGTGGACCTACCATTTCCAAAATCCCCAGACATCCACTATAATCCAGATACAAAAGTTTGATCTGGTATATCTGGCTGGGAAATTTTGGCCATTGTAGTCCAGCAAAACTAGAAGGCACTAGGTTAGGGAATGCTGGTTTATGGGGTCACATTTACACGGATTAGGATTCATTTTTCATCTGTGCAGATACTCATTCACAAGGATGGTAAGGCAAAACAAATGAGCAGCAGGTACATTAGATACAAAAATATTGCTCTAATTTCCCGTTTTATTTCCAAAAAGTTGTTAAAAGGCCATTATATGGGAAAAATAGTGACAGCCAACAGTCTATTAACTACATCCTATTCAGAAAATTCTAGAATGGTGCTAGATCAAGAAACAACCACTGAATAGTTAGCTCCCATGGGAATACATCACCTGCTTACAGCGTTTATATATAGTAGTAAGATGACACAAGAGTCTTTGTTGCTGTTTGAGCAACAAACTGACACTGCAGCCCAAATGACATTTGCATGCTCTTGGCCCTCTCTCTTTAATTCAACCTCTGCTTGATCTGCTGATATTTCCTTGGATTGTTTCCAGAGGGATTTCTTCTTTCTCTTTTTAATAAATTTTCTGTGATAAGAATGCTCTGTGAGATGGAAGAAAGCATAGGAAATCACAGATGAGAAGGAATGAATGATGGTGTTTGGATCCCTAGTAAAATTCTGTGAACATGGCAGAACATTTGTACAATAAAAGCCTCACCAAGCACTCTCAGGATTTTGGAAGTCTTCGAAGATACCTGGCAGTATCCTTACATGGAACACCCTTTTTTCTCCTGTATGGTTGTCTGTTTCTCATTGAGCCTTAAGGGTTCCCCCCCCCAGCATGAATATGTGTCTTTTGGTCCCAGTTTCTCTTCCCTAGGTGTGGGTATGCCTTGGCCTCAGTTTCTTTTCATGGGGAGGTATGTGTTGCTCCACATGTTTCCCTTCTCTAGACTTGTGTGGTTCTCATGCTAAGTTTTCTTTCATGTATATCAGTCTTAGCTTCCCCTTCTTACACATGTTACTATAAACTTCATGTCATTACTTACCAGAAAAAAAGTCTCTTTTTCTGTCTCTTGGTTGGTATATGACTGAAAAGAAAGAAGTGGGTTTTTTGGGTGACACTTTTATTCTGCTTTTATGTTGCTTAATATTCATCCCAATTTGCAAATTCATCCTTTATTTGTCCTGTTCAATTTTTTGCCATCATTCTTATCAGAAAAAATATTTATTGAGGTGGGAAAGGCAGAATACCTGCACAATATCTTTTGATTGGTAGCAGTGAGAGCTATGAACAACACCGTCTTGTACTAATTTTATCTTGATTTCATTTAAACTTCTAATATATCAGCTTTCTGCCAAATAGATGTCTGAGGATAAAAACAGAGAAATAGCAGACAAGCAGACAACCAAGATCAGAAATAATGATAATTTAAAAGCGGTACTAATTCAGGGATCCAAAGGACAACAGTATGTGCTTGAAGAACAAGAGTGTGAAAATAATACTGAAGTTGCTTACAAGCAGTAATATAATGGTACGTGTTGATGTGCAGTGAGCCATATGAGCATCCAAAAATGCAGACTGTTGCTCTTTTGTATCCTCTCTTTTCCTCAGAATAGGCACTCAAGACAGTATTCAAAAGCCTTAAAATAGATACATGTAAATTGCTTATAGATAAATTCAGACAAAAATTTGTTGTTCAGAGGAAATCTATGGAATCAAAACCATTTAAAACATCCACTGAAAAGAAATTTTTAAAATAATAGTACAGCACACTATTAAAAGCCTATTCATTATAAAACAGTAAGTTCCCCAAAGCCTGCTGGAATTAAAAAAAAAAATCACCTGCTGATGGAAGGACAGCAAGTAGAGAGCCAACCTAGCTTCCCCAGGAAGGGACCTCAGAGCCTGGACCTTCTATTGTATTCCCATCAGACAGGTCTGTAAGAGCTGCAAGAGCAAGAGAAAGACATCCTCTGAAAATCTCCAAATTTAAGCAGTCTTTTAATGGGTAGATTCATATCAATAAACCTATCAATTTTCACTTCCACCAAGAGACAGCCTTTTTTAAAGCTAGTGGATCTGTCACTCATGGAAGACCAAGCTCCCTTAAAATACTTTGCATTTCAACTGGGCTGCTCTGGAACAAGATATTGTTTCTTGAAAAATTCACTTATATTCCCCTGGCTTCCCCTGGCATCCATTAGTTTGGTAAAAATGTCCATCAGCCCAAATTAAAATGATTATGATCAAATGAACACACTCTCAAACCACACAAACTTTTGTGCATTTTCATGGGAGAGGCCAGAGAAAACAGATTTTCTGCTCTATTTCAGAAAGCCACGATGTGCATTTTATCCTGTTATTGCTGAGTGGCAAAAATAATGGCAATTCTTTAAAAAAAAAAAAAGAGGAAGAAGAAGAAGAAGTGTAAAGTGCTGGAATCCCATTAAAACACTTCTGTATTTCCATCTAGCCAGAAGGCCTGCAGTCAATGCACCTGACCTAGGGTACTTAGAAAGTGAAGGAGGGACATCTGATGGGCAAATTATATGCCTGACTTCACTCTACTCCTCTCTCTGTGGTCAAGTTGCATGACTAATCAAAGATCTTTGTAAAGACATTTGCAAATGTCAGCCATCTAACTACTTAAAGCACAAATGATGACTCCATCATTTTGTGATACCAGAGTGCTTGACTGCCTAGACAAGAAAGTTAGGAGACGCTTTCACAGTTGTGTATTAAATAAAGCCATCTTTTGCTGTAGAATATTGTTTTCCTAACTGCGCCTAGAGCTTTGAAAAGTTACTTTTCCAGGTTCTACTCTTAGGCATAGTAGAGTGATATGAGCTGAGCTCATAAGCCTGGTGAGTGGGTGGGGAAGGGGGCCAAGGCATGGTGGAGAGAATTAACATTAAGGGTCTAAATCTCGTCACGAAAGGAGGGTGGGTCAGCTTGATGGTTCTATACTCCCCCCCCTCATCCATCTCCTTCCTTTGGTGTGGGAAGGCATTGGCAGAGGGTTTGTGCTGCTGAGAAATCAGGCTGAAAGCTGTCCTTAGCGAGCCAGGCAGTAGCTGATAAAGGAGGAGAAGAAAAGGGGCTGGTTTTTAAAGGACTGTGCACCCTGATCAGAGCCTCTGAGAAGGGAGGTGCCCCTGGAAAGAAGCACCTGAGGTGGGCAGGGGGACAAGGGTTGAAGAAACTCACAAATAATCAGATCTGTGAAAATCCAACTCAAAGAGGGAAGGGCTGACTGTATAAAACTTGCTCTTACTGGAGACATAGGGAAGACACTATACGCTGGGTAGTGGGAACTGTGTGGCCTATGAATTGCGTGTGGCTCTTGAAGGGCTTATCTGTGGTCCATAATGCTCCCAGATCTCCCCCGGAACTCCCCAAATTAGATGTTTTTTCCAGTCAAATAACCAAGATTTTTAGAGGAAAGAACGCCTCTAGGGCACAGCTTGTGTCTTATAAGCTATTTTGTAGTGGGAGGAACCCTAAAACAGCCAAATCATAGGGGAAAAAATGGTCCAAAAGTTACTCAAAGTGAGTTCCACTCGCCACTGGGAGAACACTGGAGCCTCTGAAGTGTCTGGCATTGCTGAAATTGGTTTGCTGACCCCTGGCACATGCCCATCCCTGCTATACATTTTTAGAGCAGTGAAATAAACTTAGTCACACTCACACACTCTCACACATACGCACACATACAATTAAATCGGATTCCATAGTTGTATAGCTAGTTGTATAATGGATACCACAGCCTTGAGCTCACCCATTGTACAACAGTAGAATAACAATCCACTCACCAAGTAAGAAGTGAGAAAAAAGGCTGGGTCTGTGGTGTGCTTATGGAAGAATTGGCTATGCTAGAGATGACACTACTTCTAAGAAAGTGCAACCATGTGTGTAACCATTTATATGCTAGGCTAGTGCCCCCAAAACATCAGGATACTAGCCCAAACTTTTAGAATGTGTTTGTTATTGTTTTTTACTATATAGATGAGCAAAGCTGTCTGCATTTTGGGACTCTTCTTTTACGTGTGGCTTTGGAGACTTTTGTGGCAAGGGCCTGCATTCCCAGGTTGAGCACTACACTACTGAACTTGCTCTTTTTAAAAAATCACAGAGGGAGTTTACATGGTGAGAACATGTAGGAGAAGAGTGTGGATGGCAGAGGACAGTCCTAGCAAGGGATGTGATGTGATATTAGGGCAAGTGAATACAGCCTTGGTGTACACACACGCGCGCGACACACACACACACAGAGTTAGAAGTCTCAATGAGTTTAGTGGGTCCTACTCCTAAGTAAATATATACAAGACTGTAGCCTAAAAGAGACTTTCTAAAAAGCCATTAAAAAGCATACATTTTCTTTGTGGCAATCATGTGTTTTCCAAATATATTTTTCCTAACTCTATTCATTTCATTTATTCCTACAGCTAACAGTACTGTACATTAGTTTTCCCAACCTCACTCTTTTTATCTTAACAACAGTCTTTTGAAGTAGGTTAGGCTCAGAAGCTATGTTTGACTCAAGGTGAACACATCTGTGTCATGTTATGGGGAGGCTGAACTTTGCCCTGGCATCCAATGTACATTGGGCAAAGCAGGTGATTGTCAGTGCAGAGCTCACGTAACGACCATGGATCTGAGAGAAAACTGTAATTTTAGCAGGGTCTGATAAAGACATTTGCAGAGAATCCTATATGACTGTTACGTTATGTAACTTTATATATATCTAGCTGTGTAACAGAGGCACTAAGAAATTCCTTTACGGAGTTATGACAGGACACCAGCAGGAGTGCCAGTTGTGCATTGGGATCAACACACATTTGTGTGCCATGCACATTAGTTTGCAATGCACAAGAGTGAGCATTGCACACCAAAGTGCATTGTGCACTTTGTTGACTCTGATACAAATAATATAATAGTAGCAGCCCTCTGCTGGATACAGACATCACACTACTGCGCAGTTCTAATTCCCACAGATGTAAGCCACTTACAAAGACATAATTCCCCAACAGGATTCCAGCAATTTTGATTTACAGTAATGAATGATATAATAATATATTTAATATTAATCATGCTGCATATACATACATACACAGACACACAAACACACACCAGGTATTTTATTCATAGACTTGGATTTTTACCGTCAGGCTTTCCTAAACTGAATACGTACATTCCAAGGTTTGTCTACTTAAAATAGTAGTTTTGTGCGTTCTTCCTCATTAAAAACTGTTCCCCTCTTGTTACCTGGCCACAGCCTTTTGACCAAACTCTGATGTTGTTCAGCCACATGTGTCCTGTAAAATGTAAAATATTGGAGGGTATGTGAGATCTGTACTTAAAGTCTCTTGCCCCCCCCATAGGAAAAGATAACCAATGTCAGGGAAACTCAGAGAAGCTATTTCTCAGGTGATGAATAGGTTTTTCATTTCTAATCTCTCAACTGGCATCAACAGTGAACACAAAGTGACCTAGAAAAGGGTCATTTCTGCACTACACTGTTATGATGCTATTATTTCACCTTCAAAAAGCACTTCTGAACAAATCTTGCAAAAGTAGAAAAACTGCCAATACCAAAATGTATGTCTGTGTCTGTGAGAGGGGGGCTGAGGGATGGTGGGATGGGCAGGCACCCAGGGTCCAAACTGGGGCCATTTCCACACTAGACTGTTATAGCACTATCATCCCACTTTCAACATCCTATGGAATCCTGAGGTTTGCGGTTCAGGGAGGGGCCGGCCGATAGCGCTACAACAGTCTAGTGCGGAAATGGCCCAGGTCAGGGAAAGGAGAGGGAAAGAGGGTAGGTTAGCATGGTGGCCCTATACATCTTCTCTTGTGCCCCTGTCCTTCCTTGTGTGTGCGTCTGGGGCATCAAGAGAGGCTTTGTATTACTGAGAAATTGGAGTGTGAGCTGTCCTTGGCTGGCCAGGTAGTGGTTGATGGAGGAAGAAGAGGACCAGAGGTGGGTTTTTAAAGGGCTGCGCAGCCTGACCGGATCTGGCAAGAGGGAAGGTTCCCTGGGGAAAGAAGTGCTTGAGGTAGGGGAGCAGGAGTTGGAGAAACTCACAAATAAATCCGTGAAAGTTAAACATGTAAATGTATTCTTAATAGGACTGTACATCCCCAAATGGATTGTCTAATATAAAACCAACAATCATTTATAAATATAAGCATCAAGTAAACAACAAAATAGCAGCCTTGTTACAGTTGTTATTGTTGTTATCAGCACGCTGTTGCTTAAAAAATTCTTCAGAAGGTTAGTCTTACTTAGAGTAAACCCACTGAAATTATTATTTGTAGTTAAGAAAGCCCATTCATTTCAATAGACCATAAGCAAGACTTTATTCCAGAGGTAAATATAATGCTTTCTTATGCATTCAGAATCCATGAGTTTTGGCAGTAGTCAAATCTTACAGAATCACCTCTTCTACATAGCAGTCTTTGTACATATTGCTAGACAGGATATTTTCACAACTTCTATTTATAGGCAGTTATGTAAGAGATGGAGATGCAGAGAGTTGTTCACTTTGATGATAAAAGCATATTCTCCCATGATAGGTGCAAGCTGAACTAAATATAGCAATCATCTCATTATAGAATTGTACTCCAAATGAGGCCAAAGTTTGTTAAAAGAATTACACAGAGGTAGAAGGCACAGAACCTGAAAAAAAGCTAATTGTCTTAAGCATGTCATGAATGCAATAAGAGGGGCCTTCTTAATTTGTAACTCATTCTCTTAAGAGTCCAGCACTTTGAATGTGTAACCATCCCCACCCTTATATTCATCTATGCTATTACCATTCTCTGTGCTTAAACCCAATGAGCAAAAATGACCCAAATGTTGATATTCAACACTCACACAAATGTTTGAGTCAAGAGAAAGTAACATAAATAATGTATGCAAGTTCTCAGTAACTCTGATAAGATACACAAGCATTTGGTAAGCAAAGGGATGACAACAGAGTCCATAAACAGAATGACAAATCCTAGCTCTGTTCATGTATCTGGCCATACACATTGCTATGTTTGGTATTTATTTTGTGTTTTAGAACACTGAAGCTCCTGATAAACACAGAAAGCAACAGCATAAAGTCATTATCTTCAAACTGTCAGCTATAAAATATATAAACTATGCCAAGGACATTGAGACTGTATCAGGGATGACTTTATAGAGTTGGGAAAATGGAAACTAATAGAGACAGCATGATGTTGGACTAGCACTCTGGGACTTGTTGCTGTATGCCTTCCAAGTCATTTCTAAGGTGAATCTGTGGGGTTTTCTTGGCAAGGTTTGTTCAGAAGGGGGTTGCCTTTGACTTCCTCTGAGGCTAAGAGAGTATGGCCATTTCTGCACTAGACTGTTATAGCACTATTATTCCACTTTCAACATCCTATGGACTCCTGGGGTTTGCATTTTAGGGAGGGGCTGGCTGGCTCCTCCCTAAACTGCAAAGCCTAGGATTCCATAGGATGTTGAAAGTGGAATAATAGCGCTATAATAGTCTAGTGCGGAAATGGCCTATGACTTGCCAAGTGGGTTTCCATAGCTGAGCGGGAATTTGAACCATAGGCCATTTCAGCACTAGCATATTATAGTGCTATTATTCCACTTTCAACATCCTACAGCCTTAGCCTCCAGAGTCATAGTCCAACATTCAAAACACTACACTACACTGGCTGTCACAGGACTCTGGAAGACCAGCATTCAAACCCTGACTTGGTCATGGAAACCCACCTTGGGCAAATCACATTTTCTCAGCCTCAGAGAAAGACAATAGCAACCACCCTTCTAAACAAATCTTGCCAAGAAAACCCCACAATAAGTTCTTCTTAGGATCACCATAAATTGGAAAGGGCTTGAAGACACACAACAACAAATAAAAAAATTAAATACCCTGATTTGTTGTGTTTTTTAAAAAATAAGACAGAGATACAAAGCTCACAGAAGTTACTTATTGGTCCATAACTCACAGAACACTCCAGCCATCACGGATACTGAGAGATATTTGAAGTTAAAGTCCTAAAAAGTCACTGTTCTTAGCTCTGCAGAAGGAGGGAACAAGATTGTACTTTTCTGAGCAATAGAAGCTATTTGATAATTTGCCCAGAAGAGGGCAATGTTAGCATGTTGCTTATAGCTATGGCAAAGAATCAGTTTGCAGCTGAGGTCAAAAATCAAAACCAGTTCCCTGAATGTCACATTTCTTGTATTTACACAATAACACAGTTTTATAATATACACAGCAACAAATGGTCTGATAATCAGATGCTCTCTGGTGAACGGTTTTCTTAACATTTGTCCATTCACTAATGTTTGTCCATTTACCAATTGTCATTTAGATGTACCCGAGAAAAGACAAAACAATACCCAGATCTGCCAGCCAGGGTTGTGCAGGTTAGGACTGAGTAAAGTTGTCTTCCTATCTGTGTCTCAGTTCTGCGTATAGAAGGCTAAAGGCAATTGGGGTTGCCAGTTCAGGATTGTCCCTGGCCCTGAGGTTTCCAGACCAAAACCTAAGGTGTAGTTATAGTCCCTGGTGATGTCATCAAGTGTTATTCATTAAGTACCAACCACAATTGTTACAACTTGTCATTAAAATATATACGGAGAGACAGAGAACATAGTTTCCTATTTGGAAATTAGGACAGAAATCTTAGGCCATTTCCACACTACGCTGTTCTACTGCTATTATTCCACTTTCAACATTCTGTGGAATTCTGGGTTTTGTAGTTTACTGAGGCCAAAGATGCCCCTCCCTAAAATGCAAACCCCAGGATTCCATAGGATGTTGAAAGTGGAATAAAAGCACTATAACAGTATAGTGCGGAATTGGCTTTAGCTAAGGAGACTGTCCTCAGATCAAACCAAAAGGAAAAGATTTTATTCCTTCTGAGTTAGGGAGACAAAATGAGAAATTTTGTTTCTAGCAAGAAAGCAGAGTGGAGGGTGAGCCCTGGCATCATGCTGACTCAGAGAGAAGCAGGAAGCTCCCTAAATTCACACAGACCAACTGGATAGTCTTTGCATGTTGCAGCAACAAAGCAATTAGCCTTGCAGATTCTAGCAAGCTGCTGCTTTCCTAACTGAGCTCTTGCCCTGAGCAGAGCCCACCAAAATTGGTGAATCTGCATCCTTATCTCCTGATATGACCCAAAATAGAGGCTTAGGATCAGGTCCTAAGATCTGTGACCCTAATGCCAGTGGTAATTTTTGTCCAGCAGTAGCAAGCATAAGGCCCTGAAACAGGTGGTACCAGAGGCAGAGTACAGCTGACTTTAGATCTACTGGATCCAAAGCCACTCCATTCCTCCAGATAGGCTCAAATTTGGTCCTCAGGTTCCCCAGTTTAGCTAGAATAGCTAAATGTCACCAGGCTAAGAAGCCTGGCAAAACTGTCCCCACTACCTTTTACCCAGTAGAGAGGGTTATCTGCTGTTTTGTGCCTCTCTGACTATGTTTAGGATTGTTTTACAAATGAACAGTTTTAATTGGACGTGGTCCAAGAACAACGAGCAATCCTTAAATTTTAGGCCCACTCTGTGTTATCTTTATTGATGTGGTGTCAGTCACTGCCAGGGCCACCGAGAACAGGTTCAATATCCAGTGAAAAAAATCGGGAGAGGGAAGGTTGCCAGAAGGCCTAACTACCCTAAAGGCACCAGATCCTATCTGATCTCGGAAGCTAAACAGGGTCAGCCATGGTTATTACTTGAAAGGGAACCTGCCAACAAATATCAGAAATATAGTCTATATTTCTGAGGAAGGAACTGGCAAAACCACCTCTAAATATTTCTTGCCCAAGAAAACACTATGAAATTCATGGGGTCACCATAAGTCCACAGGTGACTTGAAAGTACATAGGCACATGTGCATGCATGCACGCAAACACACACATGGTTTTTCAGACAGCAATATGTGACAGCCCTCTCTATTATAGGCCAGTTCAAGAGTGGCAGGTTCCTGTGAGGTACGCCTATACCAAGCCTGCTTCAAGTCTTGCAGAAGAAGGAGAAATGTTTAGAGGTTTTCCAGGCTCCCGTGAAATCAGAGATCTCTCAGAAATCTGGAATTCTCCTGAGAGACTCACCTTTTGCACCTTTTGTTCAAGGATTTCAGGATGACATAACAATAAAATCAGTTTTAAAATTTTTTAAATAATTTAAAATGTGAAGCAATGAAGCAATTTACAGTCAAAAGTTGCATTAAAGTTATCATTGCAGCATCAAATTAATGTAGTACAACTATGTCATTTTAGTGGTATCATCTCATTTGTAACTATCCATCAGTTCCCTATAAAATGTTTCCTTTTATAAGTCTTTTTTTACTTCTATCCTGCAGAGGGCAGCCCTGTATCATTGGCATGAAATGATAGGTTGACTTTGGTTAATAAACCACAAAGACTGAAAATTATCGCGGGTCTCATTTTAACAATAGTTACTTGAAAACTTACATTCATCTCGGCTATGCTCGTGTGATGATGTTTTGAGAGAAACTGCTCTTCATTCTGGTTACGTTAATTTAGAAAAAGGGTAAGAAAAGAAAGGGTCAGTTTGTGAAGAGAAACCTACTTTCCAATTTTATTGGAGAGAGAGAGAGTGCACACATCAGTGAGTGAGCACATACATGCATGTTAGTATCCATACGACCAACAAGAATCCTTTTGGGGTTTCCAGTTTCCTAAAGTGTTATTCAGAATCTAGTACAAGGAAACTTCTCAGTTTCCTAGAGCCTTTTAAGTCCATGAAGTTTATGAAATCAGTATTAGTTTTCTTTGAGTGGGTTCCTGATGGCATCTTGCGTTGGTTTTTCTCCAGATCATTTTATGGTCCATTAATTGAATAGATAATGTTTCTCAGCAAGGGCTGGAGGGTCATTTAACATCTTCAGCTGGATTCCTCCAAGAGACAGGAAGATGGGAATATTTGTTGGAGAGTCAAAGTACTTATGACGGGAGGGGGGAGCATGATACGCCCACACAGAAACACTTCTGAATCCTGTTGATTCCAGCATAAGAAATAAAAACACACTAAATATTTCTCATTGGAATTAATGGAACAGGGTTTAAAAATGCTTAACTACGTTGACTTCATACCGTGTTTATACATGTGCCTTCAAGTCACCTACTGACTTATGGTGACCTCATGAAAGTCATAGTGTTTTCTTAGGCAAGGAATACTCAGAGGTGGTTTTGCCAGTTCCTTCCTCTGAAATATAGCCTACAGCAGTGGTTAATAACCTTTGCCAGGATCCCCCAAGACTTAACTCAAGATTTGAATATTCAAATATTTATTTATTTATTTAAGGCTTCTGGAGACTAGGATTCAAATGCCCACTCAGACACTGGGTGACATTCTGCAAGTCACATTCTCTCAGCCTCACAGGAAGGCAAAGGCAAACCCCTCTGGACAAATGTTGCTCAAAAAATCTTTGTGATAGGTTCACCTTGGGGTTGCTATAAGTCAGAAGTGACTTAAAAGCACACCGCAACAAAGTGCCGCTGGTAAGGGGAGGTTCTTTCTAGCCATCATGTCCTTCGCCTTTGAAAATTGACTTACAGCAACTCAAATGAAGGAACAGTTTGGGCATGCACACATACCTGCTGCCATGTCCCTTGGTGCCAACACTCCCTGCTGCCACATCTCTAACAAAAGGAGCACATGGCAGGCCTTTATGCATGCCCAAAGTGTTTCCTCATTTGAAAATGAGGGAGCAGTTCCAGCACCTGCACATACACCCCCGTTGCCGCATCGCTGTTGCTGTTGCTGATGACGATGTCCAGCAGCAGCACTTCACAGACCCCCTGTAAGAGCTCCGCAGACCCTAGGTTAAAAACCGCTGGCCTACAGCCTGGTGTTCACTGGTCATCTCCCATCCAGGTACTAACCAAAGGAGACACTGCTTAGCTTCCAAGATCAGAGGGGTCTGATGCCTGATGCCATGGGCGGGGATCGAGGTTCTTTCCTATACATAGAAGTTTCACCTGTGCAGAAGTCCAGACAAAATGCTCTTACAAGTAGAAAAAGGGAATCAGATCATTTCACCTTCCTTTGTAGCTTCCAATACCATCTCCCAACTGTTCTAGAATAGGAGGAGGAAATTCTGTTAGGGAGCAATTCACCCCCAGGCCCCTATGACAGGCCACATGACCATGTTTTGCAACCAGTTTTCAGCAAAAACAAAACTTAAAGTTACTTCTGATCTGTACAACTATTTTGCTTTTTGGAGGACTGGGGAGCTTGTATTAATGTAAACCAATTACCCTGGACATCTACAGGACCATTATCTACTGTTTAGGGACATTATGTTGCTGTAAATGCATCCCCAAAATTGTGAGTGTGGGGCTTTGGGGAGGCCGAGCAAGCCTGCATGTCCTCCAACACCTCACATTTGAAAACCAGGACATGTGCGGCTGAGCATCATCACAGTGTGGTGAAGAGGGCAAAGTGATGGGTGAGGAAAAACACACAAACTAAAGAAAAGCTGCACAGTTTGCTTTCGCATGAGCCTACCAGGAAGGGCAAGGTTCTTCTCTCTTCTCTCCCTACTTTGTTCCTTGAATACAAAATGCTTTTCTACTTTTAACTCAGTTTGTAGCAACTAAGTAAAGTGAGGACAAAGAGGAAAGGTGGGAGAAGGAGAGAGAAACTGGAACATTTCAAAGGCAGCTGAAAAAATGGGATGACAAAAGGTTAATTGTTATTGTCCCTGCAAAATTGGGACAGTTGGAGAATATGAGCCTGGAGATGTGAGCAATGTGCTGCAATTTCCCATTCCTGCTCTAGAGGACGTCATGGGCCTCTAGAAAAAATTTTCCCAAAGGAAGTCAGAAGGTGGCCCCTTTCACACTACACACTTTGATCGCACTTTAACTTCATGGCTGCATTCTTTGGCATTCTGGGATGTGTAGTTCTGTGAAGTATTTAGAATTTTCTGTCAGTAAGCTCCAGTGTCTCACTAAACCGGAAAAGATTTCGCAGGATGCCATCATGGCAGGCAAAGTGGTATCAAATTAAGTAGCCTGAAAGGGGCCTTGTGTGGCAGAGAAAGAATCAATAAAGATTGCTTCCTTCCTCATTCTGTCAGTGGAAATGTTCCGTTGGATAGGAAGCTTTCTGCAGACAGAAGGGGCCATTCCCAGAAGGATGAATCTAGCTTATATTATTGTCAACAAGAAAAAGTCTCTGGCACTATAAGAACTAAGAAGTTTTATTTGGCATAAGCTTTTGCCAACGGAGTCCTTGAAAGCCTCGTGCTAAATAAATATGTAGTCATTACAGTGGTACAAGAGTTGTTCTTGCTTCAACAGACAAATTTAGCTACCCCCGGGGAAACCACTATCATCATCATAGTATGATTATCATTGGTGTCATCCCACCATATGCCTGCAGTGTACCCAGCTATTGTATGTGTTTCTGGTTTGGGAGAAAGTATCTAGACACATAGGCTTTATAGATCTATTACAGAACCAAGCATTGTGATTCTGTCCTGTGTGTATCATTTGAACAGCAAGAAGGAGCTTTTGTAATCCAGAGAGCTGGTGTTGCAGATTTAAACAAAAAAAAAACCTTGAAAATACCTATTCTAAATAAATATTCAGCTTTGTCACATGGGAGCACCATTTAAGCCATAATGCAGGGAAAGGTCATTTTGTGATGAGTCTCCTGCCTCACACTTGGACCTATAAAAAAAGCCTGAGTCCTATTAACACAGCAAATACGAGCATATCGGCTGCCATTGTTTTTCCTGGCGTGCATGGCTCCCATGAGCAGTATGTGTTTCTTGTGCCAAAGACAAACAGGGCCAAAGACTTTTCAGGCCTTGGAAAAGTTAGAATCTTCCCCCTGCATTCCAGCCATTCAGAAATTCTAGAAAGTGTCAGTAAAAAGTAACTGTTCCATACTCTTCTCACACTATTCTGATTGGTTCTCTCATCCCTCTGGAAGACATTGAGAAGCAAGCAAAGAGGGCTGCAAAGAGGAGTTTTAGATCTTTTATATTCTTGGATCTATAGCTAAAATAGCCCAGAGAGGTATGAAATAATGGTGAAATTGCCCCCCCCCATGGCTCTCCAAGGTCCCATTTTGGGTAATGCGGTCCCTGATGTCCAACAATTGCTCAGCCTGATTCATCTATTAGCTCCTTCTCTTCTCTTACACAGCTGTGTCCTGTCCCCCTACACTACACAAATCTTTGTAGGTCTGTATATTGTTCTCAGCAGAATTAGGGAACTCTGCTTATTTTGGAGAAAATAAAGTGCATATTTATTTACCAATTTTTATTGAAATAAATAAGAACAGCTAGCATTCTTGGCAGAAACCCATGGAGGAATTTGATCTTCAGCTTTCAAAGCAAGTATGTTGGAAGGGAAATACCAGAACCAATCTATCTATACTAATAAAGGAAAGAATCTCTGTTTCTCTCTGTGGCTGAAGCTGAAAGAGAGCTTGCACTTAATCAAAAACTGCAGCCATTCTGTAGTGTGGCAGGAATGGCTAAGTCACCTAGCTATTAATTTAATGTCATGTAATTCAGTTCAATTGATTATATCCCAGATTTCTCCCAATATGGGACTCAAAACTATTTGGTCTTCTGCTTGTGACTGTTCAAGAGAAACTGGGTGGGGGAGGGTTGCTAATTCATAATTTTGCATGAAGAAGACCAGAAAAATAATGCCTTAAAATTAATTTAAATTAGTTGACCTGATGTTAGCAGCCATATCAATCCAACAGAAATAAAAACATCAAGACTAGATTCCACTAATGACTAAAAAGTTACAAAACACCTAGGAAATTTGTACATCTCTCATGCTGGGTGTAATTATTAAAAATAAAAGTTGGCATTTTTCAGAAACAGAGTCTACTTTCTGACAGTTCACAGGTGAAAACCTAAACATGTGTGGCCAAGCAAAGTCTGAAAGTGCACTCAAGATGGCAAAAGTTATTCAGGAGGAAGAACATAATAGCTTAGGTGAGGCTATAGCCACTTGCTTTTGTCTGAGTCTACAAGGAAAAGCTAGATTCTCTCCCTTTTTCTCCTTGTCTTGAGTTAATTGAGCACAGACTACTTTTGTAATTTGAACTCAGTTTGCTGCAACTGAAGTCAGCTGAAGACAAAGGAGGAAAGTGGAAAAAAATAGGGAAGTGTAAGTGCAAAGAAACAAATGCCATTTTTCTTTCCATTGATGGATGGGAAGGAATTTAATCTAACCATATTGTATATAGTATTTTATTTATATTTAGGAAAATCAAATTAAGTGAAATTAGAATGAACAATAATAAGAAGAAATATAGATCAAGGAAAACAGATCATAGAATACAGAATATATAGATATCTAAGATGGAAGCTATAAGGAAACTTAGATTATGTTTTTATATTTGTTTGTATTTTGTGTTTAGAATACTATTTAACATTTCAACTGCTACTTTTGAATTATCTCTGGATTTTTGCTTATAAAAATAAAGCAAAAAAAAAGCTGAAAAAGTAGAACAACAGAAGATTAATCAGGACTATCCCTGACAAATTGGGATAGTTGGAGAGTATGAGACTTGTTGTTGTATGACTTCAGGTCATTTCTGACTTATGGTGGCCCTAATGCAAACCTATCATGGGGTTTTCTTGTCAAGATTTGTCTTCTTCTGAGACTGAAAAATGCGACTTCCCCAAGGTCACCCAGCGGGATGTACTCCAACGCTCACACCACTACACCACACTGGCTCCTAGATTTAAAGTTGACTTTACCATTATGGTGACCCTAAAACAAACCTATCTCGGGGTTTTCTAGAGTTGAGAGTGGGTGATGCACCCAAGGTCATCTAATGGGTTTCCATGGTCAAGAAGTGAATCAAATCCTGGTCTCCAGGGTTGTAGTCCAACTCTCAAACCACTATGCCACATATGAGATTACATAATGGTAAAGTCAACTTTAAATCACAGTCATCTATCTATTTATCTCTCTATCTATGTGTTATATTTGTGGTAAATTAGACTGCATGTATAGGGACATGGTGTCAAGATGCAGGTGTGGAGACATATTACAAGTTTGCACTGGGCTTCAAAAATTATTGTGCATTTTGTCGTGTTATCTTAACGACATGATTTGCACGTCCATGCACCACTGTGTATGAACAGATTGGCATCAGCCGGTCTCTCATAGGAACCTGCAATAAAGATGAAGTTGATACGATAGTACAAAATAGTGCGGTATAAGAAAAAACTATGAAACCTCCATTTCCTCACAAAGCTTATTAGGTGACATGGGACCAGTGCCACCTAACAGAGTAAAGTGGGAATGTACATTTTATTTTACAGTAAAAGCAGGACAAATAATGAATTAATAATATTGTAAGAATTGCCTTATAAAAACATACAGTAAGAAATATCTAAAATTGAAAGGAGGAAAATAGGTAATAAAATGCTTGGTAAAGTACACATAAGGCAAATTTAGAATGAAGAATAATTTAGTTTTGGCTTTTAATCCTCACTGGACTTTAACCAAGATTTTCTCAGTATTTTGTAGTAATCAAGCATGCAAATTATTTTTAAAATATTGTAAATGGGGGACTTTGTGTATTATGGATTTCTTTAGATTCTACCATTTACCTGACAAAAGGACTGATGGAGGCTTTTCAGACAATATTTGCATAGATCCATCAAAGATGACATACCTAGAAACAGGATATACTTGGAACCAAACAATAGCTCAGCAGGCGAAAGGGACTGGGCCTCATCTACAGCATTTTGTTCCAAAGATCTGATAGGTATGTAGACGATTTTGCTACAATAAAAACCTTTAGGAGTTAAATCTAAATGCAATGACTGCAAGCTGCTCAGAGCAATTAAAGCCCAACTCGGGAGTGTCTTAAAGCTCTGAGGGGAAAAACAACAACAAACCCTACCATTAAAATAAAGAACCGACCCTGGTGGAAATTTGGTTGGATTGACATAATAAGGCTATAGTCCTAGATACCTCTGTTGTTGTTGTTGTTGTTGTTGTTGTTGTTGTTGTTGTTGTTGTGATATGCCTTCAAATTGACTTCAACCAGTGATAAACCTATCATATGGTTTTCTTGAAGAGATTTATTCAGAGGAAGTTTGTCATTGCCTTCCTCTGAGACAGAGAGAGTGTGACTTGCCTAAGGTCATCCATGGGTTTCTATAGCTGAGGGGGGATTTGAGTCCCTGGTCTCTTGGAGTCCTAGTCCACACTCAAATCACCGTGCCAAAGTGATTCCAGCACCTATGTGGGAGTAAATATCACTGAAAATAGTGGGCCTTATTTCTTTGTAATTCTCGTTATAAGTAAAGCAGGACATTACAGGCAGGCAAATGTTAGTATGGCATAAACTTTCATGGCAGATTTATATTCACAAAGTTGAATGGTTGGGGCGGTATGTGTGGCATTGTACTGTACAAGTGCAATTTATATGCATGATTATGCAAAACTACCTCCTTTGCATAAAGAAATGCAAGTTGTTCAACACAAATGTAACCAATGTTTACTCAAAGATAAATCTCAATGGGATTTAGTTGTAGGACTGCAGTGTGATGAACAGACTTCAGACCTCTGAGACCTACTTGATCTTCATACTAGAACCCTGAGACCCACCAGCAGGTGCCAGTTCCAAAGTACTGGTTCAGTTGTTATCGTTGTTAACAGCTGTCAAGTTGACTTGGCTTCTGGCAATCCTATTAATAAAAGATCTCCAAGTCACCCTATCCTCAACTGCCCTGTTTCCTTGATTAAGTCCATCCATCTGAAAAATGGTCTTCTTCTTTGCTTACTGCCTTCTTCCTTCCCGATCATTATTATCTTTTCTAGAGAATCATGTCTTCTTACGATATGGCCAAAGTATAACAATCTTACTTTAGTCATCTTGCCTTCTAGAGAGAGTTCAGGCTTGATTTGCAGTAGGACCCATTCATCTTTTTAGCAGACCACAGTATCCATATAACTCTTCTCTAGCACCTCATTTCAAAGGAGTTAATTTTCCTCTTATCTGCTTTCTTCATTGTCCAGCTTTCACAACCATACATAGAAACTGGGAAGACAATGGCATGGATAATCTTAACTTGAATATTCAGTGATATATCCTTACACTTCAGGATCTTCTCTAGTTCCTTCATAGCTGCCCTCCCAAGTCCTAATCTTCTTCTGATTTCTTGACTATAGTCTGTTCTGATTAATGACTGACCCAAGATATAGAAAATCTTGAACTATTTCAATGTCTGCATTATTTAGTTTAATGTTATGGAAAATATCTGTGGTCATTATTTTTGTTTTCTTAAACCTGCCTGTGCACTTTCTACCTTGACTTTTTTCAGTAATTGTTCCATGTCTTTGTAGTTATCTGCTAGTAGTATGGCATCATCTGCATATCTTAAATTGTTGATGTTTCTTCCTCCAGATTTCATGCCTTCTTCCTCTGAGTCTAATCCTGCTTTATGTATAATATGTTCAGCAGACAAGTTAAACAGATAGAGTGATAAAATGCAGCCTTGCTTGGCCCCCTTGCTAATTGGGATCCATTCAGTTTCTCTGTATTCTGTCCTAACAGTAGCCTTTTGTCCTGCATACAGGTGATGCCTCAGGCCATCAAATGTTTACATTCACCCATTACTTTAAGAACAATCCATAGTTTCTTATTATCTACACAACTGAAGGCTTTGCTATAATCTATGAAGCACAGGCTGTTTTTTTAAATTCTTTGGTGCACTCCATTATCCAATATATGTTTGCAATATGATTCCTAGTGCCTCTTTCTTGCCTGAAGGCAGCTTGAACATCTAGCAGTTCTCACTCTATATATGGTAGAAGTCCTTGCTGTAGAATTTTGAGTATGGCTTTCTTTGCATGGAAAATCAATTCAATGGCCCTGTGGTTACTGCAATCCCTGGTGTCCCCTTTCTTGGGGATTGGGATTTATATTGAGCATTTCTAATCTGCGGGCCATTTCTTCTTCTTCAGTCTCTTTAGCTGGAGCATAACCTGAATAAAATACTATGTAGTTATCTAACTCAAAATGCCCTATGTATTTATTTATTATATTTGTATGCCACCTTTCTACCACATGGGACCGCAGGTGACTTCCATCAACAAATTAAAACAGCAGAACATTTAAAAACAATTTAAAAACATTAAAAACATAAAATCATAAAAACCTAAAACAATATTCTGTTAAAACATTTATATGTTCCATTTCTTGTTTTACTATGTCTAGCTTCCCCTGATTCATGCCTCTCGCATACCATGATCCTATCAATGTATGTTGTGCAGTTTCAGACTTTCCTTTCACCTCTGAACGTGTCCATAGCTGAACGTCCATTTGGTTAGAGTCCAGTTGCATCATTAGCTCCTGCTCTTCCCCAGTAGCTCATTGAGCACTATCTAGCCTGGGAGTTTCATCTTTTGGCACTGTCTCTTGTTTCATTTTGGATTGTCTCATCATAGGGTTTTCATGGTAATTTTCATGGTAATGGTAACATTCAAAAGGGCTTTACTGTGACTCCTTCTGTCCAGTAATGACAAGCTGTGGTGCCACTACTGTTGTATCTGAGAGCTCTTCTGCCAGTGTAACCCACCACTGTTACTGTTGCCCAGTAGCTGTTTGGAACATTTAGGCCATTTCCACACAACAATGCTCTTCCATATCCTCATGCTGCAATTCAGGCCCGGAAGGGAGCATGTCAGCAACACTCCCCTCCTCACCTGCTTGCTCCCTGTGGAAGGAAGCGCGATGGCTCTGCCTCTTCTTTCTGTAGTACAGCTGGGCACTTGCCATTGCTGCGCTGGGGCAGGAAGCATTGCAATCATGCTTCTGTGGCTTCCACACAGTTGTAAGTACGGGAGTGCTGCAGGATTGGAAGGGCAAAACGGATTTTTTCCATTTTGCAAATGCCGCGCGAATGTGATGCTTCACAACAGGATGGTAGCGGGATGGTGACAACGTCGTGCGGAAGCATGACCTGCCAATTGCTGCCATCCTGTGGCAGAAGCTGGACAGCAACATCATGTGGAAAGGGCCTGTGTTTGCCTCCTCAGCAAAAGCCTGTCTGACATGGGAGACCCTAGCAGAAGGACTGCTGCCATCAGCATTGCCTCTTGCCTCACAGGAGTACACAATTCCACCATGACAGAAAGGTAGTGCCATTAGTAGGAGTGGTTCAATTGACCAAATATTATTTAGGAACAAAGTGCCTGAGTCCAGGAACTGTGATCAGAACCAGAAGAAAGTTCACACAACAATGAACTCTTGTTTTCCTCAAAATCTATTAAGAGGGGGGCTTCAAAGTTCTTGCTATCGATAGGCCACTGGGACTCAGAAATCCTTGTTGACCTACCACAAAGTACACAGAGGTCTACTAGTAAATCCCCATTGGATGTTGGGATTATTGCTTAGGTGTGTTTGGAACAGCAGCTTATACTTTGATCTTATTTGCACTGCTGCGTAATAATAGGCAGTACACTCAGGACTAGATTTATTAATGGAGTTGTAGGTCACATCAGGGGCTAGGACTCAGGGGACGTTTTCCAAGAAACAAATGAAGACCACTCATCCAGTTAACAGAATGACTTATACCCCAATACTGAGCACATTTTCATGGAAGAATGTCTCATTGATTTAAATTAAGCTTACATCCAAGTAAATTTGCTCGAAAGAAGAGCATAAGAGACACATTCATATATTTAAGTATAAGGCTTGTTTAGTTATACATACTTTTCTGAAATGGTGTGAAATAGTCCCAATGTTGTTGTTGTGCGTTAGCAGTTCATATTTAAATCTTTGGCTAAGACAGCTCTGTCATAATTTTGTTGATAGTCATGCTATTATGCTATCTATAAATCTTCTAGCCCATAGACTGGGGATTGAGTTTACTAATACGCTTCATATTTTGTCATAGTATCATTGTGTCTTTTTAAAATTTGCAGTGAGCTACCTTTTTAGGGAAAGAAGATCTTACTTACAAGCACCATATCACTCAGTTCTGAATATATTTCCTTTAAGGCAACATACCACTCTCTTGATAACACAATAACTTTAACAAGCTTTATATAATATGTGAAGCCAACAACAGGAAGAAACAAAAATAATAGAGCAAGGCTTATGAGTCAAGATCAACTTGACTGCAGTTAATAACAATAAAGCTCATATACATATTAAAAACCGGAAAAATGATGAAAACTAGTCTGTATGCAAGAGGAAAGGGAGGATGAGGGTACTTTGGGGGTGATGTGCCTGCTCTGCTCCCTATTCTTCACATAGAAAGGTGTAAACCTCCTGCTGGCAGTGTGTCTGCTGGTGGCAGGCCAAAAGGGAGGCAATGCAGGGACAGAGCTGACTATGGATATAACAAACCCAAAGCTCTTCTATTTCTCTCCCAAAAGTGGTTGGATCAGTGCCCTCCACCACCCCAATCTGGAGCTATTACAATTTCCCAATGGGGAGGATCTAACAGACTAAAAAATCCACACATCTGTCCTTTCCTGCATTGGGCAGTGTAAGCCGTGGGATTTTTTGGTCTGCCACTTAACTCCCTGCATTCCATTAAGAATTACATTGTAAAATTCTTAGTCTGTGAGGGTAATAGATTCTGCCACATAACCATACATCTTGAAAGAAAAGAGAGAGGGAGAGGGAGGAGGTTTACTAACTAAAACTATTGGTTTTGTTAATGTCTTTTCGTCTAGGCTACACTGCACTAAGTGTGGGTATTATTCTTGTCATTGCACCTACTGGTGGGCTGAATAAAAAGAGCCACATGGAAATGTCATAATGGAAGCAAATGAGCAAGCAGGTGCTCATCCAAGTCTCTCTCTTGCCCACTGATGACATTTAATGTTCAGATTTGTGGATTTACCTGTTGGGGCAGATATTGCAGTGGTGGAGACAACTCTTCTCCTACAGTATAACTCTCTGCACAGCACCTTTTTTTTCTTGCATCATGTACTTAATAGAAGGCTAGTCACAACAGGCACTCATGCCAGAATAGGGTCACAAAGAAGATGTGGGTAGATGCCATCCTTATAGGGGACTTTCAAGGTCATTTTCAAGATCACATACTATTACATGGGTAGTGGGGGCAATGCTTCGAATGAAGTGCCAGACATTCGTCAACAAATATCTTGCCTCTTTCTCGGGTTTACAACCACCCCACCTGTCACTATTCTACATAGTACAGTCAGCCCTCCACATTTGCAGGTTTCACTTTTGCAGGTTTGATTATTTATGGATTATTTGCTGTCACCTCTGTTGCCTCCCTGTGCCATTTTTAACAGGGACTGCAAACCTTGTGAGACTGAGAAACTGCTACTGAGGCTTGTAAGTCCCTATTGAAAATAGCATGGGGCAGCAGTGGAGGTGGCACTGCCAGCCACCCACTTCTGTCTTTGAAGGAATCCTGATGCCTCAAACGAATCCATTGTGGGTTGAATAATGTGATCATGCTTTTTTTGTGTGTTAAGTATGGCTTGGGAGGGCCTAGAGTTATGCATGGTTTTTCCACATTCATGGGGGTCCTGTGCCCCTAACCCTAGCGAATGTGGAGGGATGACTGTACATATTTACCTTTCTGTATGTGTATCTTCTGTTAAGGAGACACTGTGGTTACTTATTAAGGGACAGTGGGGTGATTAACCAACACTCATGGGAGACTTTTTCATCAGCCATTCCTTATTTATCCAGGCAGATAAATAGTTACAGCTGAAGTTCCAGTTAGAGTTTAGTGTCTATGACAACCTTCTCCAAACTAGATGCTCTCCAGATATGTGAAGTGCAATGGTCACAATCACCAACCAGCATGACCACTGGCCACCTGGAAGATAATAGATTGTAAAAGTTCCAGCAAGTGCTCTGAGCAAACAACTATTATGAATCTGAAGGGTATAGGTCCCTAATACACAACCAAGCTGTTAAATCTGTATATACTGATGAAACTGAAGAGCAAGCTAGATATCAGAATCAAGCCATCTTGTATAGTCTCAGATAAGTTTTAACGTAGTAATGGCTAGCAAATGTAAAGTACTTTAGGAATCAGAGATCCCATTTCCTTGGATAAATACCCCCAGATAGGCACCATTATGCAAATGTGCATCCAGATGCACATCCACATCTGGCATGACACCCTGTTGATGGCATACACAGGTGTAACGGGGGTCCACACCTGCGTATGTACTTTTGTGGACCTTGCAGAAGGAAGTAAAAGTAGTAAGAAGGAATAACCATACACTGGGAGTAGAGGATGCTCTTTCTTCCTTCTCCCTCTATGCTCACAAGCAGCCAAAATAAGTCAGGAGGTACCCCTGTAACCAATCAATGGCCAGAGACATGGTACTTTTTGCAAAACCCATAAGCTATTGTTGTGTGCCAAAGGATGCTGCCAGGCAGAGGGAAGAGTGTGCTGGCAGAGTTTCAGTCCTAACCTGCTTCCATGCACATTCTGCTTTGTTGAATCAGCCAGCTTTTCACAGCATGCAGTAGATTTGTTGTCTGTTGTCACTCAGAATTATTTTGCATCTGAGAAACATTCCATATATCTGTAAGTGTTTTATCTGCTGGGCAAGCTGCTGCAACTGTAACATGTTTCATTGTTTTTATAAGTAAACCTGGAAGCTCTGTCTGCACTAGGAAAACATGTTGTTGAAAAATAACCCCCAAACACTACACTTGCTCCAGCTGTACCCACAGGGATGCAAATGCAGACCTTAATTAACTTCTGTTTATTATATGCCTTAATGAAAATGCAGGATTAACTGCAAACTGCTTTAGTGAAAAACACTAACAGAAATTATGGGTACAACCGACTTCTTGGCCGTCTAAATTTCATTTTGAAGTTATATGAATAGCTTTGTAGACAATACTATAATGTGTCTTTAACTTGTATATGTGTTTATGTGTCTTCAAGTTGCCTGTTAACTTTATAGTAACCACATGAATTTTGTAAGTCTTTCTTAAGCAAGGAATACTCAGGGGTAGTTTTGCCAATTCCTTACTTGATTTATTCTTAATTTTTTTAAAAAAACAACCTTCCACATGCCCACATACTTAAAAAATATTACTATATTTTGTATGACTACAACTTTGTTTCTTGCCAAAAAAATTCTTCATGGAAACATAAATTTCCACTCTACAGTGTAATAGTGCTATTATTCCACTTTCAACATCATGTGGAACACTGGGCTTTGCAGTTTAGGGGAGGGGCATTTAGAATTCTCTGCGAGAGAGTTCTTTGGCCTCAGTAAACTACAGACCCCAGAATCCCACAGGATGTTGAAAGTAGTACTATAATAATAAATAAATAAATAAATAAATAAATAAATAAATAAATAATTTAAAAATAAATAAATAAATAATAAAGCACTATGATAGCGTAGGGTGGAAATGGCCCTAGTTTCTGTTGTCTTCCATTCTCTCACTACTGTTTCTGTATTTCTTCTGCCCATACAAAGTCCATTAAGGAGGGAAAGACTGAAGAGCTGAATAAAGTCATCTGATCGGCAGCTCCAGGAATTGTCAGTCTAGAAGTGTCCCAAGAGTGGGGCCATTTCTGTACGAGAATGTTATAATGCAATGATTCCACTTTCAACATCCTATGGAATCCTGGGGTTTGCAGTTTAAACTGCAAACCCCAGGATTCCATAGGATGTTGAAAGTGGAATCATAGCACTATAATAGTCCAGTGCGGAAATGGTCTGGATGAGCCATTATGCTAAGTATAGCCATGACAACATTAGGTGCTGCTAGGATAAAATTCTCTGTAGTGTAAAGAAAATCTCTCCTGTTTGCTGCATTACATGATAAGGATAGAAAGATTCCAGGCTTCAAACCATGCTCCCTGAGGGGAATATCCTTAAGCACTGAATTTGCCGTCTCTATCCTCTTGATTTTACTGGCCTATCCCCCAGTATCCTAGCTGTTTAGTAATGTGCATCCTATGTAGGCTGTCTTTCACAGTTCACAACATTAAGAATAATGTGTATTTCTGAAAATTCCTATCCTCTTAATATCAGCCAAAGCCCATTCAAGGACATTTCTATCAAATATTGAAAGACCTTTATAGTCTGGCTGAAATGATAGTAGTATATAGTCATTGCCAATAGTTTGAATTTTAGTAGGCAACAGTGGTATATTGGGGCCAGGGGTTGCAGAGTCAGAGACCCAGGGCATTTTTATGACCAAGAAAGTTGTCATCATCTGCTACCACCTTGGACTCCTCTATTCTTTCTGAGTGTAGTTGCAATCCACGCAGTAAACTAGAGGGTTAATAGATTGTACCTTCTAACCCAGAGTATTTGGGGGTGTTTTTTCAAAAGAAGAAAAACGTGTTTCACACCAAACAATTCTAACACTGTGATTCCACTTTAACTGTCATGGCAACACCCTGTGGAATCCTGGGGTTGTAATTTGGTGAGGCACTAGAGTTTTCTTAAGCTGAGAATTCTAAATGCTTTTCCCTATGCAACAAACCCCAGGATTCCATAGGATGCTACCTTGACAGTTAAAGTAGAATCATGGAGCTATAACTGTGTAGTGGGAATGGGCCCTAGGTTGTTGAAAGAAAAACACTTTCAGAACAGCACAGCCTCCCGCACTTTTGGCCTGTACCATTTTAAGGATTATTATTCACATCAAGAACTAGAAAAAGCTCAAACAATTAAATAATAAGTGAAACCAAATGAATAAGATAAATGGAGCAATTTGTTAAGTGTTATTTGCAGTGTACAAACATTCCTCAAAACCCTTGAATGACCTATAATAGCCTTCCTTCACTATTTAAATAATTGTTCTTATAAGCAAATGAGAGGTGTCTGTCTTTATTATTTTCTGTTTCTAACTTTTGTTTGCATTCAGACAATAAATGTAGGCTACAATAAAAGTTAGTTAATTAAAAGAAGTCTACAATGGTAAATTAACACCCGTTTTATAGCCAGAAGGAAATTCAAAAAGGTGGAAGATAATGAGTTTTATTAGCTCTCATAATGTCAGTAAAGCCAAGTTGCCTTGAAGTATTGGATCACTTAGGTACTTACTTCCCAAAGAGCTCCCTATAGGATCAAATGGATCAATGACTGATTGATCCATTTGTTTCCACTCTTTGGCTCAACTGATAACTTTTCATTGTGGTGGTGGGCTTCAAGTTCTTTCTGACTTATAGCTACTCTAAGGCCAACCTATCACAGGATTTTCTTGGCAAGATTTGTTCAAAGAGGGTCTGCCTTTGACTTCCTCTAAAGGTGAAAGAATATGACTTCCCCAAGGTCACCCAATGGGTTTCCATGGCCAAGCAGGGATTTGAACCCTGTTGTCCAGAGGTGCAGTCCAACACTCAGACCATTATATCATGCAGGGTCTCCAAATGAAAACTACCAGCTAGTAAAATATTCTTAGCACTGAGCAGGTTGACCAGAGAGATCACCTCTTCTTGTGTTGTGTTCACCTCTTCTCTTCAAGTCATTTCTGATTTATGATGACTCTAAGGCAAACCTATTATGGGGTTTTCTGAGGCTGGGAATATGTGACACACTCAAGGTAACTAAGTGGGTTTCCATGGCTAGGGATTACTGCTAGGGAATTGAATCGTGGTGTCCAAGGTCATAGTCCAATGCTCAGACCACTTGTATTGCATCACATTTCACCCTTTTAAATGCCATTAGTATGTTTTCTGTGTGACAAAATGGCAACCCCATACTGTATGACTAATGGTTTGAAATAACTGGATATGTATTCTAGAACATGTGGAGAAATCTAAGTTAGGAGAAACTGGTCAAAGTTCTACTAGTAAGGATACAAATCTAGGTATTCTTAGCTCATATTATCCTTGGTTTCAGTTTGCTGCTGGCATTTCCTGAGCTGTTTTCTTCAATGTACATGTTTTTGCCACCTTTGGTTCTTGATATTATATACCAACCATGAGAGGTAAGGACACATATGAAATTTTTTGTTCAGAATACCTTAGTTTTATAAATTGTGAGTGACATTCAGAATTGTTTTTTTAAACATCCAAACAAAAAACAGCTTCTTATCATGATATCAACCCAAATGATATGACATTTCAAACCAACAGGAGGAATAGTCAGCCTCAACATTAGCCTAAATAAAGAAGTGATCTGCAAAGTAATTTGCATGATTTGACAGCCAGTAGTTGGACATCAATGAACCCAGGGAAAAGCTCAGGCCTGGTGCCAGCAGAGGTGAGATCTAGTTAGGAAACTGAAGCCTTTGACCAGGTTTATTGGAAAAGAGAAGGCAAGCCACAGCCATGCTCCAGGTGCTGTCCTTGAAAGTTCCAAGAAAAGGTTTCGGACCATTGAGTTCACTGAAAGAACCAGCAGTCCCTTCCAGCTTTGTGCTTGTGTGACTTCTCTGTGAAGCAGCTCCTTAGCCTATTTGGCTCTAGGTTCAGCAGATTTGTTCCTTGCCTACGGAGTTGTGAGAAAGCTTCCTTGTCTAACTGGGAAAATGGGACTGGATAATGATGGAGATTTCCTTTATTCACTTCTCAAGGGCCTACATGTGGGAGGTTGCGTGTCCCTATCTTGTTTTGTTTTACACACATACACATGTGCACAACCAGAGTCACATGCAGTTGAGAAGGTGGGAGGTTTGAAGCTGATGCAGCAGCATCCAAGGTTCTGCTAGGCTTGCTTCTCAATAATTCCCCCAACCCCCATACTAGAAGTTGACCTTTTTGTAAAAGAGTTCAAAGGACTGATGCATCCTCTGACCTTTTGTATTTGAAAGGCTTCAGCCTCTTTAAACCAGACATTATTTTGAAAGGTGGCCTTGTTTCATTGAAATGGATAGAGAGCTAGGTTAGAGGCTATGACAATAAATAATACATGAATGGCAGCTCAAGAGCACAATTAGACCAAGGTTAATAAGCCTCCATTCCAGAGGGCACAGGATTTTTCTTTAAGAGTAACCATCATATAATAAATGTGTCCTACTGATTAGCTGAAATACTTGCCTGATAACAGTTAATTATATATCACTGTGTACAAAAAAAAAAAAAAAAGCAAGAAGCAATACACAAATGCCCTCTGTAATATCATGGCATTAATTGTGTGCCATCAGTCACAGAGCCTCAAAATAGCTTGCACAGGTAGCTTACACAGATATATCAAAAAAACAACAACATGAAAACAATATGTATGCCTATTGATGAGGCATTTCAATGAGAAAGAGTCACACATGTGTGTAGTTCTCCGGTGAACACCAAAGGGACTTAAATAGAATTAAATGTGGCTAGGTTATGGCCTTTTCCATCACCACCAATTGTCTCAAATCCCAGCGTTGTCACTGCCTCAATCATAACTCACTTTAATAAGCAAAGATATGAATGAACCTTTTCATACACTCAGCTGCTTCACTTCTCCCTCAGTGCTATGAGCAAACAAGCCAGGATGTCTTTGACTGTACTTCCCCTTTTCATCTGGACCAGGAAACAATGGCCAGACATAAGCATGCATAAGTGACATATGCAAGTATAAGTGTGGCTTACACTTGCATATGTCTAGTTTTGGATGGAATGCTAGTTGCTGTTCTGTAGCCCTTCACACAGTGTCCAAAACTCTCTCCTTCCCACAGCTGTCAAATCTTGGGATGGGCTGCTGCTATTACTGCTTACTGGTGGGGACAGATGACAGCATGGAAGTAATTCAACCAATGTAAATCCAAGCAGGATGAATAGCAGGCTGCTACCCATCTGTGGATGTACCTCTACTTCTTTCCTCATTCAAAATGAGAGAAGCCTGTTTGTCAACATCTGAATTGCCTCCCCACTCTCTCCTATCTCCACCAGTAACCAGCATCACTATAAGTGGACCTCCCAGGCCTTGACAGCTGTAGTTGAGGAGGTTTTAGACAGTGTTCAAAGGACTAGAAAGTAGTCCCTTGAACCCCATCCCTGAAAAAGACATACAAGACAACAAAACCAGAACTGCACAGGGTATGCAGAAGGTACACATAGAACAACTTGATGTAGGATCTCAGCCAATGATTGCCATATTCAGAATAAGCTAGGATAGGAAACTGCAATTCAAAGTTCATTTGATGTTGTAGCTTTTTCCAAAACTAGTAACCATAATTTCCTGGTTTATAAAACAAGAAGTGATGGTTTATTGATGACATCCTGGTTTGTCTGCTCACATGTGAAGTGGTCACATGTATAAAAAGTGCCATTCAGTTTATTAAGCTGAAATGTGATCACCAAGAACAGCTCGCTCTTTTATCTGCTGCACTCTTTGGACATACTTCCAATATTCCATCATGGTTATCGTTATGCATACAATTGTAATAATAACCAGAGCATGGAAAAGTTACTCTTCTGTACTGTAGTTCTAAGAATCATCCAACCAGGGAAGACGCAGTCTATAAAAATAACTTTTCTGAGTTCTGGCCATAATTTTTTTTAAGGCCATGTTCTAAAGAACTGGGAAACTAATTCCATCTGCCTAAATGGAGTTTTAGGCAGATGGAACTAGTTTCTGTTTACTGAACAGCAGCATCTACATTGCAAGAGAAATGGAGAGATCTTTCAAAAGCAATTTGTTACATGGCACAGGGGTCAGTTCTTTAAAGAGAAGGGGCCATCATCTCTCTGGGCACACCCAGCCCTTTGAGGTTGCTTTGGATTCTCATAACCATGATAATTCTTGAGAAATGCATCTCAAAACTCTTTCATATTTTGAAATTCATTAGCCTAACTTGACTCAGAAAACTATGTCAAGATGTTTATATGACAGCTCTGGTTAAAAATCAGGTTAAACATAACTGATGGCTTGCAAAGAATGGGAAAAGAGAGAGCAAATGGGAAAAGGGTCATAGATCAATGACAGAACATATTATATGCATGCAAAACATTCCATGTCTAGGTAGCGCTAGAGTGGATCCATGGCTGAAACTCATGAGAACTACTAATTTTAGGCCTGTCTTCAACACCCTGGCATCTTCTAGATATGTTGACTGCAACTCATATCTTTCCCAAATGGCAGGAAATGCTGTCTGAGATTACGGGCATTGCAATCAACACTGTATTTTGCTAGGATAGCAAAGCTAGGATAAGGCAATACTGAGTTAGATGGAACAATGAATCCTTTGCCATTCTCCTTCCATGATTATTCTGCTGTCTTCTGTTCTCTCGACTATGACCATGCAAGTCCTCTCAACTATGATCATGCGAGTTCTCCATCCTTACTCAACTTCCCTCTGTAGTGCACACTCACCATCTGCTCTCTTTCTCTCATCTCAATTTTCCTTTGAGGCTTGGCTGGACTGAACATAGGAAGCATAGTTTTTCTAATTATATCATTTCAATATAGTTGGGTTCTCATCATAATGATCTCAATTCTTCTGCACGAAAGGTAATTTGCCCTTCAATAATACCCAAAGAGACTTATTAGCTGTTTTGGTCTCTGATGTATTATTCTTACCTCTGAAGGAATAAATGCCATGGTACTTCTTTGGGTGGTAATTAGCACTTTGTTTTCAGATTGAATCAGGATACTCACTTTCCTTTGAATGTGTGTATGTATTGATTTTTATAAAAAAGAAGGACAATCATGTCCTTTTAACTTTTTGTTGACAAGAAGAAACATATCCTATTGGAAATCTCAAATACACAGGGCTGGGGCCAGATTTACAATACTTAGAGTAGACCCCTTGGAACAGATGAGTTTATTCTAACAATAAAGAAATTTGGAAAAAATCCAATGTTCATTTATGTTGTGAGCTCTTTTGGACACTTCCTCTGGTTTAGTTGGATTCTAATACTTAAAGGCTGAAATCCTATTAGTCAATCCAAACTAGAGTAATCTCAGTCAATTCAGGTGGAGTGTGAGTCTAATAATGTGTCTTGAGAAGTGTAGTATCTCCTGGGATGAAGATCTGTGAAGTAAGAAAGAGGCAAAATAAAGACTCATCAAGCCTACCCACCATTCCTCCTAATCCACATTGGAACTAATGATACAGCAAGATATAGACTTAAACATATTGCATAGGCTCCAGGGAGGAAGCTAAAGGACCCTGGGGCACAGGTTGTTATTTTATCACTCCTTCCTCTTGAAGCACAGAGCTCAGGAAGAGGGAGAAAAATACAAGAAGCGAACAACTGGCTCCACAGATGGTGGCATTCAGAAAAATTAGACTTCTTGGACCATATACTTTCATGAAGAAGGATTTCTGGTGGGAAATGGGTTGCACCTCGCATCAATTGGCATGAACTTGTGAAGATTCTTGAAAATATGACTTGGAGGGCTTTAAACTGAGTTACATGGGGGAGAGATGATATTCTGGAGAGCAAGGAGACATCATTTATTGGGGAAAATAATTTTAATGATACAATGGACAGAAAAAAACAAGAAAGAATCAGCTGAGAAGAATGGCACATAATCTTAGATGCCTCTGCACTAATGGGGAATATGATTAACTTGAACTCTCAGCACAGGAAGGCAAATATGATCTGATAGGCATCACTGAAACCTGGTGGGATGACACTCATAATTGGAAAGTGGATATAACCTAATCCAATGAAACACACCAAACAGAGGAGTAACATTGTACATCAAGGATGTGTACGCTTGTGAGATCTATGATGTAGAGCATTGAAAACAGGTTGAGACTCTTTGGGTAAACATTAAAGGGCAAAGAAACAACAGTTGCCTCATTGTAGGCATCTACTATAGGCCCATCAGTGAGACTGAATTTTTGAATGATGTCTTCCTACAACAAATTTCCAAACAAAAAGGAGATATATTGTAGTCATGGGAGTCTTCAGCCACCTTGATATACTCTTGAAGAATATAAGGTCCAAAAAATCCTATAATTTCATTGTACAAAAGGTGGAAGAAACAAGGGGATCAGCTATTTTGGATTTGGATTTGATCCTAACCAACAGACAAATTGGTCAATGGAGTGGAAACAGTGAGATCCTTACATGGGAGTTACCATGTTGTTACCTGTGAATTGGGGATCCCGGGAGGGGCCCAAATAACCAAACAACAATAAGCAAAGATGGGGAAATTAGCTGGAGCACTCTCTTGGCTAATGAGAGGCGGGTTACTTAGCGGGGATCTTTTACCCAATGTATACAGCGTCAGGTCAGTGAGGAGGCAAGCAGTTCAAATAACAATTAAGATTTTTGAAACAGTTATTAAAGAAAAGCACAAACACATTCCTAACTAGAAAAGGAAAATAGAATTCAAGAGGGAATGGGTGATACGCCACCTGTCCTGCAGTCCTGGGGAAGCCAATTGTAGAGGAGGAAACCCGGCGTGGCGGCCGAGGGGAATCTGCTGAACCGAGCAGCAGCAAGGCAGAGTAGAAGTCCAGAGCGATCCGGCGAGAGTTCCAAAGAGCTCTCAGAACTGGGGTTTTTTATCAGGAAAAGAACGACCATAGGCTAGTCTGGTCTTGGGCAAAAACAATAAGTTTTGGGTTGGAGACAATGCCTCCAAAAGGTCAGAATTTACATGATTGAGTTATGTTCCGAATTGACAATAGTATGGCTGGTATGTAGATGCGGCTAGCTCGGCAGTTAAGCACTTAGCTCGCCAGGGTTCCCTCTCAGGGCAGAGGGTCTCTTTGTTTATCAAATGAGGGTGTTTGTTTCGGGAGGTCCCCTAAAGCAGTCCTGGCTATTTCTGGCTTGGTTTGGTGGGAGCAGCAAATAGTAGCCATGCCTAGCTTCGCGCTTGTACAGTGGCCTCACAAATACTTGGCTGGTGGCAGAGCAGGGCCGAATTATGATATCAAAATGATATCTTTGGTTTACCAAAGTCCAGACCAGTACATGGTGGTAACAATGTCCTCTTGGGATTTGTTATACAAATGGAAGAGGAAGTCCAACTATGTTCAATATGCACTTTGCACTACAAGAAAGCCAATTTTGGTAAGTTTAGGGAGACCCTGTGAAGGCCCATGGTCAGAAATGCTCAAAGGGAAGGGAGTTCATGGTGCATGGGAGTTTCTTAAAGGTGAGATATTGAAGGCACAGTTGCAAACAATTCCAGTGAGGAAGAAAACTGGAAGGTGTCTAAAGAAACCAGGATGGATCGACAAAGCACTTTCAGATGAGATGAGATGAGATGAGATGAGATGAGATGAGATGAGATGAGATGAGATTTAAATGAGAGATGTGTAAGAAATGGAAGAAGTGGGAAACTACCAAAGAGGAATACAAACAAATAGCCAATAGCTGTAGGGTGAAACTTAAAAAAGCTAAAGCTAAGAATGAACTTAGGTTTGCTAAGGAGTTTAAAAATAATAAAAAGGGATTTCTTAGTTATGTTCTTAGTAAGAGGAAGAACAAGGAAATGGTCAGCCTGCTGCATAGAGAAGATGGTGAAATGCTATTGGGAACAGGCTGAATTATTCAATACCTTCTTTACTTCAGGCTTCTCCCAAAAGAAAAGCCGTGCTGTAACTACTGAAAATAGAATAAGTGATGAGGTAAGGGGACTACAGCCCAGAACTAGTAAAGTGGTAGTAAAGAAATGCCTAGCTACTCTAAGTGAATTCAAGTCTCCAAGGCCAGATAAGCTCTATCCAAGAATCCTGTAGGACCCTGCAGATGTAATCTCAGAACCAAGTCAATAATGTTTGAAAATTCTGGAGAATTCTCCAGCAGAGTAGAAAAGGGAAATGTTATCTCCATCTTCCAAAAGCAGAAAAAAAGAGGACGTGAGCAACTACTGACTGTTCAGCTTGACAATGATATCAGGTAAAGTTCTAGAATGGATCATTAAATGGTTAGTCTGTGTGTACTTGGAAAGGAATGCTATGATTACTAAGATTACATGGGCTGAAGAGGCAACATGATGTAGTGGTTTGAGCATTCGTCTAGGATGCTGGAGACCAGGGTTCAATTCCCTGCTTGGCCATGGAAATACATTTTCAGCCCCAGAAAACTCAAACTCACCTTAGGGTCTCCATAAATTGTAAATTATTTGAAAACCAATAACAGCAGCAGAGGTGGCAGCAGCAACAGCAGCTCATGGGTTCTTCAAAATCAAGTCATGCCAAACTAATCTTACTTCTTTTTTGTTTAAATAGAGTTGCAAGCTAGATAAATTAGGGGAGTGCGTGGATGTAGTGTATACGGAATTCAGTAAGGCTTTTGACAAGGTCTCCCATAATATTCTTGCAGACAAGCTTGTGACCTATGGGCTAGACAGTGGCCATTTCTGCACAGGGTAATAAAAACGGCGCAGCGCATCCTCCACAGAGGATGTCTGCACCTTGGAGCAGACTAGGTCCTGACTACTTACTGTAGATCCGTACCTCAGTCCGCTCCGGAATGACCTCAAGTGGTCCTCCAGCATGCTTTTGAAAGACCTGATTTTTCCAGTCTTTCAAAAGCCCGGAGCACGCCACTGCGTGCCTGCTCTCCGGTGCAGATTCGCAGGCTCGCACCAATGCGAGCCTGCAATCTGCGGAGGGCGGGGTTTAGGCTGGCGAGCTTCAGTGGTTGGTCGGGATCCACGACCAACCGGAAGCCGCCATTTTGGATGCTGGAGCAGTGCGGATCTATGACCATGCACTGCTCCGGAGCAGCCTGGACCATACTGGGGAGCCAGAAGATCCAGTAAGTACTGGCACGGGGCGATTCCCTCTGTTACCCTGTGAACTGGGGGTCCCGGGACGGGCGCCCAAATAACCAAACAACAAGCAAAGATGGGAAATCAACTGGAGCACTCACTTAAGCTAACGAGAGGCAGGGTAACTTTGCGAGGATCTTGTAACCCTATGTATACGGGGTCAGGTCAGTCAAGCAGTCAGACAGTTTTGAAATCGCAAAAATGATGTTTTATTAAAGACAGACAAACACTTAAGACAACACAACCACATAGCTAACTAGGAAATAAGAAATAAGAGTTTTCAGGGGAAATGGTTGATATGACACCTTTCTCATAGTCCTGGAGAAGTTGCAGGTGGAGAGAAGAAGCTCAGCGTGGGTTGCTGAGGGGAGCTCACCGGGCAAAGCAGCAGCAGGGCGGTCTGGAACTCAGGAGCGATCCGAGGAAGCTCTTGAAGTTTGGGGCTTTTATGGGGGGAAATATGACCGTGGGCTAGTCTGTACTTGGGAGAGAACAATGAGGTTTGGGTGCAAGACAATGTCTCCAAAGCTCAGAACTTAACATGATTAAGTTCGACTTGACAAAGGAACGACCAGTATGCAAATGCAGCTCGCCTGGGCAGTGGAGTGTCCAGCTCGCCAGGGTGCCTGATCGGGTCAGGGGGCTCTTTGTATTAGCATGCATCCTTAATAAAGTGTTTGTTTTGGGAGGTCTCCTAAAGCAAGATCTGGCTGTGTCTGGCTTGCTTAGGTGTAAACAGAAATGATTCAGCATTTAATAGCCATGCCTAGTTCCGTGCTTGTTCGAAGGCCTCACAAACACTTGGCTGAGGGTTGCAAAATAAGTCCGAATTGTGATATCAAAATGATATTTAATGTCTACCGAAGCCAGGCCAATTCACGGTGATAACACCTCGGCCCGTGCAGAAATGGCCAGTGTTATAGTTAGGTGGCTGACAGACTGAACATAGAAAGTATTTATCAATGGTTGCTCTATACCCTGGAGAGAAGTGACGATTGGGGTGCCTCAGGGTTCTGTCCTGGGTCCAGTGTTGTTTGACATCCTTATAAATGACTTAGGTGATGGAATGGAAAGCATGTTTATCAAATTTGCAGATGACATTAAATCAGGGGGAGTAGCTAATACCACAGAGGACAAGATTAGAATTCAAAATGATCTTGATAGATTGGAAAGCTGGGCCAAAACTAACAAAATGAATTTCAACAGAGATAAATCTGAGGTACTACATCTAGGTAGTAAAAATGAAACATACAAATATAGCATGGGTAACACATGGCTTGAAAACAATGTATATGAAAAAGGTCTAGGAGTCTTAGCAGACCACAAGCTAAACAAGTCAATAGTGTGATGTGGCAGCCAAAAATTAAATGCAATTCTGGGTTGCATCAACAGGAGTATAGTGTCCAGATCAAGGAGGGCAGAGGTCTCATTCTGTTCTGCTTTGGTCAGACCTCATCAGGAATATCATGTCCAGTTCTGGGCACCACAGTTCAATAAGGATATCAACAAACTGGAACATATCCAGAGAAGAGAAATGAAGCTGCTCAAAGGCCTGGAAACCAAGCCTTGTGATGAAACAACTTTGGGAGTTGTTTAGCTTGGAGAAGAGATGGGTGAGATGTGACATGATAGCTATCTTTAAATATCTGAAGGGATGTCATGTAGAAGATGGAGCCAGCTTATTTTCTGCTGCTCCAGAGACTAGAACTTGAACCAATAGATTCAAATTATAAGAAAACACATTCCACCTGAGCATTATGAAGAACATGTTTACTATAACAGCTATTCAACAGTAGAGAAGATTGCCTCAGAAGGCAATGGATTCTCCATTCATGGGAGCCTTTAAGCAGAGATTGGATGGGTATCTTTTAGGACTGCTGTAATTTTGTATTCCTACATGGCAGCGAGTTAGACTAGATAGCCAGTGTGGTCCCTTCCAGCTCTAAGATTCTACGATCAATCAATTCTTGAATGGTTAGTCAACACACAGGCAAATCCAATTGCTTCAGTGGCTCTACTCATGTTTGGATTTAGTCCAAAAGTGTGTCCACATGCACATACATGTGTTCAGCCAAATTAGAATTAGAGTAGAAATTGAATCAAATCAGAATAGAAAATTAACCAAATGCAGGATACTTATTCTTCTAACTTCCATAAACACAAGGGCCAAAGCAGAAACAGAAGGATAGGATTTGTGTAGTCCTCCAGAGATTGCTGAACTGAAATTCCCAGCAGCTCATGCAGCAATGTTGATGGTAAGAGCTGCCGCTCACCAATATCTCAGGGGCCACACAATTCCCATTCCTGCACTAACCCATGGCTTTCACAATTTTGCAGATGTGAGCTAGGTGCAGGCTCCTTAGTAAAAAGCGTGGGTCAAATCTGGTGGGAGAAGGAATGGGATTTTTTCTCTCTTTGAGACACTGCACTTTCCTGAATCAAGCTAACAGGCCATGCCTGACTGAGGAAGCAGGACTGCAGTAATTATCCATGATCTCTGTGATAAACCTATCATTATCTATAAAACATGTCAGATTCTTTCGAATGCTAATGTATCACTTAGAAAAACATATTGCACATGTCAAATACCGATGGTGATTACATTCATGATTTATAGGCTCTGCACTTACACGTTTATTGACCAATAAACAGAAAACAATCGTCTCTTGCTTTTATTAGAAGAACCTATCCTCATCTGACTAATTATAACATTTGTAGAAAACACTAATGACATTCACAGTGACAGTATTAATGACTCCCATATCTGGTGGAGGTGAGTGCTGCAGTGGATTGCGCTTTGAAATCTTTGACTATTGGGACTTCCAACCACAACCACCATCACCACAACCACCCTTTCAATGAACTCTGTTTACCATGTTTGACCTCTGCACTGAAAATTGTGCTGCAAACATGACAGATTTTACAATTTCATATAAAGTTCATGATGATTAGTGGCCAGCGATGATTCCAACATGAGTCATTGCATGTGTTTGCCAGGAGATACAGACCAAATAAGATAACATTTCAAAGTTCTGCTGAGGTGTTTGATATGTCCAAATCAGTTTATTGATTGCAAAATTATGATAGCTATGCTGGAGGTAGTCTAATGTATATGTAAAGTGACATAAGACTTTGAAAGTGACCTTCAAGGCCATTTTTGAAGATGATACGTACTCATATCTCCTGTTTACAAGTCTTCTGGTATGAATTCCTCCTTATAACATATTTTCTGGAGATTGATCAACCAACCAAAAGAAGAGCAACAAGCTTGAAATTGCTCAACAACATATCTAGACAAAACACATAGGTCTCATGATCATAGCCTTACCTACTATGACAAACTGTATGGCACTTTCCTTTAAATTTACATCTGTATAAATTTAAAATATGATTGTGTAAATTAGCATGGGCTCCTTTTGTACAGATTTGTGGCCTCTTCTACCACCTATTTTGCTGATATATAAGTAGCTATCTTAAGACACCCTGTGTGGTAGTGGATTATGTGCTAGATAAAAGACTCCAGAATTCAAAATCCTGGTCAGCCATGTACACCCACTGGGTGACCTTGGGCAAGTCACAATCTCTTGGAGGAAAGCAACAGCAAACCACCTCTAATAGATCTTGCCAAAGAACACCATAAATTGAGGCCAACTTGAAGTCACACAAGAACAAATCCTAGTATACAAGTATAAGAACAGGCACCTAAATGGAAGTTCCAAAGATCAGTCAGGCAAAATGCCTGCACTTGAACATACGTTCTCTGTCTGTCTAACTGCATATTTGTTGGAGTCTTTGTGGAATCTTGGTTCCAGGTTGTACAATCAGTTACAGGGGCAGAGGGGGGAATGTGGTCTGTGGAAGCATGCAACTAATAGTGCTCTTTTTGTAGCCCCTCAAACCTCACAGGGCTCAGAAGGAAATTCCAGCTTCTTCTGTTAACTCTGGAGCTGTTTTTCCATAAGGAAGTAGTGACTTCCTTTTGCTCTGGAAGGGAATACTTTTTTGAGGCTAAAGTGGTCCACGGGGCTCAGACAATGACAACATGTTCCCCATGCCCCCTAGGAGGCATTGTGATTCATTTGGGAGTAGAGATTTCGGTTTTGGAGGTGAGCAGGCAGTAAACCCTCCGAGTTTCCTGTGGGGCAATGTGCCCCCCAACCTCTGACAGGTGCCCATCGCTGAATTAGACTTTTTAAAAACTGTTTTAAAAACTATAGAAGAATAGGATGGTCCCAGACCTTCATTTTCTAGGTCAATTTAAAAAACAAAGATTGCCTTTTTGTGCCAAAGGCAATCTTTGTTTTTTCATTAGACAAAGTGAAGTGACCAATTGAAGCAGTAGATTGTGGTGGGCACTCAAATGGCAACAAGTTGTTTAAAGTACATGTGCCATGTGGCCCTGCCTTGTGCCCCATAAACTGAGTTCTTGCCCTGAAATGCACTGGAAGACAATATCCTTCTATCACTAGAACTGAAATTAGATAGAAGTTCCAGCTTGGTAAGCTTTTTTGAGGAGAGTGTCATCTCAGGGAACAAGTTGTTCTGAATTGGATCTGTTTTCTGTTTGACAAAAGGAGAAGGCCTGAGAATTTGACAATGTGTTTTGTGATGACAGTCCAAAAGACAAGGCTCTCCATGGGCAACTGAGCAGTCATACAATGTTGCCTTGAATTAATGCAGAAACAAACATTAGCAAGACAGAAGTCCCAAGCCAAGGTTCAGAAGATAGAATACTTCTATGTTCACTTCAATTCAAAGTCTCAGTAGGAAACCACCCTGACATTTTGAATGATCTTGCTAGCTTAGGCCATTTCTGCACTAGATTGTTATAATGCTATTATTCCACTTTCAACATCCTATGGAATCCTGGGCTTTGCAATTTAGGGATGTTGAAAGTGGAGTAATAGTACTATAACAGTCTAGTGCAGAAATGGACTTAGATTTCAGTGGTTGTGGGAGAGAATTTTGAATCAAGGTGCTCATGTGGTGATACAAAATTGAAGCAAGCTGAAAGTCTCCAAGAACATCAATAGCAGCCCACCTGCAGGTGGAGAGCAAATCCATGCTTTATGAAGCAGGTTACGGACTGATTCCATACTTTGCATATGACTAGTATTAATTTGTATGTGCACACTGGATGCCAAAATTTGGTCTTAGAACTGGTTACACTTCATTGTTGTTTCTCTCCATTCCAATTGCCGTTGCTGTGGTGTTTGAGGGAGAGATGAGTAAGCAGTATCTGGTGGACTTAATGCCCTCCCCCACTGTCAATCCCTTTTCCTTGTGTGTCATGTCTTATTTAGATTGTAGGGCAATAGCCAGTGTAGTGCACTGGTTTAAGTGTTAGACTATAACCCTAGAGACTGGAGTTCAAATCCCTGCTCATCCATAGAAACCCACTGGGTGGCCTTGGACAAGTCATATTGTCTCCACCACAGAGGAAGGCAAAGACAAATTCCCTCTGAACAAATCTTGACAAGAAAAGTCAGTGAGAGATTTGCCTTAGAGTCACCATAAGTCAGAAATAACTTGAAGGCACAACCAAGAAAGCCTGAGGACAGGGAACTGTCACATTAACAATTGCTAAACTGCTCTGGGAGTCTTTGTGGCTGAAGGGCAGGATATAAATACTCTAAATAAATAAATGTCTCTGGGTTGATAAACTTGTGCCCGGATCATAACATTTCAAAATGCAAGAGGGGATCCATGTAATTGAATTTGTCTGCTTGATACATAATTTTCTCTGTGAAGAAAATCTTCTGCATGGAAGAGTATACAAAATATGAGCCCATTTGTACTCTGTAATCCAGGCATAGGTCACCACACCACCTCACTGTAGATCAAAGTAGATTATTACAGTCATATCTCCACATTTGCTAGGGTTTGGGGCACAGGATCCCTGTGAAAGTGGAAAAGCCATGAATAACTCTAGACCTTCCCAAACCATATTTAACACACAAAAAAGTATGATCACCATATTCAACACATCATGGATTCCTTTGAGGCATCAGGGTTCCTTCACAAGGCATAAGTGGGTGGCTAGTGGGACTTACTGCCACCTCCACTACTGCCCCATACCATTTTTAATAGGGACTTACAAGCTTCATTTGTAATTTCTTAGTCTCACAAGGCTTGCAGTCCCTATTAAAAGTGGCATAAGGAGGTAGGAGAGGTGACAGCAAATAATCCATGAATAATCAAATCCTCAAAAATGAAACCTGCAAATGTGGAGGGCTGACTGTACTTTAAAAAATGTAGCTAGCAGCTATCTTTTTGTTTTTCATTTTTACTCTTATGTAAAATCTAGATCATGAAGATAGGGGACTTTAAATCTCCCCACCCACCCCCATTGATCTAGATCACATACGTGCACCTCTCTGAAGTTGATATTATAATATAGTGATGCATTCAGCCCACTAGGGGCTATAAACTTGTCTTCTAATAAAAGCAGAGAAAATTCCTGATGCCTTCAGTGGGATGAAATTACACCAAAAGCATTTACACTTAAATCTCCTGTTTTATATTTAATTTCTTAACTTGAGTCTCACAAGAAACCATAACCTTTTGCCAATGCCCTCATTGATCTGTTGTCTTAACAAATAAAGTTTCTTGATTAGGTTTGTAAGCCTCACATCAGTAAATCAAATCACCTTGGGATAAACAGGCAGAAGTAGTTTCTGCTGAAGGCCTCAATAACACCAAAATAAATCTATTTCAAATAAACATAATTTCATTGTCAATTCGACAAGCTGGACTAAATGACTCCTGTAGACTGATTTATACATTTGTCCAAAATCATTTGCCGATAGGAAGCTGGAAACAGTACCTTGGTCACTGGGCTGATTTATATCAGAAAAGGGTACAAAAGAAAATGGGGTTCTCTATCTTGTTCCTTTCCTTTCCTAGGCTCCTGTTTCTATATAACTAGCATCTTTTTTGTTTTTTAATTACCTTCTCCATGGCTTGAGAGTTTTGATGACTTGATTAAGCCTTGCAGTGCAGTTCCAATCTCTACCCATCTGATTAATTAGCCTGAAGCTTATTAACTTCCTAATTCCAATCAATAAAGCACCGATGCTTAACAGTACAAGGGCAAACTAAGGATAGTACTTTTATCTCAATATATGGAGCTTCTAATGTTGTTTTCTTTCTTACTTTTAATTGTCTGTTCCTTGCAGAAATACAGAATGATATTGAAATGTCTAGCCAAAGTGGGTGTGTCTGTGGGTATGTGTAGTAGGAGATGTATGGAAGGAAAAAAGAAAGTTGGTTTGTTTGTTTTTTTGGCATATTGACATTTCTGAGAATGCACATTAGCAAGTACTATAGATCCCAACAGCTGTATACAAGCTGAAGACAAAATAGTTTCTTAAGAAAATTGCTTTAGAATTCTTGTGTTTTTTTCACTAGATATTATCGTTATGCTAGGATCACAATCACAGTCCTATCTGAAGATGAATGACATTTTGACATTATTGGGAGAAAAAGGGGCATGATTAGCTTCTATGGCTTATCCACAGAAACAAACACATCAGACTGTTCTGCAACTGATCTGTAGGAGAGAAAGTCTGAGGGTAGTCTCTGCCAAGTTTGAGGTATAAAAGCTAAGAAATTGTTTATTTATAGCGATATAAAATTTGAGAGTCAGCATGGCATACTGGTTTGAGTGTTGTGCTATGACCTGGAAATCAGAGTTTGATTCCTTGCTCAACCATGGAATCCCACTGGGTGACTCTGCGCATGTCACATACTCTCAATCCTCAGAAAAAAACTCAGGGTTGCCATAAGTCAGAAACAACTTGAAGGCAAACAACAACAACATTAGACAAATCAGCCCCAGAAGTTTTACAGGTTTTATTTGTTGCTGATTGCAGTTGATTTTGCTTGGGTTATATTTGTTTGCCAGTGCCTCCATCTGAACGGTGAAATTGTTTGTCTCAGTTGAAATAGACCCAGTGAGTCTTTGGGGTTAACTGTTGGCTTACATGGTTACATGTAGCAGCAATTTCATTTTCAGTTTTTCCTTAAATACAGGCATTGATTCTGAAGATATTGTGACAATAATTCCTGGTGCAGGAATGTTGTCAAATGATATTATGCCCTTAACAGATGTGTTTTAAGACAAAATGGGATTGCATGTTATGCTTCTAGCTTCACAACTGCCTTGGAGTAAAAATTTGAAAAGTTACTTTTTGAACTACAGCTCCTTAAATCCCCAAGCCAGTTTCTAAGCTTTGCCTTGGCACTAGATGGTTATCAGAGGCAGAGAAGTAAGCCTTGAGTCTCAGATTTATCTATTTTCTGGAACAGACACCTGTTGATACATCTGCTTTATACTCATTCTTTCCCCTAATAAAGATAACAAGAACATCTGATGATACCATTTCACATTAATACAGTTTGCAAAGAATCACAGGGCTAGAAGGCAACTGTGTTGCCCAGCATTTGATATGGTATTGAAAAGCAAATGGGTTGAAGGTAACCACCACTCCTATGATTAGAAGATGTTCATATTCTTTTCTGACATGAATTTATCTCTTTTTAAAGCTGTCCTATGGCAATGAGTATTATAGTTCAGTTAAAGGGCATGTGGAGGAGTATTTTCTTTTATCTTTCCTAAATTGTCTACATTTCTGCTTCCGAGAGGTTCTGTTTCCAAAAGTGCTTTGACATTTACAGTTTACAGTACCTTCTAAGTTTATGGAATTAAATGGTAGCACTGAGTGGGACAAAAGAAAGAAGAGCATGTAGTACTTCTTGGAAGCACAGAAAAACAGACGGACAGATGTAAGTTATGCAGTTATATACTAACTAGATAAGCCCTGGTTTCTCTTGTTTCACAAAAAGAAACACAATAAATCTAAGTTTCATGTGACTCATTATTCCAACTATCTCATGCTCCACAAGCCCTTTTACTGCAAGATCCTGGGCTATTATACATGACCAGCAAGAGTTGGCAGAAATGCTTTGCCATCTTTGACAAATATCTAGTAGCCTATAGGAATTATAATTTTGTTGAACAGAGTTACTTTTTTAAAATGAAAGTAGCATTTACTGATTTTTAACATTTGTAAAGTGACTATAAGAGCAAAAAGAGCTTCAGGCTATAAGGAAGCTATCCTCTGTTCTTATGATAATAACATGGTTTTAGTATCTGCACTGTAGTATATTCTCTTCTAATCATATCTCTGCATTGCCTTGTTACATACAACACGGAAGAGATTATTTTAAAATGATTTAATAAACAATCTGTCATTGAAAATATATAGTGCCATTTTTAATAGGTTTTTCTTCATGATTTTGTTTTGTGAACTTCTTTTTATTGTGTGTCTTTAAGTTGTTTCCACTTATGGTGGAAACTAAGGCAAATCTCTCACGGAGTTTTCTTAACTAGATTTGTTCAGAGAGGTTTCTCATTGCCTTCCTCTGAGGCTGGGAGACTATGATTTCCCCAGGGTCACTTGGTGGGTTTCCATGACCAAGTGGGAATGTGAACCCTAGTCTCTCAGAGTTCTCATCCAATGTTCAAACCACCTGCACAATGCTGACTCTTTGTCAACTTCCTTCATAATTTTTGTTCAAGTACTTGCTTGTTCATATCTCAAGATTATCCTGTACTCTCTAGACTATGGATTCTTATTTCTAACCTACTAAGACATGACAAAAGAGGCTACTAATAATGACGTTTTACTGTTGGCAATCTGGTGTCCCCCAGGTTCCTCATCAATGGTATAGAGCCGTGGTTCCTAACTCTTTCTTTACCAAGGACCTCCTTTAAATACCTTTTATTGCTATGGACCCACAAGACTTGACTCATACTTAAAACCCTAAAGTGCATCAAATATATATTTAAAACTGCTCATTTCTTGAGATTGGGAGAGAAGGGAGAAAGAAGTAAATGCAAATTTCCCTGATTGGTGTTGGAAGGGAGAGAAGACTGGGTTCTCTTGCTTCTTCCTGCCAGTTTAATGCTGGAGTGGATTGAACAGCAACATGCAGGCCCACCCAGCCAACCAGCTAGCCAGCATTTGCGGAAAGGACATGGTATCCCAGAATGGGGACGTGAAAGGAGTAGGACCATGATGATGCTTTCACAAGATGTTGTCATGGCGTTACCCTGTTTACTGGGGGTCCCAGGAGGGACACCTAAATAACCAAACAATGAAACACAATTTTGGGGGAAATTAGCTGGAGCACTCACTTAAGCTAGTGAGAGGCAGGGTAACTTAGCGGGATCTTGCAATCCAGCGTCTACGGGGTCAGGTCAGTCAAGCAGCCAGACGGGTTTAAAGTAATGAAATAATGTTTTATTAGATACAGACAAATATTAAAGACACCACAGTCACACAGCTAGCTAAGAAATTAGAGGTTGAATTAAGGATAGGGACTTTCAGAGGAAAATGGGCGATACGACACCTGTCTCGTTGTCCTGGACCTCGGGAGAGAAGCCAGGGGTGCAGAGAAGAAGCTCAGCTCGATTAGCTGAGGGGAGTTCGCCAAGCGACGCAGCAGCAAGACAGGATGAAACTCAGGAGCGATCCAAGGAAGGTTTCGGAATCAGGAGTTTTTATAGGGTGAGTTGGGACTGCAGGCTATGCCTCACTCGGGGGAAACAATGAGTTTTGGGTGCGAGACAATGTCTTGGAAAGGTCACAACTTTGCATGATGGAATCAGAGTTGAATTAACAATAGTGTGGCCAGTATGCAAATACACAGCGCTTACCAGTGGACAGCACAACCTTTGTCCAGTAGCCTGCTCGGGGCAGGAAGCCTTTGTTAGTATTGCGCATATGTAATGAGGTGTTTGCCGGAGAGGTCCCTGAAGTGACAAACCAGCGGTGTCGGGCCTGCCTGGGTAGAGAATGGAATGTCCAGCAATTATCAGCCGTGCCTGTTTGCGTACTTGTCCGGTGGCCTTGCAAACACGTGGAGTGAGTGGGAGGGGAGAGCCAAATTGTTTGATATCAAAGTGATATCGGGTGCTATCTCCAGGTAGGCATAGACTGCAGTAACAATGGTCCTGTCCTTGCGTCACCAACCAGATTTTCTGTGTCAATGACCCCCAATTGCGTGACGCCCCCACACTTACCTGTCATGCAGAAGGGCCAGAAGGGCCATGGAGGCACTTTCTGGCCCACTGCAGCATGAGAAAGAGCCCAGTTGCACTATGGACGGAAGAGGTGTGTCCCTCATCTTCCCTTCCAGGGAGCCAGTCCAATGAGGGGAGTGTTCCCATTGTGCTCCCTTCCCATCAAAGGCACCGTCAGGATCGTGACCGCAGGGCAAGGGGATAAGGTAAGGTGTGGAAAAGGCCCCTCCCTCCCCTCTGTTCCACCTATCCAGTCTATCTGAAATGCTGATGCACCCACCTTCTTTTGCCTTCTTCACCAGGAGGAGAGGCCACTGAGACCTCTTTATAAAAGATCTTGAGTGTGCCTCCACATTTCCATTCATGAGAGCGCATGCTTTCATCTGAATCATTGAAGGTTTATTTTGCCAATAGCGATCCATTGCTCCAACTTCCAGGGTCTTGCCAGGGGGTGGCACCTGCTGCTGCAGTGCCCCGTCTTCTTATTTGGCCCCACTCTGAGTGGGATCCTTGAGGCAGTGTGGCAGCAAACTCCGAAAAAGCATAGCAGAGAGGAGTGGGGCCAAATGAGAAGGAGGATGCTGCCGTAGCAGGTACCATCACCTGGCAAGACACTGGAAGCTGGAATGAGGAATCACCATTGGAAAAATAAGCCACCACTCAATTCAGATGAAACTGTGTATGCTTATGGATTGAAATGGGGAGGTGTGCTTAGGATCTTTTGTAAAGGGGTTGCTTCAATCTGCCCTTTTTTGTTTTCATTTTTGGTTTTGTTTGCTTCCCCCCTCCTCCTCTCCTCCTAGTGAAGAAGGGAAAAAAAGGGTGGTGTTTGAGATTTTCTAATAGTACACTAGACTCCTTTCTACTGGAAATGGAGGAGGGAGACAGAGAGAGAGAGAAGAAGGGCAGATACTGACTGGCTGGCTAGCAGTCAGATCCACTGTCACTCAGCTGCTGAGCCACCTCCTCCCAGTAGTGGAACAGCCACATGACAAGCAATGCGCAGGCCCAGCCAGCCAGTGTGCCTGTGTGCCTCCTTTTGTCATGAGTCCTGTCACATTGCCACTCTGTTGTGGGGGAGAAGACAGGCTGAACAGCCTTCAAGCCTTTTCTGGACCCCTTGTAAGAGTATCACAAACCCCTGAGGGTCCACAGACCCCAGGATAAGAGCCACTGGTATAGAGCCTACTAATGCAATCTTATGCATGTCTATTCAGATGTAAAACTTATTGACTTCAGTATTGCATATTCCCAAGAAAGTGAGCAAAGGCTTTGGTAAGTCAAGCTGCAACAGGATTTGTTATGTTTTCAACAGTCTCATAAATTGCCATGCATAGTAAACTGGCAATAATTTATGTCTCTAAACACACACGCACACTCTTTTGCTTAATATATAGATCTAAGAAGAAAGGACAATAAAAACATCAGAAAAATTGCCATACAAACAGGTCCTTCCTTGACTGATTTTCAGATAGGAATGCTGACTATTCCATTTATAGTATATATCTCATCTTTTCCATTTAGTCTTTTCTGTAAGTAAAGAGGGTGCCCCTAAAATATAGAGCACCAGAGAAACACAGACATAAAAATAAAAACAACCAGGCTTTCTTACAGACACTTCCTTCCCACCAAGGACTTAAATAACTGCAAGCTGTTCCCTCTCACACTTAGCATATGTTTTAACAAATGGATTTTAGTGTCCAGAGGACAGTAAAACTCCTTTATCCCTCACATGCCCCATGGGGACCTGGCTGTAGCTTTCACTTGAGGATATTAATGGAAGCATCCTAACCAGTGTGAGTTTTCTAAAACAATGACAACTCAAGGTCATTCCCCTTAAAGTGATGCATGTTCAATATCATAGCTGGAAAAGGCACAGATACAGCACACAGACATACTTACAAATGTCAATCAGATTTGTTGTTACTTCTTCAAATCAGAAATTTAATGGGGGCATTTATGCTAAAAGGCATTAACAAAATCAAGAAATCAATTTCTAGTAAGAAGCATTCAGGATGGAGAACAGCAAATGTTCTTCCCATCTCTTCTCTTTGGATTTTTTTTTCTTTCTCACAGACATTGCAGGAAAATGCAGAAGGAGACTTGCACCAGGTTATTGATGAAAAGTGGTCAAGGACATATATATTCTTGGAAGCTAACACTGAGACATATTTTAGAGAGGGGCATTGACAGAAGATTTCAAGTCAGCAATGAAATACCTTTGCATGTGTCTCCTTATGATGCTGTAGTAATCAGAAGGGGCATCAAGACTTCCCAACACAAATAAAGGTGGCAACAAGATTAAAATATATTCAGATGAAAATAATGGTGATGAAGATAGAGATGATAACAAAAGTAGCAACAACAATAATAACAACATGTTTGAATGCAGAGGCACTCTTCTGCTAATAGAAAGGTTCCTTCCGTTCATGGAAGGGATGGAGATTTTATGGAAGATCCAACAAGGGATGGGAGAGACAGGAAATTTTTGCTGAGAGCCCCTTCTCTCTGTGTCCAGTGCCACCAATCACAGTGTTCTGAAAGGCCACTTGAGCAGCTATGCAAATATACAATGGGAAGCAGAGGAACAAGAATTGTTGTGAAAATGGTCTTCCTTCCACCTTCTCCAATAGGAAGTGTCTCATGGATGGAGTTCCACTCTAAGGAAATTCGGATCCAACAGTAATTGTTGTTATTGTTGCTATTTAATTTGCCATTAAACAGACATTGATTTCTAGCTGCCCTATGAATAAGAGACTTCCATGAGTCCACATCACCTTCAGCCTTGCTGAGATCTTGCAGACTCAGCACCATGGCTTCCTTTGTTGAATGAATCCACCTCTAATGCAGTCTTCCTCTTTTCCTATTGTCTTCGACTTTACTGAGCACTATCATCTTTTCCAGTGAGATATCATTTCACATGACATCCGAAGTAAAATTGCCTCAGTTTACTAATCTTGGTTTCTAGTGAAAATTCAGGCCTGATTTACTCTAGGATGCATTCATTTGTCCACAGAACTCTCCTCCTACACCACATTTCAAATATGTTAATTTTATTCTGATTTCAAGCTAGAGAGTTGTTTCAATCTACAGAGTTGGAATCCATTGAAATTATAACAAAAATCTGCCAACAAATACGGAAAATAGAACAAGGGCCCACGAACTAGAAACACTATATACATACCAAACTCCAAGAAATAGGATACAAGAAAGAAAGAGGCACTAGGGACCATATTGCAAGTATACATTGGAGAAAGGACACACACCAGAGAACTTGAGCAGAAAATCAACCTGTGGTTTATAGGTTATAGCAAAGTGTTATATTGTGAACCTCATGAGAAATTATGGCTCTGTCTAAAAGAAATGGGTGTGCCACAGCATCTTACTGTCTTGATGCATAACCTGTAACTACACAACAAACACTACAGACACCAGAAGCAAGGAAGTGACACAAAACTCTGTGGTTCTACCTGGGAAACAAGAGTGGACTGGTATTTCAATTATGCTCAACAACATAAATCATCTTCAGTAATTATTTCTGTTTTCTTAATATTCAACTGCAACCCACTTTTATACTTTCTTCCTTAGCTTTAATCAGTAGTCATTCCAAGTCTGCTATTTTCAGCAATATGATGTCATCTGCATATCTTAAATTGTTTTATTTCCTTCCCCTAATTTTCACACCTGCTCCCTCTGACTCTAAACCTGCCTTCATTAGACAGGATGCAAACTCAATCACTTCTCAAAATAAAATGGGATGAAATGAAGTCTGAAATGTAATGCTGGAGATGAGTTCTACAGATCCTATGGACCATTAAAAAGACAATTGAATGGGTCCTACAGCAAATCAGGCCTGAATTCTCACTAGAAGCTAAGATGACTAAACTGAAGGTATCATACTTTGGATGTAACATGAGAGGATGGGATGCACTGGAAAAGACAAATAAAGAGGAAGATAGCAGAAAAGAGAGAGACCACAATACAGATGGATGGATTGATTCAATCAAGATAGCCACAGCCCTGAGTTTGCAAGACCTGAGTGGGACAATTGATGACCAGGGCTCTTGGAAGTCTAACACTGACGGAGTCACCATACATCAAAGTCAATTTGATGGCAAACAACATCACCATAATAAATGAACTTAAATCCCAGGTCATGTTTGTTGGATCACATGGCTCAGATTTCTTTCTGTTTTATTTGCTGTTGATGTCTCATCCCTACCCTAAGTGGTTCTCTTGGGTAACTATGTCAGGTGATAAATTTTCACTCAGCCCCTCACAAATTTCCTTTCCGGTGTGGCACAGGAAGGACAATGGGAAGATCACTTCATACACACCCTTTCCCACAACCACAATGACATGAATGCTTAAGAAGAACCAAGAGTTCCTTCTAATGTCTGTTTCCCAATAAGAAAGAGAAAGCCACTTTGCCTTTCACTGCAGATTTCACAAGACTGGGGAGAGGGATCAAAGCGTCATTCCCTAGCTTCTCAAAGTAAGAAATCCCACTTCTTCCTTTGCCTTCTCCCTGTTTCTAACTAGTCTGGGTGAGAAGGACCAATCTCAGCCTGTCTCAGCTGCAGCCATCCCACCCATCCATTCAGTAATCATCCTTTTGATTTTCTCCTATTTGTTTGAGAAAGCTAGTGCAATGATCCATGGTTTTGGCAGGGGGAGCTGTATAATTTCTGGCAGGGTCTGCTAATTAATTTTTGCCTTCCAAAAGGTCTATTCAATTTTTATCAGGCCAACAAAAGTGGTATAAAAATGTGACACACTTTTGAGGCCGCTGGGGTTCTTCATCAGGCAAAAATGAAGGTAGACTGAAAGCAAAGGGTGAGAGGGTCTACTAAAGGCCTAGCAACTTTTGGCAGCACCAAATGGATACCAAGCTATATCTTTTTTTTTCTTTATTTTATTTTTTTGCTGCACTATGTCTCCTTAGAAAGTAAGAAAGTTTTCGTCATACTTCTTTGCATAAATGAAAAAGAAAGCAGAGGCTGATGCACAAATTGCTAAATTTGAAAAAAGTCACAGATTTCATTTCAACAAAATAACTATGCGAATCGCAATACTGAAGCTGTTGTAGTTGTTTTTGCCTGCTTTCAAGTCATTTCCAAGCTATGGAGACCCTAAGGCAACCCTACCATAGGGTTTTCTTGTCAAGATTTTTCCTGGGGGGTTGCCTTTGCCTTCCTCTGAGGCTGAGAGATTGTGACTTGACCAAGGTCACTCAGTGGGTTTGCATGGCCAAGCGGAGATTCAGACCCTGGTCTTCAGAGTTGTAGTCCAGTGCTCAAAGCACTACACCACACTGGCTCTCAAGCCAGATGACATCACCATTCTCTGAAACTGACATTACCAATAATGAAGTGTGCTGGTAATGGATATTTTGGGGGTAATGGATAATAGGGGATATTTTGCCCTCCCCTCTCCAAATATATAAATTTTACAACAGTTCCCCCAACAAATTATGGCTGCCATTGGATTATGCGATGACCTATCTACAGCCTCAGGAAAACCACTACCAGAAAACATTTTAAATATGCACATTGCTTGTTAGACACCCTCAATATGGAGAGGCATAAAGGTAATCCAGAACCACTACCACCAAAGAGGGCAGTAAGACTGCTGCTCAATTTATTAAATGCTATACTCAAGTGTGCTTGCATAATGTTCTGTCACCAACCGAATCTCGTGATAATTCATTTGTGGGTAGACAACAGAGGGAAACAAGAAAGAAAATTCTAAAAAAATGTTGTGACATCTTTCTTTCCCCTTCAGCTTCCATCTTAGGGCACAGATGCCTTGTCAGACCAATGGTCCCATTGAACATTTGGCTATTAGCATAAGCCAGGGCAGTGACATATCCCCTCCAAGAGTAGGACAATGCTTGGCAGATGAACCTCTGGGGAACCCCTACAGGTAAGATTACAGTTAAGACTGAAGAATCTGAGCTGTTAACTGGCTACAGTTTGAGAATCTGCACCGTTGTTCTTATAGTCATCTATTGTACGGAAGACAAGGGAGAAAATAATGGAGGTGGCTTTACATGTCAATTATTTTAGACTGAATGAATCAGGATCCAAGTGGTCAGACTCTTAAGAGGAGTTAAACTCCTGAGGGATGGAGACAACCTCCCAGCAGGAAGGGAGGGAAGTGGTAACATTTAGCCTGAGCTCCTTTTCAGACAAACTCATCATCCTTGCAAGCTGGGGAGCCAGCCATTATCACTGTCATTGTCATGATTATCTTGTAAATCTATGGCCTCTGATCCCAGGCATCTATCAGCAAAAAGCCCAAGACCTTATTAGTGTGGGCAATAAAGCCTAGCTGAGAAGGAAGCTAGCTCACAGATAAATGAATCATCCTTCTGGCTACACTCCTATCAGCTTTGTTAATTCCAAGTGACATTTATTGATAAGCTATATTTTATCACCTCTATCATCAATCAGACGGACACTGTCAGATGGACACTCTCTGGCCAGAGTTTTGCTATCATTCTCTTCGAGCAATTTCAGGCTATAAGTGATATGCACAGGCTTCTGTTACCCTACAGAGCCTATGGGGATCTGGGCTACTATTATACTCCTGTTCTTGTCCCAGAAAAGGTTATTGTAGTGTTTATTCCATTCTTCAACAACAAATACAGAGGCACTCACAAAACACGTCTTCAGTTTCATTGATATTTTATTCATGTTTTGGAGTTCATATTGGGATGCAAACAATTTCCTTACCAGAAAACTGACAGCAGTGTTACAATCCAAGGCATTAAGGAAAACCCAGCTAAGGGAAGAAAAAAGTCCTTTCTAAAAGTGGCCATGATCCAATACCATTGCACATACGTAAATCCCACTGAAATCAGTGAGGTTTCAGCATGCCAAAATCCATTCTGAACTGTTGCAGGGAAGATAAGGAAAAAAGCCTTGTTTCCCTTAACTACACCAATCATATTGCTAAAAGACAAGAAAGCTTTTCTTTAATTTTTATTTTTATTTGCTTTTATTGATAAGAGATTATTATCAGAAGTTTACATGACAATGCTTCATTTGAAGAAGTTACTTCATAACAGTATTTGTGGTCAATATTTCTCTGCCATATGCTGTATACATTGATGGTGGGCCTTGGTCTGATGTTAACTTGAAATATGAGATGTTAATAGGTACCATGTTTCCTCAAACATATCTTTTGCTAAAAGACAGGAGGGTGCCATTTCATATCCAACATTTTCATTAAAAAAAAAAGGTCTTCTAGTTTGGGATATAGAAAAAAATTGCACACAAGGCATTTGGGTTATCGCAAATTCATTTTAAAGCAGCTGGATTCAAAGTACAATGCCCTCAGTTTGGCAATATGGAAATCTGTGAGCAAAAGAAAAGGTGTCGGTAGCTGGCACCATTTTCCGTAATCCTAAAAACTGCAGCCCTTTCATTATTAAGCAGGAGTAGGAATCATACAAACTGCCAGATGTTGTTGGATTATAATCTCTAGTATGCCTCACTATGAGCTATCCTGGTTAGGGCTGATGGGAATTTCAATGCCACAAAATCTGGAAGTCCACATGATTCCCACACCTGCCTTAGAGACTGCATAGCTAGTTGGAGCTCCTGGATAACTGAAGATCTATCAAGAGTCATAGAAAAAAGAGGCAAAGCTAAAACTGGGCTAAATATCTCCAGTGCCATTTAGGTCTTTTATGAAACTGTGTGAAGAATATGCAGAAACTTGGAGGAGAAAGGGTTCTTACCATTTTCAGGAAACCAATCATTATTGTTGTTGTTGTTGGGTGCCTTCAAGTCATTTCTGAGTCATGATGACCCTATCAAAGTATGCCATTTTTGGCAGAGTTTGCTCTTGCCTTGTTCTGAAGCTGAGAGGGTGTAACTTGCCCATGGTCACTCAGTAGGTTTTCATGGCTGAGGAGGGATTTGAACCCTGGTCTCTCATAGTCCTAGGTCAACACACAAACCACTATACCACATTGGCTCCCTCAAGCAATCTTACCTTAAAATAATAGAGGTTAAAAAAATCTCAAGACACACACATGCACAGCACACAAGCCTAGCCTCTACTTCAGATGGTGGTCTGGCTGCTCATAGGACAAAGACAACATGACTGCCCTCACTGGCCACAATACCTCAGTACCATACTAAATGAAAGCCAGGCTCAGTATCAGCAGTTTATCTAACAGTGGCTGGAGGAAGGGAACAGTAGTACCATGGTAACTGAGAAGAATTTTCAGGTTATCAGTTTCACACTCTGTCCAACTGTTTCAGTTTGGCAGAGACAGGCCTGATCAATCCTCTGTCATCCCATTTTTTCAGCTGCTTTTAAAAAGTCCCAGATTCTCTCTCCTTCTCCTACTACCCAGCTTTCTCCCCAGCCTATTTCAACTGCTGCAAAGTGAGTTCAAAGTGGGAAATATTTTGTACACAAGTAACTGAGCAGGGAGAGAGGAGAGGAGAGCAGACGATGGGGCAAATTTGCCCTTTCTGGTAGGCTCTGGCAAAAGCAAACTGCTGCAGCCTCTCCTAGCTTGTCTATTCTTCTAAAATTACAACCTTGTTTTCCTGGTGGAAATGTTGTGCATATCACATCTCCATTCCAGGCAAAAGTTCAACAGAGGCAGCATATTGAACATGAACATGTAATAGTAGGAAAAGCTGTTCCTTGTTGAATTTAGATTGGCTATTCAACCAAAAAATACAGAGAGCCACCTTCAGGACAATGATGCAATGGTAACCATAGTTTAAACTCATGATGTAGTCTGAGCTAGAGAAAGTGTTACCACCGTTGGTAATTTATTTTTAATTTACTGTTTTTGGACTATGGTTTCCACTATCCGCTAATTTCTAAAAGTTAAATTTTCCAATCTTTTTTTTTGTCCCGTTGTATTTCTTGCTCCTTTTTTTTGTTTGAGTTTTGTGTTGTTTCATTGATTGCTTTCCAAATGAAAAGCAAGGCTTGGAGATTTTCTCTCTCTTACTTCCTTTGCTACTTATTCTTATAAGTGATTCTTATATGTGTTATTTTATTAGTAGATTTTTATAGTCCAGGAAAGTATTCCATTATAGTAAGATCTGACTGGTTTAACAATGCAATTTAAGAGGCAGGAGTGGTGAAACCACACCCAGTGTATTGTTTTACAATACTTAGAGTAGTAGATAGAGGCCATTTCTGCACTAGACTGTTATAGCGCTATTATTCCACTTGCAATATCCTATGGAATCCTGGAGTTTGCAGTTTCGGGAACGGTCAGCTGGCCCCTCTCAAAACTGCAAACCCCAGAATTCCATAGGATGTTGCAAGTGGAATATTATTGCTATAACAGTCTAGTGCGGAAATGGCCTATGAGATTGCTTAAAGGTCCTTAGGAATTCTTATGTGTACAGTTAAAACCTAAGACTCATGGCTACTATTAAACTATCTCTAAAGAAGAAGCATTCTCGTGGTCCTCTTGAGAGGACTGATCTCATCCCTTTAAAAGCTTAATATCAAATTCAAAGAACAGTAAGGAATGTCTCACTGGCCTTGTTATTGTGGAGGTTGATGAGCCACTCACATCTTAGGTGTTTGGGTAGAATAGCTATGCACCCCTGATTAAATCAAGCATTTAATCTACTATGATTTGTTTTTAATGACTGTACACATTCACCTTTGGCCTCCAGTTTAGAACCACTCACCAGCTGACCTTTGTCTTGCTCCTCCTAGAAATCTCTGAAACTATGGCTGAAAAATCTCTGTGTAATCAATACTAATATGTTAAACTAATGCATTAATGAGCCTTCCTTACAGACTGACAATTGCTGCACTTTGCTCCTGCAAGAGACCCTATACAGCTATTCAGAGAAACCCAGCCTTTCACTTTTCTGCTACAGCATGGACATTTATCTCACAAAGACTGAGATGGAAGCTTAGGCTTTTGAGAGGGAGCCTTTATAAGCCACAGCTCCTCAGGGATCAAGAAAACACACTGCTGCCTTAATCAGCAGTCCCAGAAGAAGCATGCCCACCATCTGCCATTGTTGTAAAGTCATCTACTCCACATCCTTTCAAGCCACATATGAAAATAAAGTTGGGGCACTAAAGCACCTGTTTCTCAGTCAGCAACAAATACCAAGTGTGGAATCGGGGACACTGGATTGCATTTGCTTTTAATTCACATTTAGAAAGTTATTGCATTCACTTTTAATTCACATTTAGAAAATGTGTGCACGCACATTCTCAAGCACACATTAAAAGTGATAGCAAGAATCCCACGCTACCATTTTAGCTACTGCTGTGCATATGAAAATGTTTTCAGTGGCAATAAAAACCGCAGTCCATTCTAAACTGAAGAAACATTTCTTTGCTTTGTTTTTCACACTGCTATTATCATCCTTTCTCTTCTACCCTAGAATCCAGTGAGAGAAGCCAGATTGTTGTGGTAGAGTATCAGGAAAGCAAAATAGTGACTAAACACCGAAAGAGCTCAGCAAGTTTAGCTCAGAGAAGATGGAGAGATGGTATGACAACCATCTTTCAATATCTGAAAGGATGTGACGTAGAAGGTGGAGAAAAATTGTTTTCTGCTGCGCCAGAGACTTGGAGACAAATCAATGGAAGTGAATTACAAGCAAAAATATTCCACTTAAACATTAGCAAGAACTTCGTAATGGTAACAGCTGTTCCACAGTGGAATAGATTGCCTTGGAATGTGGTGGACTCTCTGCTTTGGAGGCCTTTAAAGAAAGGCTGGATGCCCACTTCTCAGGGGTGTTTTAGCTGTGGCTTCCTACACTTGCAGGGTTGTACTAGATGGCCTTTGCCGTTCCTTCCATCTCTGTGATTCCTTGAAACACTACACAGCGTGGCCTCCAGCTGCGGCTTGATCTAATCAAGGGCTGTCTCTTTGCCCATCCATCTTGTCCACAGCTGCCCTGAAAAGGGATTTGGAGATTAGTCTTGCATAACATAGTGCCTTTCAGATGTTTGGGGCTATAAACTCCATCATTCCCAACCAGCCTAGCCAAATTGGGATGCTGAGAAAGACTGTGCCAAAGGAAAGGGTTCTCCTACCCATGTGTGGTAATTCTTATAAAACCCTCTTTTCCCTGTGTTGTGTGTGCCTTTCACTTGTTCACACACATGCACAAACTGATGTGGTTGCCTATTATTCATTTACAGATAGACCCTGCATCTTATTATGGAGTGCTGCAGTATGGAAGCTTCCAATGACTTCAGTGCCCTGCCATCATGAGCTAAGCGAAGTAGAAGACAAGTAAGTGGTTGGCACTTCTGCTTTCTTTCTCCCCCACTCCACTCTATTGCTTCTTTTATGCTTCTCTTCCCAGTGAAACAAGCAGGAAAGAATTTTTTCTGTAGGAGCTCCAAGGCTGGCACAGATCAGCAGCATGTCCAGAGGCATGTCTTGGGAACCAAGAGAGGGTTCAGTAAGTTGAAAGCCTTTCCTGGCCTGTCCCCAGTCCACAGCTGGCACATTTCTTTCCCACTTTTTTGGCATCAGAAGAGAACCACTGCAGAGATTGGCTCAGCAGGAGGGAGAGAGGCTCTGAGATTTGAACTTCTTCAAGTCATCTCTCTCTCTCTCTCTCTCTCTGTGTGTGTGTGTGTGTGTGTGTGTGTAACAGCCAATCTATCTGAGGGCCATCAGGATGCCTTTGTTGTGGTTTTTTTGTGTGATCCTAAGGTGAACCTATCACAGAGTTTTCTGGGGCTGAGAGTGTCTGATGTGTCCAAAGTCACCCAGTGGTTTCCATGGCCAAGCAAGGAACTGAACCCTGGTCTCCAGGGCTGTAGTCCAATGCTCAGACAACTACACCATGCTGGGTCTCTTTGGGATATCTTATGGAGCATTAAACCTAGTAGTGTTCTAAAAAGTGGGTCTTTCATTTGAAAAAAACACAGGATCATGTGTCTAGCACTGCTTCCAAACACTGCACTGGATATTATTTTGTTAGAGAGTGAATCAGTGTGACATTGTGTTTTCAATGTTGGAGTAGGACTCTGGGAGGCACAGGTCTCTGAATCCCTTCTTAGCCATGGAAACCCATTGAGTGACTTTGGGTGAGCCACACACTCAGCCTCAAAGGAAGGCAGTGACAAATTCCCTCTGAACAAATCCAGCCAAGAAAACTCTGTAACAGGTTCACCTTAGGGTCACCACAGGCACACCACCACCAAGTTTTTGCGTAGTGTTTGTGCAGTGCCTTGCGTAATGGGGAAGCCCTATGTGTGGAGAGATCTGGCCATTTCCACACTACACTGTTATAGTGCTATTATTCTACTTTCAACATCCTATGGAATCCTGGTATTTGCAGTTTAGGGAGGGGCATTTAGAATTCTCAGCCACAAAGCCCTTTGGCCCCAGTAAACTACAAACCCCAGAATTCCACAGGATGTTGAAAGTGGAATAATAGAACTATAATAGCATAGTGCAGAAATGGTCTGTAGCATGAATATAGCATGGATTCCATTTGGAAGAAAGGCAGGATATAAATGTTATAAACAAACACACAAGCAAACAAACAAACATTTACAGAAAGTAAACAAATGTTTGTCTTGTTTTATTATAAATGTTTCCTAAGCCAGCATCATTATTATTATTTTCTTGGCTGATATGGCCCCTTAAGTCTAATGGAAGAATTCTAAGCAGTTCTAAAAACATGGCCTTGGTTTTATAAAAAAGTGCTTTTCATTAAAGGAATCCCTTGAAAACACTGCTGAAATTGATACTGCTGCCATAACCTTCCTCTCACCGTGCCTCCCTGTTTTATAATGGCCTTTGCATTAGGCAGCTTGCTCGGGAGCTTACTGATGTCCATTTACTTTAGCAAAGATTGTTATTGAATGAAACCTTTAATGGGGGGTGTTTATGATCCTACTCGGCTAAGAGCTCTGGGCCTTGTCTTTGCATAGTCTTTCTCTCCACCTTGACAGCTATTAGAGAATCGATGTAGGTAATATGTCAGGCAGTGGTCAGCACTCATGTAAACAGTAAGGTAGGGCTGAAATGGAAACTGACAGGTAGCCACTTAGAGAGAGTCTGTGGGTCAAACACGTTGAAAAGTGAAGCTCCTCCAGGGAGAGTCAGTATTCTCTAGCTGGCCCTGGGATGGGAGAGACAGCACAGAGGGCAGACACCCTTCAAACCACGTGGGAACTTCTGTATTTCTCCCCACACCCCAGTTGAGGAGAATAGCCTTCTGTCAAGAGAGCCTGCAACTGGGGAACTTTAAGATGCATCCAGGCCAGTTCCTCTGCTCAAGAGAAAATAAACTGAAGGAACAAGCTAGGCAAATGTTTCAGAAAAGTAACTTGTTATACCCTGTAACTGTAATCCTAGTGATAGTCTGAGACTGCTGCTTCTGCCTGTCTGTTCCTTATCTGTACATTTTATTTGCTATCTCCTTTACACAGCAGTTTTCATGTTTATTTACCACCTGCTTCCCCAGTACACAACTGTGTGAAACAGGCCATCTGCTATTATCCACAGCTTGAAAAACTTACTACTTGGACTATAACTTTCCAGATGCCATGATTGGGAAATTCTAGGACTTGTAGTCCAAAAAAGTAATTTCTCCAAACTCTGATCTTTATTTCCTCTACTTTCCAGTTACAAACTGAGAGTGAGAGAGAAACTGGTCCAAGTGATCAATGCATGGCAATGATAGGACTCTGATCCACATCTTTCATATCAAAGTTCTACAGAAATGAAAACCTATTTGCAATAATCATTGGCTTTCAAATAACACTGTGTGTGTCTGATTCTGTTTCTCTCTTACGTGCACGCACGCGCGCGCACACACACACACACACACACTATGTGGGAGCCCTTTCCATGTAGTCCAATCCTTTGCTGATAGGGAGCAATCCAGAGCTGTTGTATGTGAATATACTGGCCATCTGCCCAGAGAGAATCACATAAAGGCTTATTCACATAGTTTGAGAACTGATATACAACCAGTAACAGGGGATTTCTCCACAATGAAACAATTCTCACAGAACACAAAATCTGAACTTATATTTGGTATGTTTGTGTGTTGGTGGCCAGATTTTAAACAGACAGATATAAATACATATAGACATGTATACATAGAGACTTATAATCCCACCTCCAGCCTTCTTTGCAGCTATTTTACAGCTGGGTATAAGGTTGGAGAAAAGGCCAGTCAGAGCATAGTAGTACTCATGTCAAAGCTGGGCTCTGAAGCTCAAAGAGGAGTTATAAATCCTTGGGCTCTCATTGAGGGGTAGGATGGGGGGGGGGTCTGACCATTGCTAAATGCTGCAACATATGCTCTAAGTACAGACAGTTCAGTCCTTGGCATCTCTAAGTATGGCTGTGAAAGTCCCCTTTCTAATAAGTTATATTGAGCTCCTAGACTGACTTAGCCTGTGGTTGTGTAATGATGTGAATACTGGCCTACAGCTCTAGAGATGAGGGTTCAAATTCCCGCTTAGCCATGGAAACCCACTGAGTGACCTTAGGTAAGTCACACTTTAAGCCTCAGCATCATCGTCCCGTTGCTACAAATAAATCTTCCTTTGTGTAGACCTGTGGGGAAGAAGAGAGCTACTCCTGTGTACAGATCAGCTCTTAGGAATCTGCAGTCTGAGAATGCTGATCTCTCCAGCACCAGAGAAGGCAGGCACATGAGGAAGAATGATTCTCCTTGTTTAATGAACAGTTTGGTTTAATCAATATTTGCTTGCTGCATTATCTGTAGCTCACTAATCTCTTGGCAGCTTTCTTCCATTCCACTGGGAGGAGCAACTCTTCTCCTTTTGCTTCCTCTCATCTAACTCACCCCTGTTAAGTACAGTAGAGCAAGAGCTATGGGGAGGATGCGCAGGGGGGGAAGGGGAGAAGAAAACATCTGAACATTTGGTGACATGCTACTGGATTCAGCCAAAAGGCAGCAGATGTCACTAGGGTGCCCTTTGTTGTGTTTCAGTTGCCATTCTGGGTTTTAGGACCATATTACCTTTTTAGCTCTTCTATTGTCATTCACATCTCAAGGGGGATCCATGCCTCTCTGTTTAAAGCAGAACAAAGAATCTGAGATACCAAAAGCCTCTGCCTTGTGTTTAGACCACTCCCCATTTAACAGTGAAAATACTCTTGGAGATAAAATGCAAGGAAATGAAATCAATTCACTGTTCCTACAACTTATATTCATTGTGGTGACCTTCAGATAGACAGATAAATAGACAGATGCTCAGCTCTAACTGGGGTGGATGTGAAAATATCTTTATATTCACAAAGCAATAATACAACATATTTATGTCCTGATTCCATGGAAGTGCAGCAGTTGTCTTGTACTCTGTTTTACTCTTTACCTTTGTGGCATTTGTTTGTTGATTTACTTAACTGTATTTCTACCACTATCCCATAGCACAAGTTGTCTGAGCAACTCACAAAAAAAAAAAGTATTTTAAAAACTGTTCAGACTAAACACAATTAAAAAGTTAATTTTAAACGAAGGAGGCCCACATTAAAAATAATTACTTTACATGCCTGGATGATTAAAATGGGTACTTGTTGTTATTGCTTGCTTCAAGGTTACTTTTGACTTATAGAGATCTTAAGGTAGATCTATCACAGGGTTTTACTGGCAAGATTTGTTCAGAAGGGGTTTGCCTTTGCCTTCCTCTGAAGCTGAGAGAGTGTGACTTGCCCAAGGTAACCCAGAAGGTTTCCATGACAAAACAAGGATTCAAACCCTGGTCTCCCAGTGTCCTAGGCCACTACACAAACTACTTCACCATGTTGATTGTCAAAATGGGCATTCACTTGACACCCAAAAAGCGTAAAGTTGGTATACCTCTCTAGAAAAGTTGCTCCTCAAGCAAAAGGTCACTGTTGAACAGGCATTTTCCATACAGATCACCTACTTCATTCTATTTGGTATGGGCAGTTGGAGCAGAGGTCTGAAGAAGATCTTAAAGTTTAGGTAGATACATCTAGAAGAAAACAGTTTTTCTGGCAAACTAGTCCCCAGATTACTGAAGAAAGTCAAGGAAGAAATTACAAAGGCAGGTTTATAGTTGAACATTAAGAAAATAACAATGAGGACCACAGATGATTTACATAACCTTAAAGCAGGTGATGAAGAGATGGAAATAGTCCCAAGATTTTCCATTCTCAGTCATTACTCAGAATGGAGATGCAATCAGAAGACTAGACTCAGAGGGGCAGCTGTGAAGGAACTAGACAAGATTTTGAAGTGTAAAGGTGTATAATTGAATGCTAACTTTAGGATTGTCCATGCCATTGTCTTTCCAGTTTCTATGTATGGTTGTGAAATCTGCACAATGAAGAAAGCTGATAGGAAGAAAATCAACGTGCTGTACTTGAAATGTGGTGCTGGAGAAGAGTTCTACAGACACTGTGGATTTCTAAGGAGAAAAACAAATGAGTCCTATAGCAAATCAAATCTGAACTCTCCTTAGAAGGCAAGATAACTAAACTGAGGGTGTTGTACTTCGGCCATATCCTGGGAAGACATGACTCACTAGAAAAGACAATAATACTTGGTAAGGTAGAAGGCAGTAGGAAAAGAGGAAGACTTTAGATAAGACATATCCCTGAATCTACAAGATTCAGTGTGGTTGATGATAGGGTGAATTGGAGGTAACTCATTCATAGGATCATAGTCGCATAGGGACGGGGTGGGCGATGAGAGCAGTTCGCCCCGGGCGGCAGTTTTTTGGGGGGCATCCCAGCTCGAAGCCATGCCCCTGCATGCTGTAGCCACACCCCACACACTGTGCCCACACCCACACACACCATGCCCATGCCCCCACACACTGTAGCCCCACCCCTATACCATAGCCCCGCCCCTGCCTGCCTGCCCACCCCTCCACACATCCCAAGCTTTGCCACTGTAGGATCACTATACATTTAAGTGAACTTGACAGCAGTTAATAACAACAAAATCCCCAGTAAACTTTAGGAGACAGTGCAGCTAGCAAAACTTCAAATAAGCCCCCAATCTTATGTGATTGCTACATTAACATCTCATCTTTCCTTCAGTGAATTCAAGGTGGCATACACAGATTTCTTTCTCCCCACTTTATTGTCACAACAACCCTGTGAAATAGATTTGGCTGCAAGAAAGTAATGTTCCCAAGTTCACCCAGCGAATTTCCTGTTTCAGTGGGGATTAAAATTGAGTTCCTAGTCCAACACACTTCATGTGGGACCATATACTGGATGAATGATAACAAAACATTTTTAAAGTCAGATTCACATGAAACAACAGTAGTCCAAATGGGAGGTTATCGGAGTGCAGATAACAATGGCAAAGCTTTCTATCCAGGTAAGTTTGCACCTGGAATATCAGCTGAATCTGATGCTTTGACACAGAGATCATGCAAGCTTCTAATGTCAGTTCTAGATCAATAAGCATCTGTAGATTGTACAGCTGATCATTTAAGAGGAGTGCAGCCTCAGCAAGATGCCATTCACCCAAGAGAACAAGCCACCCATCAAAGTACTTGTCTTCTCCAGGCTATAGGCCCATGCAGACTACACAGTTACAGTACTGTAATTTCACGTTAATTGACATAGCAACATCCTATGGAATCTTGGGATTTACAGTTTAGAATCCTCAGCCAGAGAGTTTCTGAATGTGAAGGAGGTGCATATTCTGTTATTTATTATGTGAGGAAATGCACATTGTGCATGGATGGGTGTGCCAGAGAAATATGTACGCACATGCAATGAGTGTGAGAGAGGTGTGTATATAAGAATGGTGCAGGTATGTGCATTTGAGTGTCAGGTGGTCCCACTCATGCAGCTCCCAACAGGTTCTCACTAAATCAGTGTGCCCCTTAGCTTGGGCCAAAAAATTATCTCCCATGCACCCACATTCTGTAAACCCTTTTTAGGTCATAGAATAAAAATGGTTTGATAAATGTAATTTGGAAAAAAAAAAATAGAACTCTTGCTGATATAGTGCTATTCTGCTTTCTGATTGCATACCCTCCAACATTTCATTGCTGAAATCTAGGACACGTGTGGCCAAACAACATCAGGTGCACTCAAGAAGATGAACATTATTAATGAAGAAGAACACACAAATTAAGAAAGGCTGCAGAAGTTTCCTTTTGGTGAAGGCTGTCAGGAAGGGCAAAATTCTATCCTTTTCCTCCTTCCGAGTTGAAAGCAGACTATTTTTGCATATTGAATGCCATTTGCAGCAACTGAAGTAAGCCAAGGACAAAAGCCGGAAATGGGAGGAAGAGAGAGAAATTGGGACATTTTAAAAGCAACCCAAAAAAAAAAAAAGGTGAGAGGATTAGTTGGGACTATTCCTGCAAAATCAAGACAGTTGAAAGGTGTTGTGGTGGATGCACCCTTGGAAAGCAGATATCTTTGCCACTGCCATTGGCATGGCTCACCAGAACTGCGCAAGAGTGAAGGGCTCAGAGAACAAGCAGCTTAAGTGAGTGAACAGGGAGGTGGGAGAGAAAACATATAGGCAGGCAGTGGGCAGCCACACCCCATAGCTGTAACATGGCTTTGCCAATGGCTGAGAAGCCTCTGGTTTGTACATGACAGCTAGCTGAGAGTCAAATACTGCTGCTGCCTCTTCTCCAAACCTGAGGTTGGATGGCTAGTGGAGACACCAACAGGCAGGCTACTGGTCACTGCAATATCTGCTTTGCCACTCTTCCTATCTGCCATGTGATTCATGGGCCTCCCTTAGCCTCATAGCCAGTCTAGCTGAGCTTTCAAAGACTATCTCAAGGATGTTTCTCTGTGGACTGAAAATAAAACATTATATTTAAACATTAAAAATTGGCGTGTTAAATTTATGCACCTTCTAATTTATTAGTACCAGCAGGATAGAGCATCTGAATATATTTCTGCTTTCAAACACCCATTTGTTGTCAGATACACAGGAAATGTCTTTTGTGTCATTCCCGAACTCTGGAACCTAATCTCCAACACTCCTCCCATTCAGAAGGGGGTGGGAGTAATTTTTTGATCTTGTAAATTGACTCTGTTGCTAGTAACTCCTTGACTTTACCTCTGGTGACCTTACCCCCTGCCACATCACACTCACTAGGCCAGTGGTTCTCAACCTGTGGGTCCCCAGATGTTCTACACTTCAGCTCCCAGAAGCCCTGAGCATTGACCATAGTGGCTAGGGCTTCTGGGAGCTGAAGTCCACAAACATCTGGGGACCCACAGGTTGAGAACCACTGCACTAGGCAATAGTTGCCACTGCTGGCATGCAGTTAGTCCCCACTCTGTGTTCAGAAGAGAGCCAAAACGTGTATTTTCAACTTGGTTTTTTGAAATGGCTTTCAAAGTTTTTATTGTTTGTGAGATTGTTTTATAAATGTTTTTGGTGAGTTCCAGAAAGGTAATATAGAACAAGTTTGTTTTTTAAAAAATCTCCTTTGATCCAGTTTCCAGGGACCTGTCTGTGAATCAACATGCAATGCTATTTGCACTATATAAAGATTTAAAAGGGAGAAGGAGAGGGAGAAGGGGAGGGACCAAATCATGACAGGAATTACACAAGAAAATCCAAAATAAGTTTATTGTTCATATGGATCTAGTCAGTAAAAGACATGCTGATAACAGGCAAGAGGCAACATGCATAAACACATCAGTTATTTTGCGAGTTGTCTTTTCAGAAGCTGCACCCATGGAAACCTGAAACTGCTTTTTAAATTCAACATAGTTTAAAAGGCAGTCTCAGAATGCTGGAAGAGAAATTTGTCCCTCCACTTTCCCCAGGTTGTTCTCACATTGATTCTCTGGAAAGTGGGAGGTAGTGATGTACTGTGCATTCACTCAAAGCAGCAGAACAACAATGAAGACAGAGCGGGGGGGACCCAGACCAGCTCAAAATATATGTGGCAATAGGCTATGCATGCATGTCAAAGCGGCATAACAATGATGATAAAATTTAAAACAACTGACATCAGTTCAGTTAATCTTTTGTGAAAAGGTTATTGGTACATCTCCTTGCAAAAAGAACCAAGATCCAGCAGGGACTGGTGGTAGTGTTCAGGGTGATTTTCTCAGATTTCCCCTTCCTTTGAATGTGATCCACACCCCACTACAAGTTTCTCAGGAAGGCTCACTTGCAGGAGATCAGTGGAAGGAATCACCAAAGTCTACCACCAACCCACCCATAAACAGGAGCATCCTAATTTAATTCACATGAAGTCTGGCTCCAGTTGACTAAACCTAGAAAGGGCATGTGAAACTCCTCTCGTTTTTCTTTCTTGCTCTTCTAACAGGTTTAGTTAGTAATACATTTCCAAAGCAACTTTCTTCTTTTTTGGTATCAGCACGGTGTGCAACAAGAAGCCAAGTGAAATGATGCAATGATCCACTAAGGAGCTGGGAAGTGGTAGAACTTGCTGTTACATCTACAAAGATATTTGTGGATGGAGGGGGTGACCATAAGAAAGTAAATGCACTTGTAATCATTGGTTGCATTTTCATCATAAACAGGCATGACACAGAAAAAAAAAATGCAGGATTAGACAGCTGGCCAAAAATTGCATTTAAAATTGATATGGCACCTCAGGGATGTTCTACAGTCCTTTGCTTGCTTGTTTCTCTAAGAAGGGAACACCATGTCCTGAAAGTCTCAAGGCCACTGAGTAGGTAGCATTACTTTAAAATATACATCCAATTACAATAAGAGAAAAGAAAGACAGAAATAGTAAAGCTCCAACTCTTAGGCCATTTCCGCACTAGCCTGTTACAGTGCTATTATTCCGCTTTCAACATCCTATGGAATCCTGGGGTTTGCAGTTTCAGGAGGGCCTTTGAGGCCCCTCCTGAAACTGCAAACCCCAGGATTCCATAGGATGTTGAAAGCAGCATAATTGCACTATAACAGGCTAGTGCGGAAATAGCCTTAGTTTGCTGTCTGAATTGCTGCATGAAACTTCATATGGAAGCGGAATTCGTCTGGCTCTAAGAATATTTTACCACACGCTGTGCAGGTGCGTGCTTTGTCTTTAGCACTGTGTGTGCGCCGTACATGGCTATCATGGGCAGCATGTGAAGCAAATGCTTTGCCACAATGTTTACATTTAAAGGGTTTCTCTCCTGAATGTTGGCGGATGTGAGTGCGCAGGATGCTGGAAGCAGTAAACGCCTGTAGGGAATAAGTTGGGGAGTGGGGGAGAAAGAAAAAGAAGAAAGCAGTTAGATCCAAATGATTAGAAATTTAAGAAAGGCAGCCCAGGAAGCCGTATAGGGAAAGAGGGGATTAGTTATGAGTTAGTAGTGAGTCAGCTTGCTCCTTTGCAGGAAAAAAAAATTGCAAATTTGATTTGAAAAGCATGACATACTCTCTTTACACTGCTGATTTCATCAGATTCAGAACCACCCATAGAACTTAAATCAACAGATAGCCAAGTCCTGTGTGCTGTATCACATTTAACAAGATGAGTACTCAAAGATAAGAACACAATGTATTCTAAAAACTTAACATGGGGAAATAAACATAACACAGAGCATAGCATTCTACAAGGAGCTGAAACTTCCTGAGAAAGTAGCAATAGGATGTGGTTGTCCTCACCTTGTTGCAGTAGACACATTTATAAGGCCGTTCCCCAGAGTGTACTCTCATGTGCTTGTTTAGACTGGAGGACTGCGAGAAACTTTTACCACATATACTGCACTGAAATGAGAGAGAAAACATGTAATGGTTCTATAGTTATAGCATCATGTCTAGCAATTTTTGGTAGTGTTTGAAATGAACATTTGATGAACATATAGGCAAGACTGCACATGAGATATGAAAGATGAAGCAATTTTTGTAGGATACGGAACAATTTATGTAGGCAAGTTTTCATTCTCTACAGATGAAGTACATCAAGAAGGTGAAGGCCATTTCCACACTAAACTGTTATCATGCTATTATTCCACTTTCAACATCCTCAAAAGCCCCTCCCTTAACTGCGAACCCCAGGATTCCATAGGATGTTGAAAGTAGAATAATAGCACTATAACAGTCTAGTGCAGAAATGGCTGAAGTGTTGTACAAACTAGAAAATTTATAATTGCAGCAGCAGCACCCTCCCTCTGGGCTGTGCAACTTGCATCTGGACAGTGATCTCCACATCCCCTCTGAAGATGTACAGAGGTTGGGCCTGCAGTGGAAAGAAGAAACAAGACACCCGCAAATCCACACAAACACTAACATCTGCACAGGGCTATTATCTTATTCATGCCTACCAATGAAGGTCTGTGTAATTTCAAAATATTCATACTTTTTAACACAGATATTGATTCAGATGTTGAGTTTACTGCTAGCTATTTTACCACCACCTATTGTCTGAGAGTAACAGACTTTCCTGCTTACCTGTGAGAGCCTCACAAGGAATGAGACAACTATGTGGAAATATACTTTCATACACCCAGCATTAGGAAGGCGCCTTATATTGATTAGAGTATTGGTCCACCTGGTGCAGCAAAACCACAGATTGTCATGTTGTTGCATTAATTCTCATTAAGCAGTCATCACTGTTTTTAGAACACAGTTTTAAATAGATACTCAAAGGACGATCCCTCTGATTTCACGGTTGGGGTGCGGTGAGAACATTGCTACCTACTTGGTAGCAAATCCCACTAATTTTGATATAATCTACTCCCAGAAAAGCGTGCTTTAAAGTTGAGACTGTCCTCCAATTAAACATCAGTGGATAAATACAAAAAAACAAGAACAAAACTGAACAGGAGAATTATTAACCTACACACAGAAAGGAGAAAAGAATCCCAAACTAAAAAGCTCTTAGAAAACCTAGAAATCACTAAGAACATGCTTGGTGGATGACCTGGATTCTAGGTGCTCCCTCTTCCTGAAAGCCTAAGAAACCACCTTCAACTGGAACCAGGCATTTCACATGAATTCTGCACTCTCCTTGGCTGAGACCACCCACAGTAAAAGACAGGGGCAGCACAGTGGTAAACTGCCTCCACTGGACTTTGTCAGTGGAAAGCAAAGAAAACACAGGCAACTCTACCTCCATACGCCACTTTTAAACAAAGCCACAAAAATAACCATGCTGATCCATGAAAAAGATCCATATCCGCAGCTGGTCCACTTGAACATTTGTTCTAACTATGGATTCTTGGTGCTGTCTTTAAATAACCCAAGTCTCTCCTATGTGCCATTCTGAGAAGAGGCTTAAATGCTAAAGGAATACTTACACTGATTAGAACTATCACATACCCTGATATAAGCTTAAGCCCCCCCTTTTTTTTGCAACATTCTCCTATTGAGTCACATAGTAAGCCCCACTAGGAACTTCAGTGAGGCTTACTACCAATTAAGCTTGAAGCCACACAGAGCAATGTTCACTCAGAATTATATCCCATCATGTTCACTGAGGCTACTCCTAAGTAATGCTATGCACCCAGTGCTTCAGTGGGATGGTTTTCCAAATTTCTTCTTTCATCTCAAGTGCATAAAATGGAATTCCACAATAGCCAGAGATAAATTAGACTGATTCAGCATGTCCCCCTCTCCAGTCAAAATTAATTGCATTATCTATACTAGATGATTAGGCAATGCTGCATTTACTAAAGCCATTTCCACAGTAGGGAAGGGCATTTAGAATTCTCAGCCAAAGAACTCTTTGGCCTCAGTCAACTACAAGCCCCAGAATTCCACAGGATGTTGAAAGCGGAATAATAGCACTATAACAGTGTAGTGTGTAAATGCCCTAAGTACTTGCCTGGAACCACACGTATACCAAAGTCCCAGGGGTTGCAAATGCTTCCATTACTCCAAAGTAAGGTAAGATGGTACTCTGCATGTGCTTAAAAACACCCTCCCTCTCTTGCTTCACACCCTACAAGGTAGGGCAGATTTCTCATCTCATCAAGAAAAAAGCTATTGTACTGGCTGGCAACCAAGAAATATGAGCTATGTGCTGGAATAGAAAACCTACTGTGGCTGCCCTTACTTTATGTGGTCTGTGCTTCTCGTGGACGTGAAGAACGTGGATCCTTAGGCGGTCTCTTTTTTCAAAGGATCGACTGCAAAGATGGCACGGGAATTTCCTGTCCCCTTGGTCCACACATCGTGTGTACTTCAGGTGTTTGTCCCGGTAGTATTTGTAGGCAAACACTTTTCCACACCGTTCACACTTATAGCCCTCCATAGACTCTGCAGTAGTGGGAGCAATGAGAGCCATTGTCAGAACTGTTCAAAGCAAGCAACTCATTTAAGAAAGCTGCAAGCCTTCGTGGGAGTAAGCCCCACTGAATTCAGTTGGGCTTACTTCTGAGTCAAAATGGTATTTTAAAGCATATTTTATCAAGAAAGACAACAAATTTAATTGCAGCAACAAAATAGTAAGGGTAAAATGAAAATAGGTAGAAAAATGAGATTCTTAACTACAGCAATTCTGAGCTGCTACTCTCAAAACATTAACTGTGAGCAAGTTAGGTTTTTTCCCCTCTTCTTAGGATTTCCAGTATTATTTGTACCATTTTTTAACACCCATGTGAGTGGATGTGCTTTGAAGCTACCTGTCAACTTATGGTAACCCCATGAATTTTATAGGGTTTTCTTAGGCAAGGAATACTCAGATCTGGTCTGCCAGTTCCTCCCACTCATAATATATGATCATTTCACTCCTCAAGAATATTAATCTAGTTGAAGTATTACACAAAATAGAGGTGCTTTCTCCATTCATTAAGCTCCACATCAAATGAGGTGGGGTGAATAGCTAATTAAACAAATGAGGTTCCAGACCTGAACATTTACTATGGAGTACAGTCCATTGGGTATAGTGTAGTGATTAAGACACTGGAAACCTAGGTTCAAATCCCCATTCAACCATGTAAACCACTGGGTGACCATTGTTAAGTCTCACTCTCTCAGCCTCAGAGGAAGGCAAAAAACCCCTGTGATCTTAAAGTTGTCCCAAGTCAGAAGTGACTTGAAAGCACACAAGAAGTCTATTGGCTATAGTGGAGTCTTAATTCTTATCCCCAGGCTAGATAGAGCTCCCTGGAGACTCTTACAAATTGACATTATACACCTTTTCTTATGAATTACAAAATATTCTAAAATGTACATTAGATTTTAACCATCCACAAATGCTTACTTTTAGAAAGAAAAGAAGATGCAAAAGAACATGAAAAAGTGAACAGGAAGACTAAAACTCAATTTTAAAATAAAGATTTGTTTTCTTAATGGGAGCCACCTGCTCAGAACATATATACTTAATACTACATTTATTACTTTTACAAGAAGTGCAAAGAAATCATTACAGTACAAAACAAGCTTTTAATAACAGCATGGAACAACAAAAAAACAGGCATATATAAGCAAGAGCAGTGTGATCAGATTTGCCCAGCCAGTTATTGAAAAAGATTAGGATGCAAAAAATGACAAACTAATGAGAGAGAATGTGGGGAATGAAGATGTTTTTTTCCTAACCAGTATCAATGACAAGGACTGGGCTCAGACTTTAAAAGGGTAGGGTTCAGGATCAATGAAACTGAAACTTCCAGAATGCCTCTAACTTTAGCTCTGATTGAGCTACTGGCTGCCTAAGGGCACACACACCTAAACCATTCTCATTCCTTTTTGTCTTGGGTGAAATTCCCCTGAGGTGAGAAACACTTTTTCCTGGTTACAAAGCAATTTTGTTTAATGGTCTCCCTTTATTACCTATTGTATCTTTAAGTAGGAGGACATCATGCAGGAGGATTATCTGCAAGATCTTGCCCCGAAAAATTAGTAAATAATGGTAGATGGAGGTGAGATGTGATCACCTTTTAAATTTGGAGCACTCGATTAAGAAACAGAAAGGTGAGAGTTTTGGTTGCTGTTATTCCAAGTACAAAGAGACCAGGCTACAAGTTTTAAGGTACGGTGGGGGGGGGGCTTTCCAATTATCTTTCAAACACGCAGAAGAACGTCTCTCCGGGGGATTTGAGCTCCAGATGTATGCACCCAAAGAACAAATATCATCGATCTAAGGGATCTTATTCGAGAGCTCGGACACATTCTTTCTGGATTACAATTCCTGGTGGATTATGGGATTTGTAAGTAATTTGTCCACCCCACCAGCCTCAAAAGGACGGCACTGCCCTTGCTCCTCTTTCCTCGGCGCCGCGGTGGTCGCCAACTGACCTTCGCTGTGCTGCTGCTGGACGCGCTTCGCCTCCACGGTCCCTTTCAGGCTGATGGGGATGCCCAGGAACTGCAGGTAACCGTCGCCGTACCAGACCAGCAGCTCTTGGCCGGGCGTGATCTCCTTGCAGCTCTCGTAGTAGATCTTGCTCTGGCACTGGACGGCAATCAAGTTCTGCTCCTCGGGAAAACGGGCGCAGTTCACCAAAGCCATCCAGTTGCCCGAGGAGCCCTTGCCGTCGATGAAGTGACTCAAGCGACCGTCCTCAAAAATCTGCGAGGATGACCGAGTGAAAAAAAAAAATACAGGTTCAGCCGCTTAGGACAGAAGCCAGTCAGGACCGCGCCACCCGCTCCTCTCCTTCGCAGCATTTTTGCTGCCCACCAGCCCATGTTATAGGTGAGAAATGGTATGTAGCTGCCACCCTAGGCGTACAGGGAGTTGGGACCAAGCCTACTCAAACTGAACGAGGCTGTGCAAATCTGCATAGGATTTTGCACTTTGGACCAGTTTGGTCTCCACCTGTTAGTCTGGGTTAACTTGATGAAGAATTCTATGATATCCGGAAGCTTGCACACCACTTGGGAGAGAATGAAGTGGAGGGAACGTTTCCCCTCCCACTGTTTATTTTGGTATTAGTGCATGGGGGACGATGAAAAGATGAACTGTAAAATGATACAGGATATCAAGCCTGACAGAGGAAGATTCTGCAGGAAAAGATTGTCCCCTTGCCTCTTTTCTTTTAAGAGAAAATCAATATCTGACCCCCACCCTTTTTTCCGCAGAAAAAATATATATCAATAACCCTCCTTTAAAAACTGGGAGAATCAATGCAACCCAGGCCTGAGTTCTTAACCTCCTACCCTAAATATTCTATGGCTTAGCAGCTATGGAGTTGTTGCCAGCCTGGAAACCACACTCTTCATCCCACATCTTCTCTGTCCCAACGAATTCCAGACTTTGGGGGTGGGGTGGGGGGCTTTGGCTTTATTATTCCACGATAAAGGAAATGAACTCCCTCCAGCGTTGGGTCAGGGAGGAAGCGGCACACAAATCAAACAGATTAGCTAAGGTGCAATCCTATGTACTTTTGCACACGACTAAGTCAAAACTTGGAAAAGAAACCTTTTTGGGATTGGATTTCCCCAATCCCAGCCAGCATAGGCACTGGTATCCTTCTAACTCAGCCCCCGCCCACGGCCTTGTCCCAGGCAGGAGGTGCGAACTGCGGGTACCTCCCACATCAAGGAATTGTCGTCGTAGGTCTTGATCTCGCTGGTGTTGACTATTTTGCCCTGGAAAGGTCCGAAGCGGACTCCCTTCGGGATGGTCTCGGTGCAGAAGACGCCCAACTGCGGCCCGTCCAGGTACACCCTCTGCAACACAGACAGCCCTCCAGACAGGGAAGGAGTGGGCGAGAGGAATTCGAATCAGGATCAATAACATTCCCCTTACCCTTGTATCCCTCCCCCATTCCCATACAAATGCGCGCGCGCGCGCACACCGAAAAATCACTTTAACTACCTTCAGGAAGTTGCAAAGCCGATCTGTCCAGGAGTGAGGGTTGGGCGTCGACAGCTCCTAAAGGGAAGGCGAAGGGAGTGCCTCCATTTAGCCAAAGGAGAGAGAAGGGGTGTGTGTGTGTCTGCCTGCTCAGAACCACATCCCACCGAGTTCAATGAGAGCCATTCCCAAGTGAACAGCACAGGACTGAAGGCTGAGTAAAGTACAAAATAGGGGAGGATATCCATGCTCAGATATTTGTACACCGGAGAAATTAATACGAAACCATCTCTCACACTCCGATTTTATTATTCCCAGCTAGGAGGAGGAATACACCAATGTTATACAAGTTGTAAAACTTACATATTTCTCGGAATTGTAGTTTGGTGATGGACTTGGAATTCTGTAACAGAGAACTCCAGTATTGTTACTAGGCGAGTAGTGGAGAATCCCAAGTGCTCACCGAACTACAAATCCCTGATGCCATAGCACAGAGCCACGGCAATTAAAGTGGTGCCAGTCTTTTATAATAATAATACTCTAGACCCAAGGCTAGAAACAACTCTACATACAGTATATGAAGAGAAGAAGAGAACTATGGCTCTTTAGTTACATATAGAAGTGAGAAAGGAGAAAAGTACTGTTTTGTGGCACCCGTTCAGATGAACTAATTTCCAGATTTCTGGACACCTCTCACTCGTTTTGACTTGAATATCTCAGCTGCAATCCTATACCCACTAACCTCCGAGTAAGCCCCACTGAATTCAGTCCAATGACTTCTGAGCAGACATGTATTATACTTTAACTGAAACGACTGTTAACAGTAATTCCAAACACAAAGTATTTTTGGAACAGAATAAAAGTTAGTGGATGCCTTTCAACTAAGTGATACAGACAGATAGTCTAAAAATGTCACCTTGAAGAGATTTAGATAAATTGGCAACAATAATGCCATCAGTAGTCATTATATTTGTACAAAGGACTTTAGGGGAAAATGCATATTAAATTTAGCTGTAATTACCGTATTGATTCTTCTGACCAATTAATCGTTTGAACTATCCAGACCTTCCACCTTTTAGACCGCTTAATAATTACCACCTTCCCACTCTTTTCAGATTATGTCTGCCGGAAAGAGTTCTAACTCGGGTCCTTACAGGTATTCATCAGGAAATTGCTCTGGCCATCCTGAATCGTTATGGTTTATTTGTATAAAGTTGAGCAGATGGATAATCTAGGTAGTTATCAATTCAGTAAACAGAAAGAAATTGTTATCATCCACTTGATCCATTTCTTTAAAAAGAGCAGAATGGGCAATTTTTAATTACACTCACACCATAGAACTACTGGCCGTTCGGAGTGGGGATTACATAGCATACTACCAGCAAACTGCTCTCCCAGCCGTTTCCCTATGAAAATTTCAACTAGAAAAATCTATCCTGGCCGCCCCTACATCGTGCAATGCGATCCTACATAGCCACGCAGTTTTGGGGTCCCGTCGAATTCAACGAGAGCGGGCGCAACGCGCCTTTGGAAGTGAACCCCTTTGCCTTCGGTGGGACCTGATCCCATACCAACGTGCCACAAATGGCCTCCAGGTTCCGCCAGGAGCCCGCAGCCCTGCAGGCGCGTGGGCAGGAATTAGGCTCAACGCCACGGGACTTCCTTCTGAACGAACTTCGGCGGCTTCTCAGTTCCCCGCTCTCCCGAGAAAGCTTCCAGGGACCTCGAGCACGACTCGAACTATCGGAGTCTCCCCAAACCCAGCGGGGCGGCGGCACAGGGCGCATGCTCGGAGGCACCCTCGCCTACCTGGGCCTCCCGTCCCACCGGCGCCTTCTTACCAGGGCCGGCCCCGTAGAGGGCGGCGTGAAGCTCCTGGGCGGTGAAGCGGTAGCTGGGCTGCCGTTGTTCCGACGACCCTGGCGCTCCGCCGGGACTTTTCTTCGTGGGCGACGACTGGTCGGAGACGCGCCGTCGGGGCGAGTCGCGCTTAGCCGGGAAAGGCGCGGCGAAGACTGGCACGGGCCGGGCTAGCGGCACGGGGCGCGGGAGGGGAAGGGCCGGCGGCGGGGGAACCCCGAAAGAGGCGGCGGCGGCGGCAGGAGAGAGGCGCGGGAAGGGCAAAGGCGCCACCAGAGGAGACGCGCAGGGTCTCGAGCCTGCCGCCGCCGCCGCCGCCGGGGGCTGGAAGGGGTCTGTCGGAGAAAGCACTTCCAGGAACCGCGGCGGCGGTGGCACCGGGCCGAAGGGAGGCGCCCCGGGCGGAGCGCTGCGCAGGAGCATCAGGAAGGCCTCGCTGAATCCGCCGCCGCCGCCGGGCTCTCTGGAGGGGGAGCTTCCCTCCAAGAACGAGGCCATCTCTGCGCGCCGTGCGCCAAAAGGCTCGGGAACCTGTGAGGGGGAAAGAAGGCACCGGTGAGCTCGCTCGCTCGCCTCAGGGAAACGGGGGGGGGTGCTTTTGTTGTGGAAGCCAAACTGTAGGGTTTACTTTCGAGCCAGCGAGCGGGCGCCCCATGGAGCCAGCCTTCCTAACGAATTTACCTCACACCTTCGGGAAACTGTTTCGGGCAGAAGCGGGAGGGCAGCCTCCCGGAGGAGGCGGTCGTGCCCCTCTTCCGCGTTGCGCCGCTTTTACAGACATCAGGTGGGGGAGTCCCACTCGAGAACGGCCGGCAAACTTCCCGTAGCCTTACACGGTCCCCTCACAAAACTAAAAACAAAAAAGGGGTTGCGAGTAAAGGTGGGTTAGGTATTACTACTACTAGCAGTTGGCAATCCTGTTTCTCCCTCCTGGTTTTGTCAGCCTCCTTCCCTGAACGCACCCAGACTGATTCTTAAGGAAAGACCATGCTGTCAATTCTTGTACTAGGAGGCTGCTTCAGAAGTAATCCCCCCACCGCCCCTAAGTGCAGTGAAACACTTAACTCCGTGAGAAACCTGCTTGAAAGCGCGTTCCTAAGGGGGCCTCCTCACAAGTCAGTCGCGCTGCGTCCAGTGGGCCTTACATCCCCAGTGAAGGGACGGCCTGGACTGCAGCAGCCTCTGGCTTTTCAGCTCCGCTCCCTCTTAGGCTTGTCACCCAGGATTACAGCCTTGAGTCTTTGCCTGCATTCTTCCCGTTTCAAGCGGGGTGGTAGCAGTCCTGTGTCAGGAAAAGAGCTCTGTGGCACCTTAAAGGCTAAAGAGCTTTTCTTTGGCCGAAGCCTTCGTGGGCTACAACCCCGCAGGTGCCCAGATGGGAGAAGTAGTTCTGCCTGTCTCCCTGCCTATGAATAGTCAGGGGGATACTGCTCAGAATGAAAAGTTATCTGTGGATATGAAAAAGGATTCATTGTTGTTCCCTGGGTGCTAGAATAAATTGGATGAAAGATCTGTTTAGTCCGCTTGGTCTCCCGGAGTCTGATCCTCCCATTTCCCCGGGCGGCGGGAGTAAGTGAACACTGGAAAGGACACCTCGCCTGGCACACCCCCTTCGGGAGCACTTCCGCACAGGCAGAAGGGAGAAAAGTTCCTTTCTGAACGATAGCTCCAGAATCCCCCCGCCAGCAGTTCCTAGAGTTGCACTAAAAAGGGGGGACTTTCCCCTGGGGAGTTTTCCTGCCCCCAGGAAGAGGGGCTCGCGCGGGCGCCTAAGAGCCGGGGGCACGCGGGCGAGCCAGATGTGTCCGCGGCCCCCAGGTATTTCGCACGGGGTGGAGGGAGCGCCGCATACGTGGAAGTCTCCGCTGCCCCGGTTTCAGAGAGTGCCGGCCAGGGCAGCTGCCTCATTCTGCCTGGAAAGAGCTCTCGCGTCCCGCCCCCGCCCCCCAGCACAACCGACTCCGGTAAATATCGGGGTGGATTTCTTCGTTCTCTTAGATCGGATGCCAGTAGGCATTTGGATCTCCTCTGCGAAGGGCGGAATTCTCCCCACCCCCTCCCTACGCCTTCGCTACTCCGGGTGAAGAGTCGGTTCCCGGATCTCCCGACCCTGCGGCTCAGCGTGCGCCCGGCTCCCTCCCCAGTTCCCGGTTGAAGTCTTGCTGGGGGCGCAGTCCAGCTGGACCGGGGATGTTGGCCAGCATCGACTGCTCTTCCTTCTCCTCCTCCAGGTGCTCTTCTAGCAGCTACTCACTCCAGAGTTGCTCAACTTGCTGCCGCCTCCGCTCCCAATCTCTCTCTCTCTTCTCTCTGCCTCTGGAAGGGTCGCGGCGGTCCTTCTGGCCGTCACTCACCCTCCGTTGGGCGTGATTGGAAGCAACCACTTCAAGGTAGCGCCACGTGCCCGACGCGCAGATGGTGCCAAAAGGAGCCCTCCTGCGGAGGGAGGGGGCGGAGAATGCAAAGTCTCTCCGGCCCACCATTTACCTCCCACACCGAGGTCAGTGCCGGCGATTGGCCAGTGACCGGCTCCCTTTGTGGCTTTGGGAAAGGGGAGGCCCTCGCACCGGCCTCACATCCACCGCCACCGAAACCATACCTGCGTAAACGAAGTGCCGGTGAGACGGTGCGTGCTCCGCTTGCCCCAGGTTTTCTTCCAGTCTCTGCCCCGAGTGGACAAGAGTCACGCGTGAAAAAAACACGTTCAATGCCCCACGATCTCGCTGGCCTAGTGGACAGGCTCCTATCCAAGAAGGCAAAGCAGTGCAGGAAGTCTATGAACTCAAGACCGCTAAGCCCGCGTCTAGCCAGACGCGCTGGATGGACCAAGGCAGGAAGATCTGAATTTCTTTAGCAGTCCTTGCCAAGGGTGAACCACTGTCGCATTCATTAATCTACCAACGGAGCAGCCCTCTCCTCGTCTCCACAAGACGTTAAGGCCCCTCCCCACCCACCTCCGGAGTAAAGACGCTTTAGCGCCTTCCCTCCTTGCCGCACCTTTCTGGCTGTAAACCGCCTGCCAAACTGGGGGGCATCGCGGGATTGGATCAGGGCGACAGATCTTTATCACTGAATATGTGTTGAGTGGTTTACCCGGGGCCAGCATGTCTCTGTTATCAGCTGCAGTTTTATGACTTTCTCACTCTTATCAATACTTTCTGCTTACAAAGTATCATCTCATCCCCCGCTCTGTGGTGTGTGTGTGATTACGCGCCTTCCACCAGCCCTGGATTACTGTAAATAGTCTTTATTCCACAAAAGCTCACGCAGTAGATCTGTCACACTTTGAGATACCAGAAGATTCTTGGGGCTTGATATTGCGCTACATGAGACATTTTCCAGGCAAACGCAGGACCTCTGGAGAAGAGACTTCCCAAGGGAGGGGGCAAAAAAAGAGGAGTGAATGACAAGAGTATACACACGCGCACAGAGAAGCCATTTCCGCACTAGACTTTCATAGCGCTATTATTCCACTTTCAACACCCTATGGAATCCTGCGGTCTGCAAACCCCAGGATTCCATAGGATGTTGAAAGTGGACTAATAGCTCTATGAAAATCTAGTGCGGAAATGGCCAGACAGAGGGAGGAAGGGAGGAGATACTGCCTACGAATAGAAGTATCGGGCAAAATGAAGGAGTCGTGCGCATGAAAACCGTAATTTGTAACTTTAAAATGAATTGGATAGAGTGGTACACTAACAGGAAGAATGGAAAGGAGCTGGGTGACCTAGCCCCAGTCAGGTAGCTTCTTCATCATTTCCCTACATCTCCGACCTTCCCTGAGATACTGGCCCAAAAACGTTCCTTTGAAGCAGACGAAAAAGGGCTCTTGGTAGAGGTTCCAAAGGGGGCTCATGGGAGGAGAAGGGGCAAGTGGCGGCTTTCTTCCTCCTTCCCCTCCTTCGGCTCGGACGAGGCGCGTAGTCCCCTCCGGCCCAAGGCCAGCTTGAGGGAATTCTTTTCACAGAAATTCGTTGACTCGAAAGTTTGCGCGTTGCCTGGATTTCCGATAAAGTCTTTCCTGAGGGAAAGCCAGGTGCGCAAGTCTTCAGAACAGGGAAAATGGCCCCGATGAGCAAGCAGTCCAAAGCCTTCTCTCTGTCTCTTTTTTCCCTTCCTTGATTGCTCCAAGCCTTTATTCTCGAAGTACTTCTGTGAGATGATTCCACATCCCCCATTAATGCAATCTGAACATTTTTCTTAGGCGATTGTGCATTGCTATTTATTTATTTATTTTTAAATCGTAATATAGTTGAGCAATTTTCTCTCTTTCTCCGTGGAGATTTCTTGTTGAACGGGGTGGCACAACCTCCAGCGGAGAACTAACGACAAATCCTCCCCTCCGCCACCGAAGAAACCTGGATAGTCCTCCAGCGAACGCTCCCTCTGGCCGCTCACAGACTGCGCTTTTCCCGTCGTGCCTTGAGTGCTCGGGACAGGCTAGAATCGCTTCACCTCCTCTCACCTCGAGTCTGAAAATGAACGTGAGAATGCTTTATTTAGTCTTATCCGAAAGACCCTTCTTTGCTGAGACAGACAAGGTGAGGAAAACCTGCCAGAGAGCTGGATTTTCGTTATCCCTCCGAAGAAAGTGAAGGAGAGACCAAGAGGGGAGACCTTCTCTTCTTGGCTGCAGCGAGGGAGTCTTTGTGGAGAAGAGAGAGCTGTGCGATCCAGGGAAAAGGAGAAAAGATCGGGTAATGGAGACATCTCTGTTCCTAAGACACTAAAAAAAATACATCTGGGAGCGAAAATCGTACGTGTATGAGTGAGTGAGTGAGTGAGTAGGAGAAATATATTCAGATAGAATGTATTCAGACAGAACTCAGTTCCTACAGAAGATACAAAAACCGAGCCGATAAGATTCCACCTAAACATTAGGAAGAACTTCTTTACTGTAAGAGCTGTTTGACAGAGGAATAAGCTGCCTCAGCGGGTGGTGGGTTTTTCTTCTTTGGAGGTCTCCAAACAGAGGGTGGGTGGGCGTCTTTCTGGAGTGCTTTAGTTGTGCATCCCTGTTGGGCAGCAGGTTGGACTAGATGGCTCTCCCGGCTTCTTCTAGATCTACGGTTCTATGACTTCTGTGGGCTTTCCGCACTACACTGTTATAGCGCTATTATCCCACTTTCAACATGCTATGGAATCCTGGGGTTTGCAGGTTAGGGAGGGGCATTCAGAAGTCTCAGCCGGAGAGCTCTTTGGCCTCAGTCTACTACAAACCCCAGAATTCCACAGGAGGTTGAAAGTGGAATAATAGCACTGTAACAATGTAGTGCGGAAGGACCCTGTGTTAGCCCCCCCTTTCCACATGGCCGTCAATGGATGCGAAAGCGAGACACAAGCGTGTTTAAAAGCGGCGCCGCTGTTCATGTCTGTAGGCACCCACAGCGCGGAAGAGGTTGAGAAGATCAGCAAAGGAGCACCCGGGAAAGAGAAACGGTTGTTGCAGGTGCTTTGACGTCTCTGGCAACAAAAATAATGTAGAATCTAGTGGCGCCTTAAACCTTGTAATTTAAAACATGGTAATTCTTCAGGCTTCTTGAGCGGCAACTGACGGAAGAAAGCGGTCGTTCACGAAAGCTTACAAAATTACAAAATGTATTAATCTTTAAGGCGTCACAAGACTAGCGTTTTCGTTGCAGCAGACTAACAGGTTAACATCCCGAATTAATTTTTCAAGAACTTGTTTCGTTTTCCATTGCTCCACTGCGGGAATATACAAAGTATACACTGGAGTGTTTTTTTTTCCTGACATCAAAACTGATCCTTTCAAAATTAAGAACTGTACAGCTTTCTACAAAAACTATTTACAAAAGTATCTATCCGCTTCCATGCAAGGAAAAAAAAAAGATTGATCAAACCGCTTTGTTTTCATGCAGATAATTGATATCGGTATCTGTAAAAGCGGGCGGCCGAGAACGAGGGCTTCCTCCCAAAAGAGGCGAACTTGAGCTGCCGCGAGGATCTTTGTTATTATAGCTGCTCGAATTAATTTTTAAAAATGTCAACAAGATCTCCACCTATATAAAAAGACGGGGAGGGAGAGACCCTTTTGTGTTATGTACTCCAGATCCCGTCTGATCTTGGAAGCTGAGCAGGGCCAGTCCTGATTAATACTTGGATGGGAGACCGCCAACGAATGCCAGGTGCTGTACGCTGTATTTCAGAAGAAGAAACTGACAAAACCACCTCTGATTGTTCCTTAAAAAAACTCTGTGAATTTCGTGGGGTCGGCATTAAGTCGACAGGGGACTCGAAGGCAGGTGCACGCGCTCGCGGGCACACCCCCAGGAACCCTAGGATTGTTTCAAGTGGGGCGGGTCAACGCTGACACGCGGACTGATGTTAATTTTGCCGGCCTCGGGAGGAAATCGAGTGACTTTTCCCATCCCCTGTCATGGAATCATCTTGAATAGGAAGGCTTCCAGGCACAATGGCCATTTCCGCACTAGACTGTTATAGTGCTATTATTCCACTTTCAACATCCTATGGAATCCTGGGGTTTGCAGTTTAGGGAGGAGTATTTAGGGTTCTCAGCCGGAGAGCTCTTTGGCCTCAGTAAACTACAAGCCCCAGAATCCCACAAGTGAGATAATAGCACTATAACTGTCTAGCGCGGAAATGGCGAATATGGTCCATGTAGTTTCCTTCCACGTGGGTGTGCCCAGGAGAGATTGCAGCTGCCTCAAGATATTTCTCAGCGCCTGATGAATCGGTACAATTCCGGCTGATAATTCCAGAGGAGGAGCAACTGCGTAAGACTCTCGGTAGTCCAATTTGTCCAGATCGTTTCAGGGGGGCTCAGCCCTCGCCTCACCTAGTTTTCTGAGGGGTTCAAGCCTTCCCACCTTCACCCTGTTTAGAGTTCACGTGCTGTCGTTGCATGCCTTAAAACCGTCTCCAACTTAAGGCGACTCTAGGGCTACCCTGTGACGAGGTTTCCTTGGCAAGATTTATTCAGAGAGGGGTTGCCACTGCCTTACTCTGGTACGTAGCCCACAGCACCTGGTATCCATCGGCGGTCTCCCATCCAAGTAGTAACCAGGGCTGATCCTGCTTAGCCTTAAAGGTCAGAAGGTACCTTCAGGGTATTTAGGCTTTGCGCCACTGAAATACTTACTGCTGTATGGTACCTTGTATACGTCCAAGCACATCTACTTGGGGGAAAGTCCAACTGGTATTTGTTTTAATATTCCGAAACCGGCCTCCCGGCACACACTGCGTAACAAGGTTACCTTCGCGTCAGCTGCGTGCGTGCGACAGTCACCAGAATGATAAAGGGGGAAAGGATGTTAAGAGAAAGCCAGTCCCCGCTCTCACCCCGATTTCAGGGGCATTTTGGAAGCGGCCTTCGTGTTGTTGCTTTAGGGGCCGAGGGAGGTCGGAAAGCATCTCCATTCAAGGCGATTTGCTGAGAGTTTTAAAGAGACTTTCCACTCCAGAATCTCCCACATCGTCTTTGGAGCAGCCCCCCGCCCGTCTTGGCAAACCTCGGATGGGAGGAGAGTAGAGCCCAGCCACGGCCCAAGAACGCGTTTCAAGTTTTGCTCGGCAAGCACTGAAACGTGTTGATAACCGGAACGAAGCAACGGGCGGGCTGTAACGCTTACTTAAAGCAATATACTCCGCTGAAATCCAGGGAGTTGGTCCCTACATGAACAGGAGTTTCGTCTCGGGGGTGGGCGCGATGAGCAGCCTGAATACCCCGAAGGTACCTTCTGACCTTTGAGGCTAAGCAGGATCAGCCCTGGTTACTACTTGGATGGGAGACCGCCGATGGATACCAGGTGCTGTAGGCTATATACCAGAGTAAGACAATGGCAACCCCTCTCTGAATGAAGGCGCTCAATCACTGTTAGGTTTGTCGAGTGAAAACCACGCCTAGAGATCCTTTAATAGTCGCGTGGAAGAGGGGCTTTCAGCGTGCAAAGCTCCGCTTCCTGCAATCCCCTCCTCCACACGACTGTTAACGAGTCCTGGAAGCTCCAAGGAAGTTTTGCAAAGAGGGGAAACGGGCGCCTTTGGCTCTGCTGCTCTGAAAGGGATTCTTGACACAGTCGAACGGACGCATCAGAGAGCGAAAGGCAGCCAATTCTTGAGAAAAACGACTCTAACTCAAAGTTTTGTATTTTAATTTATTGTGATTCACTCATGGATGTTACTTTGCTACTGATTCTTGTTCATGTATTTTTAATAAAAAATATTTTAAAACAAAAGAGAGAGAGAAAGCCAGCACTGGGAGGAGAGAAGGAACTGCGAAGTCGTTTCATCCGTGCGTCCTGTTGTCTCCTTTTGTTGGAACCTCTTGCGAGACAGTTCATACGACCTCTCCGCAACTGTGATTTTTTTTAAAAAAACACACACCACGCAAGCTGCAGTGATGCTCAGAAGAACTCTTATAAAGAGACGGAGACGAGTCTGCAGTCCCGTCAGAGCTTCTGCTCCTGATCGTGTCACCAGCTGGAGGTTAATCACAAGACTTGGCCGTGAGTAGCATCCTGCCCCAATCTTTCCTAAAACTTTCCTCCGCGGTTGAACGGAAGTCTTTCCCGCACCTTGGCCGTGTCCGCACTATACTGTTATACTGCTATTATTCTACTTTCAACATCCTGTGGAATCCTGGGGTTTGCATTTGAGGCCACTCCTTAAGCTGCAAACCCCAGGATTCCATAAGGCGTTGAAAGTGGAATAATAGCACAATAACCATCTAGTGGAAATGGCCCCTGTGTAATTATAACGCTTGGATACTATTTTAATTGCTATGCCTGTATCCTAGGGAGTCTTGGGACTTGTAATTGGTGGGGTATTAGTGCTCTATAGTGAGTCATTAGTGCTCTACAGTAGACAAAGTATCTCACAAAACTATAAATCCTAGGATTCCATAAGATGGAACAAAGTGCTGTAATTGTGTAGTGCAAAAGAGACCATGCTTGAGGGCTGATTAATAATTATACAGAGCCTGAGAAAATTTCATTTTGGACTTTAACTTTCAGAATCCCCAAAGCAATCAGGGTATACCTCTCCTCTCCATCTTGCTTAGCCATTCCAAATGCCAAATGGCCAGACTGGGACATGGCCACTTCTCTCAGGACAATATTTCCCTATATGGGTTGAGTGTTGGACTATGACTCTGGAGAACAGGGTCTGAATACCTGCTCAGCCATGGAAGCCCACTGAGTGAGCTTGGGCAAGTAACACTCTCTCAGCCTCAGAGGAAGGCAAAGACAAACCACCTCCAATAGTGCTTGCCAAGAAAACCCCATAATAGATTTGCCTTAGGGTTGCCATAAGCTGGAAAAAAATTGAAGGCACACAATAACAATGAAGTATGCTCCCATCAGTACATTCCACCAGTGCCTGAAGGGTCTGTAGAATGTGTTCAGGATATGCTGGAGCCTTTTGTAAGATTTTGTAAGATAAGAAAAGGTCCCTATAGCATTTGGCTGAGACTCTTGAAGTCCAGATTATAGTCATGAAGCTCATCAGGCCACTTTGGGCCAGTGACATAATCTTCCTCACAGTTTATGTAAGGATTAAGTGAGGAGGAGGAGGTGCATCGTGTAAGCTGTGTTGAGTTTTTGGTGTGTGTGTGTGTGTAGGAGTGGGCTGATATGAAGACCAGACTAGCCTGTGGTTGTTCTTTCCCCTATAAAAATCCCCTGCTTTTGAGAGCTCTTCGGAACTGTCGCCGGATCATCTGAACTTCACTTTACCTTGCTGCCGCTCAGTTCAGCAGATTCCCCTCGGTCGCCATACCGGGTTTCTTCCTCTTCAATCAGGCTTCTTCAGGACTACAGGACAGGTGGCGTATCACCCATTCCCCTTGAAATTCTCTTTTCCTTTCTAGTTAGGAGTGTGTTTGCGCTTTTCTTTAATAACTGTTTAATAAATTTTAATTGTTGTTTGAACTATTTGCCTCCTCACTGACCTGACACTGACGCTGTGTTGCCAAGAGAGGGCTCCAGCTAATTTCCCCATCTGGTTTGTTGTTGTTTGGTTGTTTGGGCGCCCCTCCTGGGACCCCCAATTAACAAGACCAACAATCAATACATAGCGCTATAGGGCATGTTTTAGAGGAAGGAACTGGCAAAACCACCTCAGAATATTCCTTGTGTAAGAAAATTCTAAGAAGTTTATGGGGTCGCAATAAAGCAACAGTTGACTTGAAAGTGTGTGTGCATGCACACACATACCTATGTCTTAAGACAGGTGGGGGAAAATGTAGCACGTGACCTGTATGCACCTAGGTGCCCATTTCATAGATCTCAAGCCCAGGATCCCTTTTTAAAAAATCGACCAATCCCCTGTCCCAGCTGAAATCACTCAAAACTGCCTCAAAAGTAGCATCCTGATCCCCCCTTTGCCCCTGTTGTTCTGCAAAAATCTCATTACTCCCCAATACTATGGAAATTGGCCATATTTCAGTTGGTTCCTCTAAGTGACGATTGTGTCACTGTTGGTCATGACAGGAATGCCTAAATGTTCCATGGGGTGAAATGGCTCCTGTCCCATCTGCAGTTTCCCACTCTGATTGTAAGAAAGTGATTTGTATATTGCTTGTGAATTGCAGAACAGGGTGGGAAACTGTCAGCAGTCTAGATGCTAACAAACCTGTTGGTTGGGGGCCCTTTCACATTACCCAGGAATCTACAGGATGGTTCCACAGCAGTTTAAGTGGAATCATATTGCTATGATTCCACTTAAACTGCTATGGAACCATCATGTAGGCTCCTGGGTTCTGCAGTTTAGGGAGTGGCTCTGCCTTAATACCTTAAAGACACTAGATCCTCTCTGATCTTGAAAGCTGAGCAGGGTCAGCCCTGGTTATTACTTGGATGTGAGACTGCTAACAAATACTAGATGCCGTGGGCTGTATTTCAGACGAAGAACTGGCAAAACAATCTCATGAGTATTCCTTGCTTAAGAAAATTCTAAGAAATTCATGGAGTTACCATAAGTTGACAGGTGACTTGAAAGCATGTGCACACATTTAGAATTCTCAGCCAGGGGACTTGTATGCCTCAACGAACTGCAAACCTTGGATTCTATAGGCTGTTGCCACGGCAGCTATAGTGGAATCATAGTGCTTGAAACTGTGTCATGAGAAGGGGCCCTAGGTCTTCTAGGAACAGGAATGTCACTGGCTTCACAGCATAGGATCTGCATGTCCACAGACTTCCCAGCTCTGTTGTAGAAGGTGGTGAGTGGTTCCTTTCACCAATACCTTTGTTCAGTTCCTCAGGGCAGAAGATACTTTATTCTTGGGTTCATCTTTAAACTTGAAGGAGTAGCCAGAGACTATCTAAGGTGAAACCAGCAGACATTTAAGAGAGACATTTCCATACAAAACTAAAGCAGGTAAACTACCAAAGGTCCAGCAAATGGGAAACAAACTGCAAGGCAGTTCAATATTCTTTATCAGGTGATGCTCAGAATGGCTGAACTGGTAATCTTTGGGGCTTGTCATTTTGATTTTTCCACTATTGGACTATGATACTCAAATCTAGCCAGTGCAAAATGAATTCTGTCTATTACTGAAACAGAGGACATGATATACTAACAATCTAATTTGAGGCTCTTCTTTCACATGGCAATCCTTTAACAAAAATCCAACTGAAGCACAGTTTGAAGTGAATCTCATCAGCATAAAGAGAGTGTGATAGGACTAAACTTTGCTGGAAGCAAGAAGTTAAAAAGGGGAGAATTCTTTTAAGTTCAGCTCATTTTTTAAAAATAAGAATATGCTAAGATTCAGATTCCTCCACAAACGGGACAGAAATAACTTGAGATGAAGAAGAACTGAATGTGGGCAAAGGCAGAACAGCCAGATTTGTCTATGCCAGTGTTCAGCATTGTGTAACCCTCTATATGTTGCTGCACTGCAGCTATCAGCGTTCCTCACCAGGGCCAACAAAGAGGATGGGATGCCAGTACAAATTATCAGGAGCAAGCTGTATGGAAGGGAACCCAGAACTCAAGTATGCTGTATATGTTTTTGTCTTTCTCAGTAATATCATTTGTCAATTGTTTTTGACATCTGCTGTAAAATTGTTGAACAGCAAAACATTCGTAGGTTTCACTTTCATGGATTTGATTATTTGTGTTTTTCCAACCCCTTCCCCACAACTCAGAAGTTCCTTTTCTGGAGGAACCTTCCCTCTTGTAGCTCTGATCAGGCTTTAAACCCTGGTCCTCTTCCTTTTCCACCAGCTGCTGCCTGGCCAACTAAAAAGGCTCACAGCCCGATTTCTCAGCACCACAAACCCTCTCCCAGTGCTCCCACAACCAAAGAAGGAGATAGGTGTGAGAGAGGAAGCAGAGGGCCACCATGCCAACTCCTTTCCTTTCCTTTCCTTTCCTTTCCTTTCCTTTCCTTTCCTTTCCTTTCCTTGACCTGTTTTGGACCCCATGTGCCTGTTCTCCTCACTGTTCTTCCGTCCCCCTCCCACAGACACAGACATTTTATTTTCAGTTTTCCACTTTTGCAAGGGTCCTGCACCCTAATCCTAGTGAATGTGAAGGGCCAACTGTACAGAATTTGGTACTAAAAATATGAAGGATTTTTAGCTGCTTTGCCCTTGCTTCAAGGGAGGAGGACTGCAACCCAAGTGAGGGAAAGGGAACCATGGTTGAGCAAAGGGACGAGGCAGTGACAGTGAGAGGGAGGGAGGGAACAAGAGGGGCAGGCAGATGTCATCTTAAGAAGCTGCAAATAAAACAAGACCTGTGATGATGATGGTGGTGGCTGGAAGCAGAGACCTGGAGGTGATCAGATCATTGTGGTCTCAACTGCCTGAAGCGTGGAAGGAGCAGTGGAACCTCCCATCTCTATGATCTGGACAAGCAGCTCTCCCAATTTAAATTGTTCTACTTGATTTTATTGTAAGCAATGCAGAACTCTTGTGATACAGGATACAAATATGGTAAAAATAACACAAAGAATAAACAAACTCCTGTGCCTCCAAAAGCAGCTCCCGAACATCTTTTGGCTGGTATGGATTAGCCACTGAGGGACATATGAACTGGAGGGTGTCAAGGAATGGAGACATGCAGGTGGCTGAGGGGGTGCTGGTTGTGGGTGGCAGTGACTGAATCCCCACCCCCATGATCTTGAGGGAGTAAGAAAATTACTAGAGCCTAAGCTCACTTTTGGTAGCCCTATTCCTCATCATTGGTACACTGTCTCAGGGTGCTGGGAGTTGTAGTTCAACAACATCTAGCCACACCCTGTCTACCACTGATTTATCCAGAGGGCTTTTCATGCATCGCTCTTAAAGATCTTCATTTCAATCCCATAAGCACAGCTATGGGGTTTACAAACTCTTAACTATCATGTGCAGCATAGAAATGCTTCTTCTGATCTTGTATCTCTATAAATAGAAAAAAATGGCTACTGGCTTTGGTGCCTTAACTTTCTTGGTATATTTCTTGTAACTGCTTTACACAGAACTGTAATTTTATTCTAATGAGAACTTAAATACAGATACTAATATAGTAACAAGAAATTGCTGGAGCAGCAGTCCAAGTTTTTTTTATCTCTTTTTCTGTCCTGATTTTCCTTCAAGTGATTTCACCCAGACTGTCCTTATGTCCTGTACAGTAGGAGATGCTCCCTCTTTACTAACTTTGCTATACGAGTCCTTGAAAAAAATAACAGCTCACAAAAAAATAAATAAAATAAATAAATGCTGACCAAGAAAATAAATGAATGGAGAACGGTATCCAGAAACCAGCTTGCTTGTGTGTGTGTGTGTGTCTGTGCCTTCAAATGCCTGTTGAATTATGCAAACCTCACGAATTTAACAGGTTTTCTTAGCTTAGGAATGTCCAGAGATGTATTTGCTAGTTCCTTCTTCTGAAATATAGTCTACAAAACCTGGTATTTGCTGGTAGTCACCTATCCAGGTACTAACCTGGGCTGATCCTGCTTTAGCTTCCAAGACTGAATAGGATCTGCTGCCTTTAGGGTACTTTGGCCATGTGGAAACTAGCTTACCATCCTTGTTTTTGAACATTCCAGAAGCAAAAGAATAATTCACTGACACATAGTCTCTAATTTTCCCTTCTGAACACATCCAGACTTAGGTCATGGATTAGAAAGGTAGCAGGACAAAAATCAAAAGCGGTGGACAACAATCATCAATGGTTAATAGGATCTATTGCTACCAGTAAGTACTCTTAGGTACTTGACAAAAACATTTCTTTTCACCGAGACTAATCAACTGGGCTGAGCTGCTGGTCATACTCTATACACAAAGTGAGAAAGGGAGGGGGCATTTTATTACTTTTTTTATATTTTATTGTGATTATAAAACTTGCGGCCAATTAGTTTCTGGGCAAAGTACACAGTGCTGGTTATTACATTTAAAGCCCTACATGGTTTGGGTCCAAGTTACCAACAGGATTGCCTCCCCCCATACAATCTGCCCTGAACACTCTGGGGGACATTTACTTAAACCGGCCAAGACTAGACTGGCAACGGTCACCCAGAGGACCTTTTCATCAGTCACCCCTAGACTGTGGAATGGCCTGCTGGAAGAGATTCAACAGTAAAATACACCCTCTGACTTTTAAAAAGTATTAAAGACTGATCTCTTCCAGCAGGCCTATCCAGTCAGTTTTTAACTATGAATTTTAAATTAGTGCATTTTAAATTGTTTCATATTTTTAGCTGTATTTTAATCTATGGTATATCTTGTCTTGAGCCCTGGAGAAGGGGGGATAAGAAATAAAAAATTATATTGTTATTATTATGGCATATTGCTTTAGTAAATGTTTTTACTAAGTGATACATACATTGGTTAAATAAATATCCAATAAACATCTATACAAGGAAGAGATTTGGTTCACAGGTTTCCAAAGCAGGCACAGTTACCTGTGTGTGCGAGATTGTGATATTTCTACTTGACTGAGGTCGTGAACACATTATTGGAACAACCAAAGTGTCCCAGCTCTAGAGCAAGTAAAGTAAAAATGGGGGCCGATAAAGCAAATTGTGGATGGAGTTCAACCCAGCTTTGTCACAGTGATCTACCAACTAGAGTACTCTTTCTCTTTTGGCACAGCTATCATCACAGATGCAAAAAGGCACAATAGAAGAAAAGCTGCTATATCTAAAGCCATGTAAAACCCGAAGGCATTAAAATTTATTAAATGATGCAATAACAGAATTCTTTATTTACAATAGCATTATTTAACATCAAATAAGCAAACAGCATCAGCAAAGCAATATTAACTTGCATAAATGTATTTAAAATTTCTCTGAATATATCTACCTTTGCATAAACTGCTCACACTAGAAATACAAACATCAATGCAGGTGAACAAAGTGATGTTCAGAGTCAACTCAGTCTTGAAAATAAATCACAACCTGAAAACACTGTAAGCTTTCTCCTGAAGAACCATAGTTTATATATTGCTTAGTTTTACCCTCGTATAATCTTTTCATATACACACACTCATACACATCTCAGATGTAACTTCATGAGGAACTGTACAAATAAAACCCACAAATGGCAAAAAGAAAAACAAAATAAATGAGTCAATGTTTGAAGAAATGTGTCCATCATCTCTATTCAACGACTGAAAGCTAAGTGATGATGCGCTTATTCCAAAATTGTACACAATTCACTATACAAATATAATACATCAGACAGCTATGTAGGAATATACAAGACTTAAAAACAGATCTAAGGCATTATGCTAGATTTAGCATTTTGAGGTTCTTGCACATAGCTTTACCTGTAGTAAGAAACTGAAAAGATTTTGTTTTAGTCTACAAAGAAACACCAGGGAGAAAATTCTAATTAAAAATCAAAGCCACTACAGTAATTTTCTTGTGCAGAGAATGCTTTTGCTCTTAGGCAGCAATACTACCATACAAATACTAGAAAACTTTAAATTCACACCAACAATTAATGGCTTAAGTTGCATTTCAAAACTGATTGTGTATCTTTGGGTTTTGCAAGTAGAACTGAACCACCCTTGTGTTAAGCCTGTATGAGCTCCATTTTCTTGAATACAGATTAAAAATGCATTATATAAATGGCAGAAACATTGCTTTCAGTTAGTATAGCCAATAGAAAGACAGGTGGAGGCAATATCTTAAAAGTTGGGGTAACTATTTAAAATGCTGGAAAAGATCCATTATTTCGTGTTATAACTTTACTTGAACTTTTTTGAATGGAGCTTGTTTTTGTGGAATTGTTTATCTATGTGTGTTTTTCTGATTTAACATGAAATACAATTTCTTTCACATGTAAGTGTCAACATGAGAAAACACTGATTATGTTCCAACAGAAAACCCAACCAGTATCTATAGCAAGTTTATTGTGTACTAAGTAAGAAATATTAATTATAGAAAAAGACATTGGCATCATTTTGTCTCTAGCATGATTAAATGCCTAAATCCATTTACTGAGGTGAAAGTAAAAAAATTCAAGATGGATACAATGACTCCATTCTAAGCTCAACTGAAGAATCAGTGAATAATGTAGATACAATCTGAACTAAGACTCATTTAGAATTATTTACTTGCCCATTAGTCTATTAAAAATAGGTCTGAGATCTAACAACTGAAATATTTGCAAGGCAAATTTATTTAAACATCATCCAACACATAAGGAGCTCTAATTCCTCTACATTTAGGTTAATTTATACATTATTTGATTTTACTAATATCATGGAGCTCAAGGCTGACACTGATTTTTGACTCCTACAAGATGGCTCAGTTGTTTGAATAGCGACCTTTTGTGTGTAATCTACAAAAGTAGTGACTGCTGAGAAATGCAGTTTCTCCCAGTGTAATAGGAGAGCCACTCAACAGGAAACAAATGGTTTGAAATGCATTCTATATACTCCTTAACATATTTTTTTTAGCATTCTACGAAAGTCAGATTCTTTGTATATTTCAACCCTCATCACAAGCAAACAAGATTTCAAAGCAAGAAACCTTCCACTCCCAAATACATGAATGATGACTGAGATAATATAAAATGCATTGCATTTTAAGTAACATCCAAAATTTGAGTCCAGGTACGAAAGTGTGTGGCTTGTGGGGAAAAGACAAACAGGAGGTTGAAAAACAATCAGTTTCCTGATATTTCAAGTCCTCAGAAACTGATGTTAGCATTTATACTAAAAGATTACTCAAACCACTGCAGGAAAGAGTAAAACCACTGTAAGCAGTGGGCTGCTGAACAACAGTTTCTCTAAGATTATTAAGAAAGAATATAAACATACAAAAAAGTCAAGAATTGGCTCCTACAGTGGCTGCATATAATATAAGTTTAGATAAATGACTTACGAGCAGAATCGCAAGGTTTAGAAAATGAAGAGTCCCAAGCCTATAAATTAGGTCTAATCAAGGCATTGTGATACTTTACAAAACACTTTTTTTCCCCAGGAGACACGCACGGCTATGAAGATATCTAATTTAATACTGAAGTACCTCATTTGGAAATCAACTCCACAACATGTATACCTCACAAAATTATACAATTAAAACACTAAAGTCTTCAACTTAAATTATTGCTTGTTTACATAGAAACTGTTTTTATGTACCTTACAAACCTTCCTCATAGTCCACACTGCTTTAAAATAATTAGAACACATGATGGTTAACTCTGTAGTGATATCTGCCATCGCTTAAGTCATTGTTTTCCCCAGTTGTGGAGATGGGAAAAAAATGGAAAATGTATCATTTAAATGAGATGCCTTTAACTTTGACATTTTGCCTCAATCCTGCCACTTCCATCACCAATAGATGCACCTTTATTTGAAATTGTTATTCAGCAATGAACTGTTTCCTGTGACTTGGAGCTTACAGATTTGATGGGGGTTACACATTTCTCTATCCTGTAGGAAAAGAAAAGAGAAATGGCAACTGAAGGCAGGAGAAAAGGGATGCTAACTTTGAGGATGCTGAAATGAATTAAAATGGAAACTTAAATTGTGGGTGACTCATGATTTTAATTCAAAGTAACCCAAAAACTTTATAAACAGCCCTCTCACAGGGTATTTTAGCCTGTTTACAAATGTAAACCTATCTAAAACTTACTGTTTTTGTTTTCTAGCATGGTATACCTAGCCACCAGACACATTTTCCTCAAACCAATTAGCTAGATGCCCATTGTCTGAATTTTGTTATCTACCACTCAGGGAGTCATCATCCAGCCTACTCTGTACCTTCCAAAGTGAAGGCCACAATATAAAACCACTGATTTCCAGGTGGAACTGAATCCTTTGCACTAGACTGTGTAGCTAAGGAAAACAAAGAAAGATATCAAGACCTAAAACTAAAAACAGAACAGAATGAGAGCATGGTTGGTTTTCCTTAAATACATACATTTAAATACATTCAATCTGACATGGTTTATGAAAACTGGCTATCAACATTTACTTTGCAGGAGAGATCTAAGTTGCACTAAGGTGAATGCAGTGAACAGACTGAGCAACTGTCTGTACGCTAGCTTCAGGCTGTCAAAGAAGAGGCTGCTCTTCCACCAACAACGGTTTCGATTCCACTCAGAGTGGCATTGTTCTGTTTGCAGCGCTAATTTCTACTTTTTCCAGAAGAACTGACTGGCAGAACAATTGGGGCAAAACCAAACATATGCAGCTCTTCAAACTGGTAAGTAGTTTGGGCTGGAAAGCCCAGTCAGTTGAAGATACAAGCAATCTTCAGCGTCAGCAATATTTCTGTAAGACCAAAAAGAAAAAGATGCATTAAACAGTAACAATTACACATGCACTTTAAAAGTATCTTTTCTGGACTTCAAATTGGCAAAACCTCTCCCTCTGGCAAAACATCTGCCCCTGACTTCTGGGTACAGTAAAATAATTCTGATTAAAATGGAGTCAAACACAATGGTGTCTAACTTGTTAACAAAGGTAATTTTATACAGAGTAATCTACTCTATACACGTTGTGTGAATAGCTCTTATATGCTTTGGAACACTTCTGCTGGCTGAGCTGGTGTTAATGATTCTCATGATAAACATGGACTAAAAGAGAGATGGTCTTAAGCATGAATTCCTACTAAAAGCTTTTAGAAGTCCATCTGGGAAGAGCCACATTGCTTGGAAATTTATCTGTTCCTGTCCCTTGCATATATTTGTGTCTTTAATGACTTCAAGACTGGCTTATTAATAATTTCTTACCCGTGATGCATCTCCCTCCTGCTTTATCATATCCATTCCAGGTAGCTGGTTTGGAAAAAGATTGCCTCCTCTCATAGCAGGATCATTAACCTAAGGCAAGATGAAGACTACCTTGTAAGTCAACCAAGGAAACAGAAGCTAACTTTTAGCTGACCATAGCACAGCATGCAAATACTTACAAGCCTTTCTTGTAAAAAAAAAGAAAGTAGTCTGAATAAGAAGGTGCATTTTATATGAAGTGCCATGCATGTGCTCCAACCAACTTGCTTTCTTTCTGTACAATGTTATGCTTGTGCCTACTTGATAGACGTGATGACATATGTGTATGTGCCTGCACACACATACATACATGTACATACTGTCTCAGATCTCTCACAGGATTCTTTAAGGCTAAAGAAAGTGTGTGTTTTTTTCAGTCTTAACTTGAATTTAACTCAAAAAGTATGGCAATGGTACAAGTACAGCTAAGCTATGCAAACATTTCCTGTTAGAAATAGGAAATGCTTTTTCCTTTTGGTAGCCTATAAGGCTACCAAGCAATTGTGTTGACACTTGACAGTTCAGCAGTGTCAGTATAATAAGTATCTGGGGATATAAATCTGCAAATATATGGAAGGAAGATACAATTCTAACCCTAAAGGGTCCTTACTTATCTTTTCAAAACATCTCAGTAACATTCATATGGCCTTAGTTATATTTTATCCACAACGTTAAAGATCTTTTATCCACAACATGAAAAGAACGTCTGTTTTCGGAAGTACTCCAGGCTGAGAGTTCTCACCTGCTCAGGACCCATGGAGGACAACCCTGATGTAGGCACAGAGGTTGCTGAGGTCATGCTGATCTGCCCTGTCATCTGGTTCATGTTGTTCATACCGCTTGTGTTGGTCACCATGGATACATTGATGTTCATGTTGTTATTGTACATGCTGGTGTTGGCTTGTTGCCCAAAGTGTGGTGGAGATTGTTGTGAAAACATGCTACAGGATGAAGTACACATCAGCATGTCAGAATCAAAAGGTCCAAATTAAAAGTCACTCAGGCCTCAAATATTCTTGAACATGTTAAAAAAATTAGTTGATTGATCTATCAGTGCAAGTATCAGTTGCTTTCAATAAGGAGTCTGCCAGGCACATCTTTGGTAATTCATGGGATTAGGTTTGCAAGTATCTTACCATAATTTGCCCAACTGGGTATTTGCTGCATACTAGTAAAAGATTAGTACTTTGGAGAATAATATTCACTGTTTCACCCACTTATGTTTCATCATCAAGATGAAAGGATAGATGAAAACATTCTGAGCTTAGGGCCATCGGCACACAGTTGTCAGACTGGTACATCCATTTCAGAGAATCAATGAAGTGTCACAGAAGCATACTATTGTCCACAACAAATGGATATTCTAAAACGATAGTCTTGTTAAGATCAAATAATTTCAAGCAGTTCTCTTAAAATGGAAAAACACTCATAAAATAAATGTAAACACAGCCTTAGATGAAAATAAGCTTTAAAACAAATGGAACATCTTTCAAAACTTAGGGCCTTTCCACACTACACTATTATAGTGCTATAATTCCTTTTTGAACATCCCCGGAATTCTGGATTTTGTAGTTTACTGAGGCCAAAGAGCTCTCTGGCTGAGAATTCTAAATGACCCTCCCTAAATTGTAAACCCCATGATTCCACAGGGCACTGAAAGTGGAATAATAGCACTATAACAGTGTAATGCAAAAAGGCCCTTAGGCTGCAATCCTATCCACACTTGCCTGGATGTAAGCCCCAAAACTTACTTCTGAGTACAACTATGTATGTTTGCATTGTAACAATGCAGTTTTTATTTATTAGAACATGGCTTGTAAATAAATACTGCATATTTTCTGAATGTTTCTACAGTAAAAAGGAACCTATAGTGGAGACATGTTCTCACAAATCAAGCAAGTCTGATAAAGCTTCTGTGATTTCATGTTCTTTTAAAAGCACTTCCATATTATTAAATACCAATGATCACAACATTTCTTCAATGGAAAAATAAACAACTTATTATCTGCTGCTCTGTCTGGCTCAATACAATCACAGAAATTTGACAGGTATTTTTCATCTAGTAAGGTGATTTGTCTATTTTTTTAAAAAAATGTGCATAAATTCACCCTACAAAGGTATATTTGGTAAACTGTGAAAGAAAAAAAAAATCATGAGAAAAAGTAAAATTACTTTATATATTCATGCATAAATCTAAAAATTTTGGTCAAAAAACTGACCCAAAAAACCTGGGTCAACATCCATGAGTTGTACCTTAACTCTTACCAGAATAATAGCACTGTAACAGTGTAGTGTTGAAGTCTGTACTGGGAGAATCTAAAAGAAGCACTGATCCCCTGTACTCTCTTGGTATTCTTTTGAGGAGAAGCACCATTTCCCCACCCAGGCATTCAAAAAGTCCAGAAGCAGCGCCACAGCAGAAAGAGTAAAGGAGACTGGTGCTTATTTTAGGTTCCCCCAGCACTGACTAAACTCTCACCTTTTGCCATTCTGCTGACAGAAGGGGATGGTTTCTTTTTTAAATAAGAGCTAATACTGTACTTTGACTTTTATAAAAAAAGGAATCATCCCCTTCTCTGAGTAGCATGGAGAAAGGCCTTTTTGAATGCCTTGTAGGAAAATGGCAGCCATGGTAGCCAGGGGCTGCTGCCCCCCTTAAGGCAATGCTGATGCTTTCTCTTTTCCATGGAATGACCCTTGACTTATGCACAGGTCATATGAAAATCCATAATTCTGCCATAAAACCTGCCCTCGGCTTATACATCAGTTGGCTTACACACAAGTATATATGGTAATATGGAATGCCTCCCCATTCAGATCTGTTTTACATTAAAGTTTCCTTCTCTCCTTTCTCTTTTGATTTCAACAATGATTCTGGTGCCAAGCTGCAGAGCTGTTGTGCTGCATGGATGACCATGTTCAAAAGCCGCATCCCGTTCTTAATGGGCACATATGTCATAAATGATGGTTGCTGAATTAGTGCATGAATGAGTTATGTGACAACATCAAAACTGACATGCCGCAAGTCACAGACAAGCCAATATGCTTTTGCATCCAGGGAACTTACCTGTTTCCACCCATATTCCCTTGTGCCCATCCATTCATCTCTGTGGAGGACTGGTAGGCAGGATTGGCCTGAGACTGCTGTATCATGGGACTCTGAGTATGTGCCATTCTGGGAGACATCAAGGGACTCTGAGGAGTGGTAGCCCCAGTGAAGCCTGGATCAGGCTGCTGATTTATTCCTGGGAAACAGAAAAAGTGCTTTCATCATTCTCTGCATGGTACTTTGGGCAGCACAGAGGAAGAGCCTGAAATGACCATTTGCTATGAACACAGCATTGAAATCTATCTGAAGAGAACCTACTGAACAAAGACAAAAACAAAGCGAACTTCATTTCTTCCTTATAGCTACCTGCCAGCCACATACAATGCACACCTCTCACTCTTCCTCTTCTATCCCAGCCTTCCATGTTTGTCAACAGTACTTGATAATATCTGCTGGAGACACTTATGGGACTGTAATTGGGAAAGTGTTTGCAGAAAGCCATTCCATCTTTTGAGGCACCTGAGCCTACACCCTATGCCAAACACTGGTAGAATAATAGCTGAGTGATATCTGAGTAATTTCCTTGTTCAAAGATGAACAGGACAGTATGATGAAAATGCGACTTTATCATTACTGGTTTAACAATGCAATATGAGCAACAAAACTAGGAAATTATTAATTTTAGCAGAGCGCTGGGAAATAAATTAAACAATCCATAAATACATAGGAAGCAAAGAACTGCTTATTTTTAGAACTGCTTGCTGACTGAAATGTGTTTAGAACTTAATTAAAACACTCAAAAAAGTGCATAATGAAAACTTCAGTAGTGTTCTTCGAAGTTGATGAAGAAAAGAGGTAATGTTCCTAACCATATTTTATCTTAAATCTTGACTTAGTGAAACTATAAATTTTGAATTATTTCCATAAGCTTGAAAGAGATTGATTTCTGATAAGAATGCCCCAAAAGAACAGACAGCAGAACCCACCTCAAGTGACTATTCATAGTAAGAAAATAATGCCCCCTTGCAATAGTTTTGACTATTCCCACTTCAACTGGACTCACGTAAGAGCTACACAAGGAGTTGCAAGGAAAAAACTGTGACCCAGAAGTGAAGAATGTTAGGGTGGAGACAGATGAAAGATGCTGAAATAAGTCTAATACCATAATTTGGAGGAAATGGAAACTGTTGAGTGTTTGCCTGGGGAATCCGTGGGTTGCTCATTGTTGCTGGTATGCCGCCAGAGGCCACCATACTTGGTGTCATATTCATACTCTGTCCTCGCATCATCAGAGTTCGCTGTTGTACTTGCTGTTGCATTTGTCTATGCCTCAGGTGCTGGCTTAGTATCTCCCTCTGCCTCTGGGCTAACATCTGTGAATTGATAGGTCCCTACAGAAAAAACAACAGCAAAAAACAAACAAAAACAAAACAAAACAAAGACAGTGTCAACACTTCCAACTAGCAAGGCATTTTCAGGAGCCTTACTTACTAGGGGTGCTGGTGTTGCCATTACTTGATGGTTGATTTTTTTTTAAAATTAATGAAGCTGATGACTGCACCTAGAACCTTCAATGTGCAAAGCAGGCACTCTACTACCGAGCTAGAGTCCCTTACTTTGGGAAATGAAAAAAAGAGGCCCACAGACAAAACCCTAAAGATGAGTACATCCCCACAGGCAACTGTTAGGAATTACTAGAATAAGGCCATTCTCCAAAGTAGGGTCTGAACTTGTAGTTCTAACATTCATAAATTGAAATAACAAGCTACATGAATTTGGGAAAAACACTCAGACTAAAAGTAGTTTTCATGCTTTTTTTTCTGGTGACCTTTTAAAGACAAAAAGCATAGCTGCCTCATAGGGATACTGAAATAGTAAGCAAGATCTACTGCCATTGTTGTCTCACACCTTCTAAACTCTACTGGTTAAAAATTATAAAATGTGTCCCTCTATGGAAGTATCTCTTGGAAAAATGGTATTCTTATCTGTTGATAGGGGTTGCTAATTCACTGATACAGAAGCAAGAGCTCTTGGAATTGAGATTTAAAGTTCTCCCAGGTAGGGTTTTGACTTCTGTTTAAGATTTCATGAAAAAAGAATTTGAAACCAGAGAGAAAGCTATGCTATCCCTGATTAAATTCTTTGATCTGTTTAAAGTGTTTTACTTTCAAAGAGGTAACTTCAAGAAATACCTATAAAATATTTCATATTAATTCACAGCTAACGCATAACTTTGGACATAAAATGCATTTTGGAGGAAGTCAAAAATTCTATATTAATATTGGTAACTTGTGAGTTTTTAATTTATATATAAATGGAATCCATCTTGGATCCCATTTGGGAGAAAGCTGGGATATAAATTTAATAAATAAATGAAATTATATGCTGCCTTGCCCTCAAAGGCAGCTCACAAATTAAAAAAAGGTCAGCTTAAAATCTAACTATCAAAATTAAAATACAATTAAAAACCATCACATTAAAACTATTTTTTTTAAAAAAGTCCATATTTTAACACTGAAACCACTTGGACCACTTTATTATTATACAGAATCTAGATTAAAGTGCTTTCACAGTATGATGTGTAGCGTGTTTCATGTGGGGAGCTTAGAGAACAGAGAAAAACAAAAAGCTTGCTCTTTTTCAACAGCATAGAAACACAGGAAACATGGGCCATCCCCAAACATTCTCCAAGGCGAGGAAACTTCCCAGGAACATCTCTAGAGGGAAGGCAACAGAAGACATATGCTACATTCAATTGCTGCTACTGTCTGTGGCTCTATTGCCTGTCCAGCTCTACCTGTGTGATATCTTAGCAGCAGACAGCCCACCTCCTTGCAGACCAAGGCCCATTAACAGTGAGTGAAATGCCAGTCACCAAAGCTGTAGCAACTCTGGGAGCAGGGCAGTAAAAGCCAGTGGGAGTTGCCCCTTTAGGGGGGCATGAGGGCGAGCGTGGAAGACTTCTTGCATTTTAACAAATGTCTGTGGTGAAAACCTGTGTAGTGTAGTGCTCTTGCTAAATGGTGGAACATATGTTTTGTGTCCAAGCAGTTCAGTCCAGTTCAATCCTTGTCATTTCCAAGTAGGGCCACGAGAGTCCTTTTCCCATACTGACCTACTAGACTGACTTAGTATAAGGCAGTGTGTATAGTGAGTGGTCTGAGCACTGCACTGCGACTTTGGAGATGAGGGTTCCAATCCCTGCTCAGCCATGGAAACTCACTGAGTGACTGCAGCAAGTCACCTCCTCTCAGCCTCAGAGAAAGGCAAAACCTCCCCTTGCCAAGAAAACTCCATGATAGGTTCACCTTGGGATCACCATAAGTAACAAATGACTTAAAGACACATAACAACAACAACGGAAACAGTATTTTATCTTTCTAACAGTTAAGTAAAGGGTATTTCTTGCTGATTACAAGAAAGATGTAATTTCAAACATCGGGGGAGGAGGATAATGGAACTCAATTGTACAAGGCGGAAAGTGATACAAATACAGGTGACAAATGGGGGAACATGTTATCATGGGAGAAGGTACACAATAAGAATTTGCTTGACTCCTGGTTCAAATAGCCAAGAAAGCCTTGGTGACAGTTCCCATGGGTTGAAAATCCTGCTGGTGAAAGATAAAACATCAGCTGATCCTGCGTAAGTGTGCTGACCGAGCCTCTATCACACACTGCTCATATGTCTCAATGCTCATATGTCTTAATCTCATTGCTTTACCTAGCAGGTTTTTCTACAAAACAGTAAGTGAACCAGGCAGGCTGAGGAGATGCAGCTGCAATGGTCTCTCATGATTCCATCTGTCTGATTTATCAGGCAATCTGTTGGGTCTGACTGTGTTTGAAAGTCTGTGGCTGGGACAGAACTGGGATGCTCAATAGCCTTGCTTCTGGAAAACAGCTGTGATAGTCTTGTGGGTGGTGTTGGAATCACCTCAGCTTGTTGTGCTGAGGGACTTTAACATCTATGCTGAGCCTATCTTATCAGGAGTGATTCAGTATTTTATGCTCTCCGTGACAGCCATGGGTCTGTCCCAAATACTATCTGTAATTCTGGACATTTTTTTGTGTGCTGAATGGGATGATGGTGATCTTGATGTGGAAGAAAACTTCCACAATACCATTTTCATGAACAGATGACTAGGTGGTAAGGGTTTAGACTCACACAGACTTAGAACTTCTGCAGTGGGTTACTGATAAAAATGGCCTGCTCCAGGAGCCTTAATGGATTTAGAGCAGTGGTTCTCAACCTGTGGGTCCCCAGATGTTTTTGGACTTCAGCTCCCAGAAGCCCTGAGCATTGACCGTAGTGGTTGGGGCTTCTGGGAGCTGAAGTTCACAAACATCTGGGGACCCACAGGTTGAGAACCACTGATTTAGAGGGTTTCCTGACAGCTCTAGATTACTTCAGTCACCTAATAGTTATTCCAGGATGCTATTTTGTGAAAACTTTAGTTGATCTCTGGAATAAAGAAATGATCAGGGTGTTCAGCATTATTGCCCCTGAGTGTACCTACTTATGGAGTTGAGCTAAACCACTCCTGTTTCTTGGGAGCAATGAAATGAATGAGACAGCAACTAGAGCAAAATGCGGTCACAACTGTCTTAATTACATTCCATCTGTTTTACTCTCAGGGGCTGACTTTCAAGATTCTTCAGAAGCTTCAACTGGTCTAAAAGACTCCAGCCAGACTGTATACTGAGGTAGGTTACAGGGTGCATACAACTCCCTTGTTACAACAACTTCACTGGCTACCAGGCAGTTTCTGGGCACAATTCAAAGTGTGGCTTATGATCTATGGAACCTATGACTTATGGCTTGGGTCTAGGCTATCTTAAGTATGATATCCTCCCATATGAGCCTACGCTATCTGAGATATTCAAGGGACACCATGCAGGGGTGCCATCTTCACAGGTACATCTGGTGGGAATGTGAAGGACAGCATTCTCCCTGGTGCTCCCAGATTCTGGAACTAACTCCTTTCTAAAGAGGCTAGACTGGATCCTTCTCTAATTTTCTTCTGCCAGGACATGAAGGGCTTTTTATTCCAGTAGGGTTTTGCAAACTGACTGTTTCACAAGGAAAGGGCTCTTATTACAATGCTGTATTTTAGAAAAAAAAATCTTTTGCCTTAATCAATGTTTCAAATAGTTTTCAATTCAATCAAAATAAATTTGTGCATCTTTTTCCTCTATGTGTGCTTTCCTTGATCTCTTTTTATTTTGTGAACTGTTTTTGAGTTGCATCTTTAGGGAAAAAGGAAGGTTTAAAGAAATAAATATACTCTTGATTTAATTATAGTAACCTACACCTTTTGGTAGAGCATGAAGTAGTCTTTCAGCCTCCTGTCCCACAAACAACAACATTCTTGAAGGAGAAAGAAGTGGAATTAGTAGCTTTAGATAAAACTGGAACAGCATGCAGTAGCTGCAGAAGTTTTAATGGCAAAATGTTAGCTATACAGAACAGAATAATATTCAGTACCTGCTCCCTCACCTGTGTAGGTACTCCAGGCCTCAGAGACAGATTCATATTAGAAACATTGCTGATCTGATTAATCAGTGGCTGGCGGTTCTAGGACAAATAGAAAAACAGGAAAAAATGAAATTCAGAAGAACAAATCACAGCAAAGCTCCAGAAGGAAGAGTTCTGTTTCAATCAGAAGTATTTGTTAAACATTGATCATAAGGCCACCTGAAAATGGCTCAATTCAGATGTAGGATTCAACCAAGGACTGATGTTATTTGGATGCATTGTGGGCTTATATGGTTTCATCTCCCCATGTCTTCCTCTTTAACAATGTACTTTAGTAATGACTTACTGTTACTGGATCTAACAACAAACCATGGTTTGCCATGACAAAAGAGATATGGAGAGAGTCTGAATGTGAAAGGGCAAAATGGAGTATTTGTTTGTTCATGTAATGTCAATCGTGGTTTGCCATTAAGTAAAAGTAATGTCTCTTATGTGTACAACATACAGATCTTCACAGTAGTCCATGAGAAGGATCAAGCCATAGCTTGATACTGCGTGCACGCTCTCTCTATGTAGAGAGAGTCAGTCCACTGAAATCATAATAATGTTAAGTCTGAATGATTCTAACTGGTTTGCTAAAAGTATGGCTCAGTTTGAATACAAACCCATATCTTTCAGGAATTTATCATTCCATGCAACCACTTATAACAAGTCAGTTGTGAATGCTCCTATCTGACTTCGAAGTCACATTTTCAACAATACTAACAGCAACAAAACACACGAACAATTCGTCATTGTTTCCTTCACTCCAGCTCCTGTTACTCCTTGCACAGGATTTCTTCACTGCTGATACACCACTCTGCATCACCTCTTGTGTATGGAAAGCTGTACACAGCTATGTACAGGATGTGGACTAGTTTGTGTGCTTTTATGGGGAGGTACCATTCATGTTCTCTGCATGCATGAACTATCAGTATTTTATTTGGTGGAAATAGAAGATGCTGAGAAAAAACAGAATTAAGAAAGCAGGAGCTGATTCCCACAATTTCATCAATAACAAACTTGTAGCAAACCTAAAGAATAACTGCTGGGAAGAATGAAGATATAAATAGCTTTTGCCAACCTGAAGACATGAGCTTTCTTTCTTTTCCAGCATTGTTTTGAGACACATACATTTCCCTTAATTTGGCCAGAACTCAGAGGGACATGCATACAAATACTGCGGACGTTTGGAAAAAAGAGAGGAATGTGTGACCTATGTTGCAACTTATACGACCAAACTTGATGTCAGAAGCTGTGGAACAAGCTGTTGAACTCTGAACAGGTGTAAAAGACCTGGATACTCTGGATATAGCTGTATACATTTTATCAGGCACCAAAGTCAGTATCTTGTATCGTACTCTTATTTCATATGTGAAATCAAATATATTCACAGGGCATGCACTTCTCTACCACTGTGTGATCATAAAAGCAGCAACAGACAGCATATACAATACCTGCTGTGCTTGAAGTCTGTGCTGCAGCTGTAGTCGCAGCTGATTTGGCTGATTCTGCACTATACCCGCAGGCCTCAAACCAGGCCTGGGCTGCATACGCAGTGCTGCATAACCTGGTCGCTGAGCCATGGGATGAAAGTTTGGATCCTGAATTGGTGGGTAGTTGCCTTGGGCCATTTGAGCCTGAGATGCATACTGCTGGGTGAAAACGGGTGCCTTTTGTTCCAGGATGATGTTTGATTCCTGACTTGCGAATGGCTCTGGATCTACAGCTTGGTTCTGCTGAAGAACAGGAAAAAAAACATGTATGTGAATACAAAACACTGAATATTTAGAACACCAATGTGCAGGGACTAAAAAAAATGATTTGATACACACACAGTTGTACTGGACACAAGGGGAAACATTAAACAAATGAGCTGTGATGATCCTGGGGCTTATGCACATTCCCTCCCATCTTTTCTACAGAGATCAGGAGAAACTACAGATTGATTCTGGCCTGTTCTGATCACCCATAGTTTATACAAACAACAGTTCTTGAGTTCAAACATCACAACAGACTGTGGATTGTTTAAACATTGAATTTAAATAGCTTCTCAGCAGTGGAAGGGGAGACATTACACGAGCCAGAGACTTGCTGCAGTTTGTTCCCCTCTCAGGGAACCACTCTTACGTCTGAAGTAGCTACACCACATTTTATTTTGATCATATCTTTGGTATTTGGCTCAGATTTTTGTGATGAACTAGACCCAAATGACTACAGAAGAGAAACGATTACACCTCTAGTTCTGGGTACCTCGTTTCAAGAAGGATATTGACAAACTGGAACGTGTCCAGAGGAGGGCAACCAAAATGGTAAAGAGTGTGGAAGCCATGCCCCATGAGGAGCAACTTAGGGAGCTGGGTATGTTTAGTCTGCAGAAGAGAAGGTTACAAGGGGACATGATAGCCATGTTTAAATATTTGAAAGGATGTCTTATCATAGAGCAATCAGGCTGGTTTTCCACTGCTCCAGAGACTAGGACAAGCAGCAATGGATTCAAACTACAGGAAAAGAGATTCTACCTAGGAAGAAAGGGTAGAGTTAAATTTATAATGAAATGGGGAAAAGGAGGGGGGGTTGGTTGGTTGAAGCAAGATTATGAAATGGTTACAAACATAAGATAATGAAAACTGGATTTGGTAATACATTGTGCCAAGGATGTTACAATATGAAATGGCATAGAAATATTTGGAGTTAGCGGTGTTATATGTAAACGAGTTCCAAGTTTTAAGTAGCAATGATAAATATCATTTAATCAAACCAGCAAGTAGCTTTTACTATTATGATTAGAAAATATAATGCCATTTATCACACAAATTTAACATGTAACAGAATGTAACACTGATATATCAAGCTAGATAGATTAACCTTCAGAAGAAGATTTTTTTTCCCCTTTGGTTGTTGTAAAATATGAAGTAGGGGAGGGGAGGAAGAGTATCATTGGAAATAATCTTTGAGAGGCTTGAAACAATTTGAGTATTATATAGGAAGAATAAAACCCATTTCCCCCCATTTTTCCTTTCTTTAATTTTTAATTCTTACGCTGCATGTTTTCTGTTTTTTTCTTTTCTTCTATGCAGTCATAGAATTTTAATTTTTTTAAAAAATCAATAAAGGAATAAAATTAAGAAAGGAAGACATTTAAAATTATAGAAGGAATCCAGACGTATTGCTTCCAAATGTTTTGTTGGTAGAGGAGATAGGAACACTTACAAAGAATGTTGCCAAAGTTGGCAGTGCTTGGTTAATGGGGATACACAGCATGCTGGGCTGTGTTCTTTCAGCAGTCTAATGTAATTCTGCTTGAATCACCCAGGGCTGAACCTGTTTGCCCGTTAAGACACACACTACTGAAATACCTTAAATATAGACATTTTCAGAAACATTTAAGAGCAGCAGAACATATAGCACAAAGTGCACCTGGCTGACTAGTTCTGGTATTCCAAGAGCTCTGTCAATTTCTTCAAGACCATCAAAATTTCTTAGTGCCATATAAAGCTGGTCGAGAAGGGCTCCCTCGTCACTCGGAGACTCTGATGCAGGATGCTGGCACAGCAAGTCATCTGAAGAGCTCCCAAACGGTTGCCTACAAAGAAAAATAGATGGCTTGGTGAGGAACAAACACTCACATGATCAGAAATTTCAAATTAATTCAGGAAGTGTTCCCATTTGTTAGGCAAGAAATTTAACTGGAATTCAGCTTTCCTATGCCTAGGGATAGGAGCACACTTTTCACCTCATTGTAAGGATCAACAAACAAACTAGAGGCACAAACCAAGCTTTTCACTACTTAAGCTTCCTATGGGTACAAACCTGAATAAAATTTTACAGACCTATTAAGGAGCTGTGAAGAAGAAGCCAACTCCCATTTCCAGCCTTTAACATGTGTTGTTCCTTGCTAAATTCTATCAATCTGGGAAACTGCAGCACTAAGTCACTGTACACATATACAACAATACATTTTGTTCTTATATATGGTTTCAACAGCTTAATTTCATACAATAGTACATACAATACTACAGTACTGATGACCATGAATCACATCTTTTTATACCATGTAACATGGAGGCTGATAGTCTTATTCTTTATTCTGTACCGTAAGCAGATCAATCAGTGGCTGTTCCTGACGACAGACAAACACAAGATACTGTGTGATATGGACTACACTTATCTTATTTAGAGAAGATGAAACCAAAGCAGTGCTGTGGAAGTAGACTGGCAAATAATAAAAATCAAAATGCTAGGATAATCACATATTCAAAATATATTAATTTTGGAGACGCAAGAGTAAAAACATGTAACAAATAGACAATAATGAAAACATCTACTATTAAATATATTATAAGCGTGAGCCAAATTTCACAAAGCGCAGAATACAAAATTTTCCAAAACAGAGCAATAATTGTCTTGAAAAATATATAAGCATACAATCCTGAGCACATCTGATTTCAGCTGCAGCCTTGTTAGTACTTGGAACCACCAGGGAATATTAAGGTTCTGCATGAAGGGCTAGGAAAAAAATACTCTCTGAAATGGAGAGTTATGGTCAGTAACAGTTGATCATACTGTACCAGATGTTCAGGCTCAGTAAGGAAGAAGGAGACTAGGCTCTATGTGCTTACAGATGGTCCAAGCCAAAAACAGGCTTTTAAAACAGGCTAAAAAAGGGGCTTTTTAAAGAGAATAAAACTTCAACCATCTGTAAGCACATGGAGCCTAGTCTCCTTTCTTGCTGATTCATTATACATGCTTTGCAGTACTTATTCCTACTCCAGACTCAGTAAGGCCCTGATCCACTAAGTGGATTGGCAGAGCATAAGTCTCTTTCAAAATACTTATGCAGGGGGTGGGGTGGGGGAATCGGGCTGTTCTTTCATTCACATTTCCTCCCCAGCTGTGCAGTGGCAACAAGAAGATTGCTGATCATAATTCTATGCCCTGGCTACTGCTTCCCAGGTACCTTAGGGCTACCCTTGTGCTCTAAAAGGAGATGAAACAGCCTGCATATTCAGTGCAGGGCTGTTTCTTCTTCTCCCAGTGCAAGAATACAATGAAAACACTTCCAAGAACACCCACAAAGCCAAGCAGAGGCTACAGGATGAAGCTGTTATTCTTGCTGCCAGCTGTTGTGTGCAGCCAGGGTAAATGCACTGTGCAAGACGATACACCATGTCTTTTTCTGCAACATCCCTCAAAGTGTACAGTCACTTACAGGATTTTCATCCACAGCAGCTTCCTCTGATGATTGCCTACCAGTTGGATGGACTCTTCCTGTACTCTTAAATACTGTATATAAAACTCTTCTAATTTTCTCTTTCTACTTGAAGCCCTCCAGACAACTCATTATATTCTGGAGGACTGGGAATCATCTAGGGTAGACTTCAGACACATGAGGAGGTACAAGATGAAGAAGGGGAAGAAGGCATCTCACTGCATGAATGGATGCCTACTTCCATGGCAGTGGGTGTATGTCATTCTCATTTTCTGTCTTCGATATTGTATTTTTTAATGCTTGTGAACTGCTCTCTACTCGCATAGAGTAGAGTGGACTCTGTGTCATATAACAGGGTCAAAGTAGGCATTCAGTATCATGAAATGTGGAGAAATCTAGGTTTCTGATCAGCCAAAAAGCAAAATGAGAAACACAACTTATGGCAAAGATGAAGTGGAGGGAAACATCTGGCTTTCCTCACTTGCTATTTTCCACCTGCAACCTTCTGTAGCAATCCCTTAACTCCTACACACACCCACACATGTATGTATATATTCATTCCGGAGCAAATATGTTTGGAATTTGTGAAAGCAGAATGGTAAAAGCAGTAGGTAGAGGAGAAATTAAGATACCTTACTGCCACTTTTCTGCTGTAAATTGTACTTTCACATGATGTTCAGCAGTAATTTATACCTCAGACCTCCTTATTTCTATGCTTTTCACTGTTTAAGCATATATATGGTTCACTAAGGCTATTTCTGCACTACCCTGTTATAGTGGTCTTATTCCACTTTCAACATACTGTGAAATTCTGGGGTTTGCAGTTTAGGGAGAGGCATTTAGAATTCTCAGCCAGAGAGCTCTTTGGCCTCAGTAAACTACAAACCCCAGAATTCCACAGGATGTTGAAAGTGGAATAATAGCACTATCACAGTATAGTACGAAAATGGCCTGAGTTTGCTTGTCAATGTTACTATTATTTTTATATATGGTTTCACTTTATATTTTGATATTACTTTACATTTTAAATTCAATGGATTTGTAGTATTATCTTGAACAGGTTTTTTTTGAGGAATAAAGCAGCACTTAAATAATGGAAAATAAAAAAAAAATACTAATTTTAACAAGACTGTTTCCAGGACTGATCTATTGGACAATCTTACATTTAAGTCAGAAACAGATGTAGCATTCAGCTGACAAATCTAAGCAAAATTAGACTGAGTCTATTTAAATCTATTTCTTTCTCAACCCTTGTATAAAACAGTATTTATCTCAATCATCCCATGTATGGCACAATTTCTCTACATGGAAAAGATGATCCCTTGCTTGCAGACAATCCCTTGCTTCCAAAATGGAAGCAGGTCAAAGTTAAATATCATGGACATGATTGATATATAAAAGTATATTGTGGCACCTTTGAGACTAATTGAGAAAAAGATGTTTGTAGCATAAACTTTCATAGATTGAGTCAGCTTTATCAGAAGCATGGAGTAAAGTGGCTATGGACAGGCTTTTATACCCATGAATGGGCAGGTTTGTGTGCAAATAATGACAGAAATACAAATTTGTGGGTATGGTGATAAGATCATTCTAGTGATAGTCACTGGGAGAGGAAGGTGGGAAGAAAGATATCGCCTAAAGGCAAGGTGAGTAGATAACCATATGAACATATGCTATAGGAAGTTCTTGGAACATAATATGATGCTGGCTGGGAACCAGAAAGAAGTTGGGATAAAATGGGCAAGAGAGCCCTCATGAGGCTGGAGTAACTAGTGTTATGTGTAGTGTACCAGGAAACCACTGTCTCTCTTCAATCCCCTGTTGATGGACTGGAGTTTGTGGGTATATCCCAATTCTGCAGTTTCTTTTAAATCTCCCATTTGATTTTCTTTTCTGAGGTCTGAGATGGAATGTCTAGGCACACTGAAATGTTCTGCAATTGGTTATTATGTATTCCCTTTGTGCATTCAATGGTCATGGTTGATAACAGGAACTTCCTCTACTTATTTATGTCAAATAAACCACTCTTATTTTTTTTTGATATTTTTTGTGATAAAGCTAAGTAGAACACAAAATCAGTAGATGTACCACCATTATATACATATAAAACATCACAGCACAGATTCTAAGCTTACAAACTACACAAGGCTGAGAACCAGTCAGAGAGAGACTGCTTCTTTCCTTGTGATAGGATTGAAATGACTGAGATCAGCAGAAGCTTTAAAGCTGAAGCTTTATTGATATAAATCAGTAAAGGCATTTAGTCATTTATTCATCCTGCTTGATCTTAAATAGGTCAAGTTAGACAGCCATTAAGCCACAGTGAAACAGTCTTCCTTAGACCTTTCCAGCACAGAGTAAGGCAGGTGCAGTCAGTAAAATGCTTCTGGTTCCTTTTTACTAGTTGGTTTATTTATGTAGAAAAGCATTTTTATTTTGCCTTCAGGCCCAGCATAAGGCCCCAAATCAGTTCAAAAAATAAACAATAAAAAGAGAACACAACATTAGCAACAATAAGAAAGAAGGCACTTGTTCTCAGTGACTCAGAAGGGGACCTTGTGTATGTTTTTTAAAATGTGGCCACAAGTTAATTATGCCAAGGAATGTTTTAAGCATATGTGCATTATAACTAAGGAAATACTAGAAAATAAAGATTGATACAAAGTAGCAAAGACACAAGGCCAGTATTATGAATAAGACTTAAACCAACTTACTTTAAGTAAACCCATATCTCCTATCAATTTAGATTTACGATCACAAGAGATTTATATGATTTGGTAGTTTTACAAATGATGGCTAGAATCCTGTATCAACTTAACTAAGTACTTGACCCAGTAACTTGTCTTGGCCTGACCCCTCAAAACCTGATAGAAACATCATTCAACCATTTTCTGAACTTTGGCAGAATGGACCTCCTTTTCTCCACACAACGAATACTTAATAACGTGGCCACAGTGTCAAAATCATGACTCAGTAGTGTCTGTGAATACAGTTACCTAATCATAACTGTTTCATGTTCATGATCAATACTAAGTTATGATTCCATAACTATTTCATATTCATGATCACTTCTGAGTCACAATTTTGATGCTACTGCCCCAATTGTAACTTGCCTTCCAACATACTTTATCAGCTACATCAGCTGCATTGGGAGAAGGAGGTCCATTCTGCCGAAGATCAGAGCATTGTTGAATGATATTTCCTCAATTTTTAAAGGTAAACTCTGAAATTTTGTACTTTAGAGACATATATATCTATCCTTTCAGTATTAAAATATAAGTTTTATTCATTTCTTAGCTTCATTTTATATCACTTTGGTTTTTAAACTCAAAATTTATAAAAACTGTAGCTCTGTACACCAATCCTAAAATTATTGAGATACATCAAACCACTATTAAGATATATTAAACTATTAAGCATTATGTCTAGAATTTAAAGATGAAGCTTCATTGCTGGATCTCTTTTTCTCAGTGAACCAGGAAGAAGGTAATCCCCCACTTTCTGCATCCTCAAAGCAGGCCCCAGGAGGTTGGGAAACTGGCTAGAGCTGGGTTTTGGTTGACATAAAGGGCTACTTGGGGAGCAAAGGGAGATACTATCATGTTGGTGGTTGAGTACCACTGCAATGTAAGTTCTAGCCCTCTTATTTATATTAAGATAATTTTTTTATACATTTGCTTGAGCCAAACACAAAATTACAGCCTCAGGTGGAATACTTTTACTACCACTAGAATTAAAAATGAACATGCACTTACATAAGAAAAAAAAATCCCTCATATAATAAAGCCTATTAAGGGTAAGTTCAGTAACAGTGCAACTGCACTAATAACAGGATTCTAAAACAGTGCTACTCAAAGTGTTGGTTTGTGGACCAGTGCTAGTCCACACACTAATAGTCATTGGCCTGAGCAGCATTTTTGGGAAAGAAAGAAACAACTGCAGCTAAAGGGGCACAAATATGGCACTGCTCCCTGGCACACTGTGAAGAAAAAAATGCCATAGTTTGAGAAGCACTGATCAAAAGTATTCTAAATATATCATCTTCCACACAAAACACATCTGTTTAGTTGATAAGGCTTGCACTTATATACTTCCACTAAGTTGGTTCCGGTAAGTGTGATTAAAAATTAAAGAAATATATTCATCAGAGGCCATAGTTGTGAAACTGTACAGGAGAAAAAGTTGACTTGGGCATAATGCATAAACAGAACAAACAAATTATTTCTAAAGACACACTTACCATTAAATATAAACAACCTACCGGTTCTGATTGCTAAAGGATGCCTGATCAATGGGCAAGATACTGTCTGGCCATGGAGCAGTCTGATTGGGAGGGGCCTGTGGCTGGGTATACTGGGGACCTCCCATATTCATCTCTAGCTCAGAAGCTCCTGAAAGAGGAAAAGCAATGCAAATAAAATCTCACTGAAATCAATGACACCATTTTCAGATCTGGACAACCTGCTTCCTCCGTATGGCACCCTTTATTAAACACTAGCTAAGATCCTGTGTTGGGAGAGGTAGCTATGGAGTATCTCCTGATGCTACTTCCCTCAAAACCTACTTTTAAAGCAGTATAGCCCCCTCCCCCACACACAGCCGTTTCTATGTTGCGTAGAAAGTGGTGGGATGAGTGGGGACACATCTGTTCTTTTCCAATAGACAGATGTGCTTGACAGTCTTCTGTATGTCATAATGTGCCCAGCAACTAGAAAAGAGCTGGACATGTCCCCACTCATCCTCTTGCTTTCCTGAAATACAGAAGTGTCCATATTGGCGGGGGCGTAGCACTGCTTAAAATGTAGGTGTGTGTGTGGGGGGGTTCTTTTGGTTATCGCATGGTCAGAAAAGACTTATGACCTACACAATAACTCTTAAAATGAACTGCAATGGTGTATCAGACTTATGCCATTGTAATTCATGAACAGGATGCCAGCCACTATTTACACATCTTTCTATGGTAACGAATATCTCAGCATATGGGTATAACCGGTTAGAGACCATTGTTACTGTTTGAGCAAAGTAACTGTGCAGCTACTAAAGGAAACACAGCTCTACCTCCACACAAAGAACATTCCTAGCACTAATCTTATTTGTTGAATTGCCCCGGTCTTACTTTCTGAATGGCTGTATCTGCATCCAATTACACCTAGGTGTCATTACTTTCAAGCTGTCATTGTGTAAAACTCAATAAAAGCAGAACATACTGCAGAACTAGACTTCAGCTTACCCATATTCATGACTTGAGACTGAAGCATCTGCCTTGGACCAGGTTGACTGTTAGGTCTCAAAGGAAGGCTGGATGTTGGATTACGTATCATACCTCCTTGGACTGGCCTGTTCATGGCGCTTGTTGTTGCAGCACAGGTCACCCTCACAGCAGCACCTTGGGATCCCCAGTCTCCTGATGGCATACTAGGCCGAGGAGGATTACCACCAATCATTCCTATGAAAACAAAAGCCAAAAACCATGCCTTCAGCAGAGCATTAAACTTGAGGTTTTGATGGACAAATCATAAGAATGTAGTCTTAAGACAAGAAAACAATCAGGAGAACTATTCTCTTCAGCATGATTTTAGTTAAAAATATTTTTAAAGTAGAGTATTAAATCAAATCACATTTCAGCTGCGGTACCTCTTTCTCCCTCACCCCTAATATTCTCTTCAGATTATAGATTAATCAGTTCTTATATATAAACAATTATGCACCTGAATAAGTCTGCTGAGAGTAGATGGAGGCCTTTACTTATTTCTGCAGGTGATTGGTATGACATGTGCAATGTGTAAGAAATATTCATGTTGGTAAAGAAATATACTTTCTCAGAAATAATCCATTAAATTTGTTCTTGTAGAAATCTAGAGACTTCCATAATCAGACAGAATTTACAAGATTTTTGCAGGATTTTTTATCCTTTGGAGGGAAATTTCCGTGTAATGTAAGCATGTCTATTCAGAAATAAATCCCACATATTTGAAAGTGAACTCACTTCAAGGATATGATTTTAGAGTGCAATCCTACATACAGTAAATGAAATTAAGTCCCTTCAATGCTGGCTTTCACTTACTGCTGTAAGATTATAGGCCAGTGCATCTGCTCTTTCTATACATAGCTATTTATCCAAAGAACAAACATGTGTTTTTGGGAGATCTTACTGCCTATTAGGAAAAAAAAACCCTTTGTTGCTATAACCAAAGCAGAATCAATTCACAGTCCTTGACATCATGTGAGATATTGCAAAAGAAAGCAGTATTCAAGTTCTCGTTACCTGGGCTGTTATTCCCTAGGTTTCCTTGATTTCCCATCATTCCTTGACTGCCCATCATTCCGGGCTGAGGTATCACTGAATATGGACTGTTGTTTCTTATGGGTGTAAAAGTTCCAGCACCTGATGTGTTCTGCAATGTGATATCAAGTTGCAAATTCTGGTTTGGTAACATCCTTCCCAACTGCGCTTGCCTTGTATTAGTAAAAGCTAAACAGATGGAAATATGTGGGGAAGAAGGTAGGAAAGAAAAATGTTTAAGAGACTGGACACTTACATTATACAAACAAAGGAATAAGGCAGAGCTGTCCAAACTTTCCATGTTGGTGACACACTTTTAGACATGCATCATTTCGTGACATAGTAATTCAGTTTTACTAGCAAACCAAAGGTTAAACTAATCCCTTATAAGAGATACAGACATGCACATAAATTGTAATAACAACATATCTCATGAAAATCTTTCATATATTTCTGAAAATATATCATTTATAAATAACAACATACATTTCCAAGATTGTAGGCAACACACTTACATACTTCAGGCAACACATTAATGTGTCACAGCACACTGCTTGGAAAGCCCTGGTATAAGGGTTTTTTTTAAAAAAAAGCAATGACAATAACTATAACTCTGACCATATTTCAAAACAGTATCTGTAATATTGCTTATGTTCGTGAATGTGTGTAAGACAGATACACAAAATATGTGAATAGAGAGAATAGATGGGTGGTAAGTAACCAAATGAAGGGCAGAGAAGGCGCGCGCGTGTGTGTGTGTGCGTGTGTGCATGCATGTCCATACATCTGTGCAAATATGTATGTCTCTTAACCTCCCAGCTGGCACTGCATGCAGGCCCAACTAACCAAAAGAAGTTTCAGCAGCTCTGACTTAAGTGACCAAAGATGTGTGAAAGGCTTCACTTTGGATCTGGGATGGGAGTACTTTTGTTTCTGATTCTATCGTGTTTCTCTCATGGGTGCAACTCCAGAAAGCTGTTACTCTTCAGTCTGCATGGCTATGTAAGGCCTGAGGTCACAACCAGAGGCATGCACCTTTCTTGTGAGCACTGCCCTGTAAACTGAAATTTCTGTATTTTCTTGTAAAGTGTTCATTTTTCCTTTGTGTTAAAAGTGTAACATCTAACATCAATAACATGTTGAAAACATATGCTTTAGCAATGGAAACAAAGTAAAATTTTATCAGCACAAAGCATGAATTTTAAATTGACAGAGTTTCAGAGCAATGCAATATCTTGGCTTGAGGCTATACAGTTATCTTATTTGAAAACACTATTCTTAAGAAGTAGAACAGCAGATGGTGCTATGTGAGCACTACAGATTTCTAAACTGCACAAAAGTACGGATGACTCATAGGCAAAGGCTACATTTTTGCTTTCATGCTAATTTTATTGTGTTCATGATGAGGTAGCAACTGAGACTTACTGCTCTGCGACATCCTCATTGCAGGTTTAGGGGCTCCAACAGGTGTGCCAGGGCTGTTTTCACCTGTGATCTGCATGAGGTCATTGATGATGGCTTGTTTATCAACCGATCCTGTTGAAGCAACTTGTCGGTTATCTGGAAAAATCTGAGACAACTGGCTGTTCTGTAGATCATCCAGAATTTCTTCCAAGTTATCTAGCTCACTGCCAGGCTTTAATGAAAAAGGGAGAAAAGGGAACATGTCTTTTTCACACTGAGAACAAACACTCTAAACATGATAGTCCAAGTAACAGGAAAAATAATGAGGACCTGTAGCACCCAGTATATCTTCCATCACCTGGAAGTGTTTGGTACTGGCTCATACGAAGAAACATTACTGCAATCTGACTGGCAAAAAACACTGGAGTTATATGTGTACCCAAAGCTTTCCTGTCATTGTGATTCTGGAAGCAAAAGAAGATCAATTAAAGCTCTCTCTTAAAAGCAAACTGGTAATATCCTCTTGCCACAGCTCAGCCATGAATTGGCACAGAGATATCTCCAAAGGCTGCAGAGGATGCAGATTTTCATGAACAAAGAATCTTTGTTCAGCAGAAATCAAGACTCTGTCTTCCTTGTAATTCTGCTTGTTTATGGCAGGACTAAAAACACTCTACAGAATAGGTACTTCCAAATGGCTAAAAATGCTTTACATCCTCTCTTGGCATTTCCTAACTGGTAAAAAAAAGTACAGAACACATAAAAGCAATTTTTTTTTTAAAAAACCAGAAGGAAGGAGAAAAGAAAGAAAGAAAGAAAGAAAGAAAGAAAGAAAGAAAGAAAGAAAGAAAGAAAGATTCCCCAACTTACATGGAACTACTGGTTTGATAAGCACAATTTTTTTGCCAATGTTTATATTACAGGAAACAGTATATTCTGGTTGGGTTTAAGATAATGGTCTTTGTATAATGAAATGCTGGAGGTGTTCTATCTGAACAGTTGACTTTTTCAGATTTCTTAAAAATGCAACAGCTTTTCTTTTTTTTAAATGGGAACTGGTTGCATTATTCTTGGAATTGATTCATACTACCAGGTCTACATGACAAGTCGAATAAAAATTTCAGTTTAATAATTACTACTATTATATAGACTTGATTGCTAATAGGAGGAAAATAAAGATAGCTTTTTGAAAAAAGAATGGTCTCAGAATATGTGGACAGACTGACTAAAGTAATAATTGAGATATATAGAATTCACACTGGAACATTTCTTTTTGGAATAGTTAATTACACAAAATAATGTTAAAAGGCCAAATGTTAAGATTACTGTAAATTTTATTTTTTTCTTTGCATGAAGCAATAAACTGATTTTTAAAAAGTAATGTCAGAAATCATAACATTTTCCTTTTCTTAACAAAGATAATTATACATTAGCCGCAGAGACTACTGGAGTCTATTATATTATTAATCATTTTATCTATGCAGCATAATGTTATTTTACTTCAATGCTCTTTTTTTCAATTCCACATTATTTTATGTTTGCATGCTGTTACATAAAAGAAAGAAAAAAAGAAAGCAAAAGAAAAAAAGAATAAGTTGAAATAGTAACCTAACAAACCTTTAAAAACTAATTTAGAATATAGCGTAAATATAATTACTACACACTATAGAGAAACATACAAAAGTAAGATTGGCTACTAAGGGATGTTAATTGCTGCTGGCTTCTTGTCTCCCTCCATACTAGGGAAAGGAATGACAGGCCATTCAGATGGTCTGAGACTCAGTTCTGGATACATTCTGTTCACAGCTTCTTAGGTGGCAATGCCAGGACAGAGCACTGCCTGAGATGGTCAAGAGCTGTTATTAATTAGAACAGACTTCACTAGGGCAGCTAGACTAATGGTCTGATTCAGAATATCAGAATAGTGTTGCTTTTGATGTTCTTCTGGTGGCCTTTACTAGTACACTTTCAGAACAGATTATTGCACATAGGTACTAAAAACAAAATGCCAGACAATTCAAGAGCAGAAACTCTTATGCCAAACGATGCAAATATTCAGTGGTCTAGAGATTCATTAAAAACAAACCAAGGAAAAAGATTTCACACTGCTACAACACATTGGTCTTTTTTAGTGCATTCTCTACAATGACTCCATAATCTTTTGTAAGTAATTCCAGAAAATGGAAACATCTACTAAATGTATATATAAAGGTAACATTTCCCCTACAAATGTGCAACACTTTGCACCTTCACACGTTGAATCACATCTACATTCTTTGATCCAGTTATCCAGGCTGGGGAATCTTTTGGAGTGTTTTGGTGATTACTAGAGATTTTACCAGCACGAGTACACTGAAAAAACAGTCTTGTGATGTTCCCTGCCACCACTACCCACTAGAAATTCACCTGTTTCTGCTTTCTGGGAGTATAGAACAGGAAAATGCACAACACAATTGTGTGGCTACATTAATCAGTGTGTGGTTAAATATTACGTGGAGAATTTGACATACAGCTGTCCTTTTCACAGTTCCATCTACAAACCTGGCTAATGAGGCAAGACTCTCATCTGCAGCAGGGGCCTCAATAATTCTTTCTCAGCAAGGTTTATTCTTAGACATCTCCAGCCTTAGTAACGTTTTACACCAATTTATGTGGAAGCAGTGAATGAATTTTCACCATCACTCTCTTTTTTATTATACTCATACTGTGTTCTAGTTATAGGGGATCAGAAGGGGCTGGCCTCGTTTATCTTTGAATAAGACTATTTTTCACCTGGCTCAAATGTAAGGCTTGTGTAAGGATGAGACTAAGAGACTGATTTACTTTGTTGATTTTTCCATGAGACTTCCTTACAATAGCTGACTGCTAGCATTTTTATTAAAGTTGTGTTTTTTTCTTTTTTTTTTAAAGATTGTTTAAGTGTGACAATCTATCATGGGGCAGATATGAAAATGTCTACCAATATCTATGGAAGGAAAGGGGCACACACCATCAAAGCTCAGGGACAGCAATTTTTACATGGCCAATCCCCCTCCTGAGGAAACACAAAATTCATTTATCATTTGATAGGAATTTTAAAAGTCAAATAAAGACAGTGCTGAAACTTTCTGACCAACACATCAGACCCTTTTTGACGTAAAGGGGAAAGAAGTCCTCCGACAATAACAGCAGCATTACTACATAAGCCAGGCTAAACATGCAGACCTCTGATCTGGACTACAGTTTCCATCATGGGATTACAACTCCCTTAAAAACATACGTTTGCAATTTGAGTATACTCCTGGATTCAACCCTGAGCTTGGAAGCTCAGGTTTCTGCAGAGGGTAATAATCCATTTTCACAGTTAAGGTTTGTATGCCACTTGTGCCTGGCCCTTGAGCTGTCTGATGCGGCTATGATGACACATAGCTAAGTAACCTCTTGTTTGGGTTACCGTAATGCACTCTACGTGGCTTTGCCTTTGAAGAACATTTGGAAATTTCAGCTGTTTCCAAGAGCTATAACCACATTACTACCTAGGGTTAGTTAAAGAGAGCATACACCTCTCTTGTTACAACAGTGCCACTAGATGCCAGTCTGTTTCCAGATACAATGCTGGGTATGACCTATAAGAACCTGTACAAGTTAATAAACAACTGTATTCTCCCATATGAAATTGTCCACATCCAGAAATCTCCAGGAGAGGTCTTTCTTTCCATTCCATCAACCTGATACACATATCTGGTGGAAACATGGGAGAGGGTCTTCCCACTGGCTGATCCCAGGCTCTGGAGCTTCCTTCCTAGAAAGCCTAGACTGATGCCCATCAAAATGTCCTTCTGGGGCAGGCAGACTTATTTTGTTTGGCAGGCCTTTGGGAACGCCTCAGAAGGAAAGTTCTTTTACTAATTAACTGTATAAGCTTCCTGTACATTGATCACACCAACTTGTGCCAATGGGAACTCAAGTTCAATGATTTCTTGAGTCACGTTTCCCACTCTCTAATACAAAAACTGATTACATACATATGTTTCTGAAGCCACCTAGGAACAAAATCTTAAAAAATAGTTGTCAAAAAAAAAAAAAGATCCAACTTGTTTAGAAATTATGTGAGTTTTAGCAATAGCAGAGATTTCTAAAAGAATGGAGAATCAAGTCGGTCAACCAGGAAGGCGGTTTTTTAAATATGTTATTTGGAATAGTGCCATTTTGATACTGTGGTGTGCTTCAAAGAACTTCCTGTTCAGAAAAAAGTTATACTTGAAAGAGAAATGTTATGTTTTCCTCCATCAAACTCATCTTTATAAAATATTTACTGCACCAAGGCACTGCTATATTTACAATGAAAACTACACAATGAAATTAGCAATTAGTTTAAACAAACATCAATTGAGAAGGAAAGCTTAAACAACCTTACTTAGTAGGTACTGTAGGAAAATTATAGTTTTTCTTTTAGGAGAAAGGAGAGGATGAGGGGAAAACTCAGAGGAAAGAAGAATACTTTAGAATTTAGATCTGTTCTAGAAATATATTAAATGGTTTTAACTTTTGATCTATATTTAGCTTATAGGAAATAAGATTATTCTGTTGTCAGCCAAGATTCTTTCACTTTCTTACTCTAGAGTGAGCTTTGTGGTTTATTTTTATTGCACATAGTTTCAGGGCACTTTTGTACACTTGACAGGCTTACTGAGGTACTTTCTGGAAACAGAACCTCCTTCTGCTGATGACTTAACACCAATTCAATTTCCAACTTGTCTTTTAAAATCCTCCTCAGAATAAATCAAATCAATGTCAAACACTGGATCTGATTAGTCTAGGTTGCCTGTATAAAAGTGGCCAGGACTTAACTGATGACCAAATTAATACGTCAAATCTTTCAGTTAAGCAGGTCTTGGTAGCACAACGAAGCTGAGCAACCTCAATCATATATGAAATCAAATATATGAAACCCCATAAAAACATGCGTGCAGAGATGTCAGAAATCCTGGGGAAAAAAATTGCTTATGCATACATCGGACATAATGAATTCGCTAAATGAGAATAAAAAGATATTTCTTTTACCTGTTCATTCGGCTCAAACCGCATTTCTTCTTTTTCTGTCTTCATAGCTACTGGCTTTGTGCTACTGGAAGGGTCTGTCTTACTGTCCGACCGCTCCAGTTTGGGGGTAATGTCTGGTAAACCAATATCTTTAGTATCATCTTTATCTAGCAAGTAGCGAAGTAGTGCATTTTCTTTCTTCTTAGGACTCACGGGTTCCTGTTTAACAGTCACCTCTGAACCAGGAGCTGTGCTACTGGTCTCCTGGCTCAGTTCTTTGCCTGTGGCCTCTGCTGTAAGCTTAGCCAAGTCTACAGGAGAACTGCTGTCCTGCAAGAGCCTGTGCAAAATTTTATGCTTCTCCTTGAGTGAGGTTCCATGTGCTGAACCAGAACCAGACAAACCTCCCATGGAGTCCTTGTTAGCATCTCCCATAGTATTAGACAAAGGTGAAGGCTCCATCTGATCAGATTTGGTGGTCAGCAACTGTAAGAGCTTTGTCTGGCTTTTGCCATCATGCAGTCTGTTCTGTCCATCAGGCCTCTCACCACCAACAACCTGGGGCATGTTGTCATTATTTTCTTTCTGTTCTCCTGAATGGCAGACATTCTCTGCTTGTCCAGTTGTACCTTCCGACTGCTCCCCATGAAGTCCAAAGCCATCTTTAGAGTCCAGGCTTCCCATTTTGCTTAGCTGAGGAGGATTCATGTTTACAGGGGAATTTTGTAAATTACCCATTTTTACATCAGGTGAAGCCAATGATGAACCTAGAGAAACTCCATGCCCTTCACTGAGAGCCTGAAGTGCATTGAGGGAACTGTTGGTATAACTATGGCTATTTCCTGTGCTGCTGCAAACTCCAACTGGGGAATGCAAGCTTCCTGCAGGGGAAAACTGACTGGGTGGGATCCGAGGACTGCCTGCCACTCCAGGACTTACGCGATGCCTTGGGGAAAGCATAGAGTTTGGCTGACCTGGTGTCATTCCAGGGCTGTTTTGAGAGGGACTATTCATTTTTAGTGCATAGTTACTACCCTGAGGAGTGGATGCTTGTATACTTGACACATGGTTCATCCCGCCCGAACCACCAAATCTGCTCGCTGGCATGCCCATTAGTTCCTTTGGGCCATTTATGGCAAAATTCATATTGCTACTGATGGTCATATCCTGACCTGGATTCCCACTGCACATGGTTTGATGGGCTGGGCTGCTGGAGCTAATAGGGTTCAATGGCTTTCCCATTGTTTGTCCAGTTAAATCCTGGCTCATTCCACAGACATTTTGTTCCCTGAAAAATTGAAAAACCAAAATTAAAATGTTAAATAACTTATATGTTATAACTTGTATCTAAAAGATGAATAATAAAGATTTTTCACAACCCTAAAACACAAGGATACCTTGGTATTTGTTCTGCCCTGAGGTATTTCTAAACTTTAGATCTGTAATGGTATTTACCTTGTTCAGAGAAAAGGAAAGATGGTCCAGTACCTTTCCTTTTGTTTTCTTTTTTCATTTACAGAGATCAAAAGATGGATAAGGAAACTATTTTCTGGAGACTACCACCATCCATTGCTGAGTTCCACTGAATGGACAGCCTGAACTATAAGACCCTGCATGCAGGCAGCTACTCCTTAGTTATGTGCCTGCACAGTGCTGTGTTTGCAAGCACTACTTGTGTGTATGTACCTTCAATCTGTCTGTTGACTTATGGATTATGAATTTCATTGGGTTTTCTTAGGCAAAGAATACTACAGAGGTGGTCTTGCCAGTTCCTCCCTCTGAAATATAGCCTACAATACTTGGTATTCACTGGTGGTCTCCCATTCAAGTGCTAATCAGGGCAGATCCTGCTTAGCTTCCAAGATCACATGGAATCTTTAGAATATTTAAAGCCCTAGCACAGCCTATACTGTCTCACAAATATGTTGTTTTCCTTCATGAAGTAATAAACACTGAAAGCCTCAGCAAATGACCTCATAATCCACAACTGACTGTGACAAACCTTTGAGTTTTTTCAAGGACTCCACATTATCACGCAACTGAAAATGGACATCACATTCCTAGATTCACGTCTGCTACATTTCTGCCTTAACATTACTATTACAAATGGACTACCCTTAATGCTCCATACATAATACCAGTGGTTCCCAAGGCTGGGAAGATTATGACTGTTAGCCATACAGGCAGACACTTCTAGAAGCTGATGTTCAACATCATCTAGCGAAACAATTTGGAAACCATTGCATAAGACAGGCAGTTCTAGTTAGCTATCTGAATGTATATATGTTCCATATAGCGTCCCATAATGCATTACTTTATTCCTTGTGCGCTATTTTAAAAAGCCAGAGAGAAAGACAAAGAGAGTTAAATAAATCTTCACTTTTGTATGAAAGTGAGTGGCTGCTTACTGATGTTCTGTAGTACAGCAACATACCTTTTATAACTCTGGAACTACTCTAGTACTTGATAAAACTTATAGCAAAAAACAAAGTGTGTAAAAGTCAAGTTTGGAAGATTAGCTCCCACCCAAATAAATTATAACACTACTCTAACTATAGGAGCCAAAATGACTGCTGCAAAGAAGTTCAAAACGTGATCGGAGAAGGATTTTGTGTGCACATAAGCTGAAGCATGTATGCTAGTGCCAGGGATAGGGGGGTGGGTTGGAATTGAAGTGGGTTCTTTAGATGACTAGTATACTTCAAACACATTTTATTGTTTGTGGGATAATCTCACAAGTACCAGCCTGATATTCTATCATGCATGCAACACATTACTGGGGAGGGGAGAAGAAAAGTGAACTAATCTGCATGAAGATATTTATAATGCTATTTATCTTCTTCCCTAAAACTGTTTAAGATGCTGGTGAAACAGGTGCTGTGCAGCATGAACAGGGATAGCTTAAAGCTTTCCAAAGATTCTGTGAACTTAGGCTATCCTAGTGACTTCTGACAGTGAGATTTTGGAGATTCTTATTTTGTGCAGCAGTATGTACCTAACCAGATATCTACATAAGATAATGTCCTCTGATTTTCTGCCACTTTTTACCATATAGTCTATTGTTTGATGATGACTGGAATCTTGTGCAGAGGATCCTACTGTGGAAATCTGGACAGATAAGCTTTGCCCTGAGACATATAGGATCTATGGCTAAAAATCTCATGGTAGGACTTCTTTCCATCTTTTCATGGACTGAATTCCTTTGAAAAGTGCTTTCCAATACAGTATAGACTTTAAAATCACCAGATATATAACCAACAATACCTAATAGGTGCTTGTGATACTTGGGAACCACATTCCATACAGTAGCACTATCTGGGGAAGAATCACATTTTCAGGAACAAGTTACTGCTGCTTGAGAGAGGAAGTAATCTCTCTACAAGAAAAACACATTTTTGAGGGAAGATTTCTGCAAGAAATCTCTTTGAAGACTGTCCAAATTCAGTTCTTGATGCAGACTTTCTTAAGCATGCAAGGTTTTTGTTCCATCGTAAAGCTATACTCGTAAACAGCTGTAATGAAACCTTAAATATGGGGACTATCAATTGTTCCACCACTCCTGCAAAGTTTCCAAAGAAATTAAAGTTTGCAAAATTGCATACTGGAGGAAAAGTGCTCTATGGACTACATTAATACCATTTTTGGCACTGGTTTAGACATTCCTCTGCAGTGTTTGCACTGTAAATTCTGCAGCTGAAACATTTAAACTTTGCCCTGCTGGTGGCATGAGAACTAGAAGAAAAGTTGAAGGAGAAAAAGAAACTGTCCAGTCAATTCTTGTTAGAAAGACATGAGTGAAGTGAAAAGGGAAACTATACAAAACATGCAGAACCCCCTGCCTCCAACATCCTGCTTTTTGCAAATTATAACTTGTAACCTGGCATTTCTTGTTTAACTTGCTGCTTCAGCAGTCTCCCATAAAATATCAAAAAAGGTTTAACTCCAACAAAGCTCTGAATGGTGAAAAGAGGAACTTTTTGTTAAGTGGGTACACAGTCAGAGTAAGTTATCATTGCACAATTATTTAAGTTCTTCTTTTTTCTTTTGCAGTAATCTACTGATAAGCTGTGAAACAATATTATAACCTATTCCTGATAATCATTCATACTGGCACAAATATACAATTGCATCTAATGACATAACACAAAAGTTTTAGTTTTAACTGGGGTATGGCAAATTCTAGAGAAAAAAAATTATTTCAACCTATGTCCATTCTCTATTTTTTAATTTCTTTTCCTATAATAATTTTTCTCCTTTGAAAGTATTTTCACTGCTTTAGGATGCAGTGTTCTGGAATTACAAACAATATTCCTATTGTGGGAAGCAGCAGGTATCAAGTCAGATCCCTTAATTACTTATAATGTTGATCTTGCAAAATGGTCCCATTAGTTTATCTAAGCAAGTTGCGCGAGTTTTTTTCCATTGCAGACAGCACCCACTCCACATTACAAGAATGAATTTTGGTTTGAAGGAGCCATCTGTTATTTCTGAGTATTCACAGAAGAGATGGTCAGAATATACTTAAGGTGCTACATGAGATATATATATACAAAACAAATGAATAAAAATTACACGTATATGGTCACAAAGGCTGCAGATCTCAAAGTGAAAACAGAAGTATTTAAACAGCAAACTTTATCTTCAATTGCAGTGCTAAATTCATTTGTTTTGTAATTCAATTGAAATCAATTCCAAAATGTGTTCAGGACTGAGAGAGGAATCTTCCTTCAGAAAATAGAAACACTTAAAATCAAACCTACGGTTCATCAGTTTATAAGATTTCAACATAAGTGCAGATTACGTACTCTTGTTGCTGCTGTTCCTAGAAAATGGAGCTGAAGATTTTCATGATAAAAGATGCTCATAAATTACCTGTGAAGCATATGCAAGGATATTACAAGCTGAGGTTCACTAGTAGTCTGAGAACGGATGAGCTTGCTCTTCGTTTGGGCAGCAACTATAGTGCCATCAGACAAAGAAAATCGATAGACAGGACTGAATGCCAGTCCCTGCCTCAGCACTGCAAGCAAGCAAAAACAAGAAAACAAGAAATAAGACTCCTAGAGTCCTGTAGAACGTTCACATGAAAATGTGGACTCTGTCCATTAACACTGATTTCTTTAGAAAGCAATAAGGATCTAAGACTCTTCTGCAAAATCAGCAAGGGTGTGTTAAAAGAAGAGCTAATGTTTTGTTGTTTCAGACCAAAGTGCAAAGGCAGTAAAGTATTAACTGAAAGTAAGTTGGAGATGGTGCCAACATTAGGAAAAAAATATGCACTTACCTATGAATTGTCTTTTGACAGTCTTTCTGGATAATTTAGAATCAGAATAATTTCCATCCACCCCAATCACATATGACAGAGACTGAAAATTAAAACCATCTAGCAAGGGGCTGAAGTCAGTATGAGCTTTCACACAGGCTCCACAAAGCCTTCCACTTACTCTTTTAGACAAACTAGTGAAGGATGCCTACAGGAATGAAGTTTCTGACTATAAGCAGATCTTTGAATGATGCAATAGTCTAGGATCCCCTGGGATGGAAAAAAAAAATGAACATATGCCAGCCTGAGCCTTGGTATGACTAGGTGAAGGTAAATGCCTTCATTTCAATCAGGCACTTCTACAGTTAGAATAAAGTTGAGACACCTAAGAGCTAAAGGTGCTTACAAATGAGTAATATATAACTATAATCTCTGTTTGCCTGTACAATGGAGAGACCCAAGGACTGCACCTATCTACAACAACAGGGCTTTTCAAAATTATGCAATATTAGAGTTTGGGATTTGGGGGAATTCTATCTTAACTCTGCTAAAAGAAGGCAATTATCTTTGGGATGTGAAAGAAAGTATAAGTGGTCCCCAATTCAGGTCACACAACATCTATGAACTCACTGAGCAGTCTTTAGCAAGGCATCCTCAGTGCCAGCCTGCTATACCCCATTCCTGTGATACTGTGATAATAATGACCTTACAAAATTGTTGCAAGAATTTCTGAGATAACAATTTGCAGGAAATGTAACTGTAATGGTTTTATATTCACAATCACTACTTAGTCATGATTTTCACACTATTGTTACGACTGCAAGTCATTCTCCAACCTACTTTGCCAGGCATCTACTGTAGGGGGAGAAGGAGGCCATTCTGCCCATAATCAGAGCATGGAGAATTTTTTGGGGGGTGGTGGTGGTCAAGCTAGAAAGAGCTACCTCGGGAAGTACTTAGTTAAATGATATTGGGTTCTAGACAATCATGGTTTGACAATGCATACATAAAAATACTGGAACCTTGGGCTTGCATGTGTCTTCTTTCTCTTCTTGCACTATCATTTAACACTTTTAGGTACTCAAAAGAACATATATTTTATGATTTTGTTCAGACTAAGATTTCCGCAAACTAGTTTGCCCATAAACCACAACGAAACCTGGGCTAAGGGAAGAAAAGAACTATATGCAGTACCAAAGCAGAATGTGTACCAAATCTGAACTGGCATGATGTGAACTGTGAACATACAATATTTGAGACACTGCATGAATCTGTCTCTACACATATTTTATACCATGTGTTGTTGTTGCTGCTGTTGTAAACGTTTATCGTTCAGTCTCCACATAAAAGAAAGAAAATAATGCAGGTTTATGAAAATAAAAAGGCTCCACTAATCAAGATTCTTTGATTAGAGGAGCCTTTTTTTCCAGTTCTTAAAATTATTTTATATAAGTCTATAGCAACTATATTCTTCTTCTCCAGTCAAAAACTTGAATCTGTACTGTCAAGATCTGAACACTAAGAGCCTGGTATCAAGGATATAATCCTGGCAAGTTATATATTTTGCTTTTCTAGATTTAGTACTTCAGTTTTGCCATATCTTTAAATTGAAACATAAGCTATTCAAACACATTGATCGTGTTTATTTAAATGCTTACTTCTCTATCGAACTTGTTGCTCATTCTCTTGAACCAGCTTAAAATACCTTTATAATTGGTTATTGCTATCCTGTAAAAATCATAAATGTAATATAATACAAAATATAAAAAATTATCCTATAAAACTATACACACATCAAATATTTGTGCTTCAGATAATTCAAAGAACAAATTAAAACATAACCCCACACTCGAATTTGAAAAATTTATCTCTGTCAACATCCTTCTTTCCTCTGGTGTACAAAAGCCCAATTTTTATTGCTGATATGTTTGCAATTTTCCTGTATCAATCACATAGTATATCAAGTGACATTCAGATGCTGACAATGCCAGACAAGATTCAACTTCCCCCACTTTTCTCAATTTGCAACGCTAGTACGGTAGGACTTTTCTTCCTGTTCCTGACTTCAAGTTATCCATCGTGCTACTGCATTTAAAATTACACCAGCAGAAGGAAAGCAGGAAACACACATTAAACAACCAGAGAGGTTTATATAGAATAAGAATGCAAAGAAAAACAAAGACTATGTTAACTGTGAATAATGCAAAGTAAAAATTTTACACTGAAAGTATGCCATTGTTTCAGTCTAACCTTTGGGCAGAACTCTCAGGAGCAACAGTTCTTTTGGTATAAGAACAGGAAATTCCAACACTCCCTTGTCAACAGCAGCAATGTTAAGATCACTGAAGTTAAGCCAATTTCAAAAATAATGTGGTTCACTCCACAACCACAGGCTAAGGGATTTTTAGTGTTTTGTTTTTTTTAATGTCACAGTGACAAATTACTTCTGTTCAAAATCATAGCCTGCTTAATTTTAAATGAACCATGTGCTCATAGTAGCTTACACCAATAAAACAAGTATTTATACTTTGTTTTAATTTGTCTAACACAGACATAGCACAACAGTTTGTGAAGAATTTAGAAATGTGTGATAAAGCATGTAGAACATATTCTATTTAGGATTGAGATCACTTGTCCATGAGATTCTTTGTCTGTGAACCATTTAAAATCAAGAAAAAGAAATATTTATATTAGATTTACAGGGCTGTACTTGACATTCTTACACTTGGGACAAGTCAAACTTTCGGAAATGCTGCAAACTTTTTTTCTGGTGCTGACAAATGTCAAGTTACTTTTCATCTGTCGCTTTCCCTATTTTCACCAGTACTCAAAGCTTGAGGCCTAAGGATTATGCATGCTTCAGTACTAAGTTCAACACAGGGGTGGGAAAACTACTGCACAGGGCAATATGTGTCTCCTTCAAGAGCAAGCAGGAGGTAGTGCTGGACTCTGGGAAAACCAGAGTCATGGAAACCAACTGGGTGACCTTGGGTAAGTCACATTCTCTGTGTCTTGGGAGAAGTCAAAGATAAACATCCTCTGAAGAAATTGGGGATGGGGGAGGAGCCAAGAAAATCTTAGGACAGATTTCCCTTAGAGTCACCCTAAGTTAGAAATGATATGAAGGCACACAACAACAACAGATGTCACTCCTCCCGCAGCTACTCTTGAGCCACTTGACCCCACAGATTTCCTGGACCAGGTTTTTTTCTGGGCAAAAACTATGTGTGTGAATTGACATACCCAACAGTTTCAATGAGTAGCAAGCAATCCTTTAAATACATTTTAGGTCTACTCTTTATTGTTTTAAAATCCCATTTTTCAAAATCAGATATAGGATTTCAGACACTTCCATTGTTCTGTTTTTGTTCCCTGGCATTTTTGGAAGTCTGTGAAACCTCTAGAGAGAAGCAGAATAAGAAACTAAAGACCCTGGGCCTCCTACAGTTGCCCACCCTTGGTTTAACTGAACATGGAGAGGTCAAAAGTACTGGAGGTCATGCCAATTTCATGTAGATATTACAGTCAATAAGCAGAAATATGCCTCTCCCATGTTTTCTGATAAAACCTCAACATATACGCAGAATGCATCACTGGATTTCTGCCGGTAAAACAGTGGAATCCAATGGAAGCAAGAGGGGGTGATCCCCCCCCCAACTGAAGCCTTTCATGTACCGCAGTAACATGCCTAGGAAGACATACTTTGGTTTTTGGGAAGCTTTTCAGGCTGCATGGGAAAGTTAACTGAAGTTCTGATATGATGGCGCTACAACACCAGTGCTGTGCTGGATTTCAGCCATAACTCCTTGAAGTATGTAGTCTAATGTAGCAAAGATGGTTAAAGAAGTAAAACAACCTTTAGCTCACATGTCCAAAAAGGTTCTCCAAATTTGCCCCTTGTGGTTTTCATCTTCTTTCCATCACAAGAGGACCCTTCAGTCTCTCTCATTTTCTTTTTTTAAGTGCTGAATGCATGTCAGAAAGTCTAACAAATAGGGAAGGAAAAACTTGGAAACTCCAATCCACTTGTAGAATTCATCATGCTAATTCACACATTCAGGCCTTAATGTTCAAGCTAAATTTATTATCAAAAAAACAGTCTTGCATTAACACGTAACACTCAATACATTCTTCCAGCACAACATTAGAAATGAGTGGGACTTTCAAAGATGGATTTTTTTTGAGGACTAAAGTGCCATCCTTTGAGGACTTTTGAGGACTAAAGTGCCATCCCTTTCTACACGTGGAGGGAGAAACAGGGTAAAACGTGCAGAAATGGAGCTTACCAGAAGCCAGGTAAGTCCGTCGCCACAAGGAGCAGTGCGAGTTCGCTGCTCCACACTCCTGCGGCATCCAAAATGGAGGCTTATGGCTGGCGGAGGCTCTCCGCCAACTGGAGAAGCTCGCCAGCCGGAAGCCCGCCTTCTGGCAGATCTGCAGGCACGCACTTGCGCGTGCCTGCAAATCTACACTGGGGCACTGTGACAGGGTGGAATGGGGCTGCACGCTCGTGTTTTATGAAAACCACTTGAAAAGTGGTTTTTAAAAAACATGCGGCATCACCACTTCCGGTCGCTTCAGGGCGGTTTGAAGTGTAGAACCTCAAAATTATAAACGTCCCAGCGCACTCCATGGTGTAGACGACCTCCATTAGAGGTCGCTGTACACCCTTTTAATTACCCCGTGTGGAAAGGGCCTTTGTTATCAGCATGGAAAAATTCATTACCTTTCCCCCATCTGTATAACTCATGTCTTGTTTAGAGATGATCACATTTCACTCCAGAAAGCGTATTACATTAGAGTATGAGCATCAATTGAAGAACTCAAACACTCCACACAACAGAAAACCATAAAACAGATATATTATACTAGAGCAGAGAGTTTTATCTTAAAGGACCCTATAAACTCACCTGTACTCTCATACATCTTAGGTAAAATGTTTTACATCATTTCATTATTTGACATGTGGCAAGAAAAGGAAAAAAAACCCCAAGTACAAGACTTGTCCATTCCTGTTATTTACATGAATTATGACCTGCCTAAATTCTGAGCAGCACATGCAAACCAAATTCCAATATCCTTCAGTATGGTACTTAATAGTTACTTGTTATTGGTCTGCCTGCATACATATTTCAAAATGTAACTGATGATTAGAATATTTTTAGGCCAATTCTTTCTTACACAGGTGACTCACAACTGCCAACAGGAAGTGGTGTTGCCTTTTAATCCAAATAATTCTCCAGGAACATTGGATACTGACAGAGAAATGCATCATTCAAAGCTTCAGCTATTACCCAAGCTCTCCAAACCCACATATATGTTTGTCAGCATCCATCTGATCACACTGCAATTCTTTTCCCCTTCAGTTTTGTGCTGCTTGATCAAACAATATTTTTATCAATAATACTGCTTACATTATTCCTGAAAATAATTGTGCAGCTGTCTACAGCTGATCTACCATCCCTGGGGCTCGCCTATATTCACTGCATCAATATTCACTGCATTAACGCATTTTTATTTGCTGAATTATGTCTAAATTAGGCAGACTATCCTACTAAATTTTTTACTACCTTTTAATGCTACTATGCCAGTTTTTGTTATACTTACTCTTTAGCATTCTGATAGCTTTAGGAGGATGATGTCTAAAATATAAACAAATTTCTAAGCCAATTTAGAATTTCCTAAGAGGAAGTGGCATATAAATGTTCAGACATATAAACAAATACAAAAAAGTGTACTACAGTGGTATCCAAATGTAGAATTGTCTTTGATAGTGCAGTGAATGGAGAAGGCTTTGCAATATTTATCTTTTCATGTTTGCATTGGAGCTCCTGAAAGATTATCGGAATTATGGCCTGTCAGGGGTTTCTTCCTTACTCTCTACGATAAACATTACATTTGAACATGTGAAGCTGAAAAAATATAGAGGAACCTTACCCTCCTGATGATGCCTCCTGGCAAAAGACAAATCTCCTTCATGCTGTGCATAGAATCTCTGAATGCACCTTCTTACTACATCTTCCCAGCCAGGCTTCATGGCTGCTCTCATGGTACTAGTGTCCAGTGATGTTATCTTACCTGGGTTTATCAAAGCCATTATTATAATACATAACTACAATTGCTCTTTTTAAAAAAAAGAAGAAAGAAGAACAATAACCAAGATTTGACATGTGTACCTTGCAGATCCTGACGAGTGCTAAATGTCTCTGATGATGGCAAAAGTGGTCTTTCCTTCATTGGAACTCTTCTTGCCACACAAATCAAGCAAGACTGCAAATCTTAAAGGGAACAAAATTATTTTTAACTGGAGTTAGGTTTTAATAACACAAACAGAATACGCGTGTGTGCACGTTAAAGGACTAAGCTTCCCACTTTAATAATACTGTTCCCACTATTGGGACTAGGGAGAATCTGGTGGAATCTGACAAAACGAGAAAAAAAGAAGGGTATGCAGAACTGACTATTCCTTCATACCAGCATGAATGCTATGCTTGTCTCAGAGGAACCTTCTAAAAACATTTGACTTTTTAGCCTGCTTTAGAGATATTATACCACATTCAAAACCAATTTGAATTAACATTAGACAGATTCATGTGGAAAACTTTTTGGTCACACTTCTGTTATCTTGCTCAAACGATTTCTGCTCCCATAGAAATCACAATTCAAATGTCTTTTTGAGCTCTCAAGCAGAGTGATTGCAAAATTGGCTTCTCCATTCCAGGTGTTGCATCACTTCCAAATATAACAGTTTCTAAATATCTTTCAATTCCTCTTGCCTGCAACTTTCACTTAAAATCTTGAGCAGTGGAACACAAAAATCCAGTGTATTCTCACATCAACCCTTTTTCTGATTCCTCCAAAATACTAATTATTAACATCTCTCATATATATTTTCTTTTTCCTATCTGTGTCTTTTGTATCTGTGCTAAGCCTTACACGCAGACCTTGTGGACAGAGGCTTACTCAGAGCAAAACTGAGGGCGAAACCCAGGACATCAACCAGGATGACACACTAACATGTAAAAAAGAATACCTGTATAAATCCATTAAATCCAGAAAATGGACTCCATAAAAGACCATTAAATTCAGAGTTTAAAATTTTCTAAGTGCACCACTGAGTATAGGCATTCTCAAAATAACTGTTCTTCAATTCCTGGAACATCAATCATTCCAACAAATGAATAATATTAATCATTCTACAATAACTGTTCTTGTATTTCTCATATCATGGACTCTTAACTTCCTTTTTTATGCTGCATCCTCCTTTTGATGGGGGACAGCAAAACTTTAGGCTTTCTCATCTCCTAACACCTCCCTAGATTCCCAAAATTACTGGAATATCTGTAATGCCAAATGAGGTTTTCAACAAACATTAAGTTATCTCCTGAATGGCTCTAAAATGTTAACACCAAAGAGACTACTGTTCAGCAGCTGCCCTCAACTCAATTAGATTTCTAACAGATCAGAGGTAGATGCAGAGCGATATAGCAGAACTCATTCAAGCTCTTGATCTCCTCAATTAGCACCTCAGGTAGATAGATTTCTGACTCATGTCAGAAATCACTTAAAAAAAAGAATGCTACATATACATGTAGTTTAGGACCAACATTTTTAAATGCCACTAAAAACTGAGCAGCTGCATTTTTCTCTTTTGCTTTTCCTATATACAGCACACATATTGTAGATTATATATTTCACTCAAAATACATTACATATTTGAACACACTTTCTGAATATTTATGAACTTGGGGAATCTCATACTTTTAAGACAAACGAAAAGAAAACAACAAGGAGCTTAATAGGCAGTAGGCCATAATTTCTGAAAACTAAAATTGCCAGAGAAAAGTCAGTGGGCAAAAACTGTATGCTTTCACAGCAGTAAATATCATCAAAGCTTGACCAATTTCAAGCATACATATTCTGGAGCACCTGTCAGTGAATAAATAGGACTTCCATGCAAATTAGTTTAGAGTAATGTCAAAGTGTTTTTGATGCAGTAACTAAGTTCCAAGATGCATTTCAGAACCACAAATAGTAGGCTGTGATTTAGTTGAAAAAGAGGAAACCCACCTACTCTATTTACTAATGAGATACTTCCTGGGAACTAGAAAACTGTTAAGTATGCATGGGAAAATTATGGCCCTTAAATTATTGATCAACAACAATGGCCATCACTCTATATAGATTGCAAAGGGGCTGAGGGGAACTGGAGTCCAACAATATCTGGAGGCTCACGATTTTCTTAGGCCTGATATGTACCCAAGTGGGTCAGGTATTTTTATAACTAGTGAATGCTGCTAACTCTGGTAGACTCCATAGACTGAGCAGCATTAACTTACATGAAGAGAGTTCTGACCTATTTCCTTTAGTCTATTTTATTCTAGGAAAGACTGGATGTGAAAAAAACACACATATAAAATATGGTCTGATTACCTTCACCATCTTCCTTGATGGACTTTGGTTGAGAAACAGCAAAGCACTGCATAGTTTCATATTTCTGATGTGCTTCCTGGTTATCATGGCCTTCTTCTTCAGAATCAGTTAAAGGTTTTACCAACATCCGACAATTAAAGGTATGGCTGTTACGCCTAGGAGCTTCACCAGACCAAGGTCCCCCATTCACTAAATAAAGCAAAGATCATACACAGCTATTAGGTGCCAACAAAGATGTTCTAATTTGCCATATTTAAAGTCTTAAAGATGACTTAGATATCGACAACAGAAGTGGTGAAAATCAGTCTGTCTCATAATACTAAATTATGATCAGTGTCAGAAAATAAGTAAAGCTGCTAACTTAGACCTATTCCAAATAAGGTTTCTACTGTACAGCACTTTGACATATGTACCTGCCAAACACTCATGCAATACTTCAAAAGTGTTATGCATTTTCATCTATCAACATTATCTCCTTGGAAAATATACAATACTGTGCAATAGCTTGTAGGCTGATAAAAAATTCTCAGTCACATTGTTTCTTCAAATTACATTAATTAAGTGACCAAGATATTAGGGCAGCCTAAAATAAACACAGAATCAGTCATGGTTACTACTTGGATGGGAGACTGCCAATGAATACCAAGTGCTGCAGGCTATTTTTCAGAGGAAGAAACTGGCAAAACCACCTCTGAGTATTCCTTGTCTAAGAAAATCCTATGAAATTCATGCCGTAAGTTGACCGGCAACTTGAAGGCATATACAGACACAAAATACATGTATCTGTGAAGAAGAAAGAAATGAACCACTGTTTCTAGGATACTTTTATGGATACATAAACAAATTATATGAACATTATATAATAGCTGCCTGTAAGAGTTGGCAACAGAAGGAAAAATCAATTATACACTGTATCTTTAAGTAGTACTAGGAAGAAAAGAATATTGAGTTAAATACACAAAGTGAAAAATACAAACTTATGAAATAGATTATAGTACATGACAAGCAGGCAGAGTGAAGATGCTACTTCTGCAAAACTCAAAACCCTGCCATTTGCTTAGGAAACAGTTATTCCTCCAGCCACTGCTACTAACAAAATGTTTATCAAACATTTTGAAAAAAGGAATCCTCCTGAACTTAACACTATGTTCTGATTCTCTCATCCTGATGCATGAACTCCAGCAACAGCTACCTGTTCAGCAGGTGAGCATGTGGAGATGCTCAAATTCATAAAGAGAACTTCTAATTCTAACCTGCTGAATCACTAACATAAAGCAACATTAGAAGTTGCAAGTTTCCCCAAGTTGCCTTCATCTCAGAATTTATTAAATACTATTATCTCTCTCTATTTTCTATTCCAAAGAATCTTCAAAGCCACCAGTAGGACTAAAAATGATTTATTTAATTTTTTCTGAAACTATCAGTATTATTAAGGAGGGACAAATCAAGCCTGGGCTTTACAACACAAAAACCCTGACTCATAGTTCTGACTAATAGCTAATGGGAAAGATAATATCTTGTTGGGGAGAGGGAAATCAGTGGACCAGTGGAAATACTCTGCCAGGGGATATTTAAGATACTCATGTTTGAGATTAAAGGCAGGGTTCAATTGTTTAAGGACTGTCACTTTTCTTAGAACATTGGACACATACAGAAGTCCACCATCAGCATCGCTGTGTGCTCCTCTCCCAAGAATGCAGGTGCTGTACTGTTCTTTTATCAATTCCAAAACAAATACAAAAATGAAAAAAAAAGATGTGGAGCAAGAAAAGACCACATCCACATTTTGGAATGAAGAATACCTATTTCAGTTATGTTTTCAACAGCATGGCAATATTCTATCAGAAAACAACTTAACATAATCCCCACTTAGCACCACTTAATTAGTTTTAACAGAGAAAATAGCTCAAGAGGATTCAATCTCACGAGTTTATAACAATGTGAAATATACAGCAGCCGACTGTATAGTTGATATAGATGGACACAAGAAAAGACAAATAGCTCTTAAATTCTATATTGTGCAATTAAGCGACATTAAATATAAAGAATTACAACACCAACATATAAAACAAAACTGATCAAATGCATTTTGTGCTTTGGAAGCATGATACCTAAAGATTTGGGCAGCAGGTTTCTGACAAATTCATTGTGGTCCCCTACGTGCAGGATGCTATATACACTTGTGTTCATCAGCTCTTCTTGGTTGTACCTTAAGTACTGTGTCACATTCTCCGACACAAATACCACATTACCTTCCAGATTCACTACGAAGAAGAAGCCATCAAGGGCCTGGAAGTTCAGAAAACAGCACATTTTAGTCCAATGTTGAAACTATGCATCCAGATAAAAGCAGCTACGCTATTATCATTTTCTAAAACTGATTAAAACTGAATCACAGTAGAGAGAGTGAGAAAAAATTTTTACTTGCTCATCATCATGTAAAGCATTCAAGAAGCACTGAGTGGGGAGAAAATAGTTCATGTTCATTAGAATATTTTTTTTAAAAATCATTACAAAGTTTTCAGATTAAAAAACAGTTGTGTTGCTTAGCAACACCTGCTGTACTGATGCAAGCATGACTGAGCATAAATACCCAGGAATAACTAAGACCTTTCCTATTGAGTATTATTAATATAAAAGAATTAACAAGCCCATAGATAAATTCAAAATACATTGATTAGATATGACAGTATTTGGAATATTTAAAAATATCAATGACAATATCAGAGGGCACAGAACATACTAGCCAGAGACCTTAATACCTGGAGTTAGCTAGTGGAGTATGTGGTACTGGTATAAACATGTTGGTGTTAAGCACCTGAAGGAATGAGCTAACTTGAGAAGGCACAGGAAGATATATTTTATTTCTACAGAAAACTCATTAGTCACACTGCCACAAATTGCCAATAGTTTTGGTTTTTCTTTTTTCACAAGAGTTCTCATTAACAGATTCTCTCTCTCTCTTTTTCTCTGTGTGCATATGTTTGTGTGTGCATGTCTGTGTTGGAAGCAATTTATTGGTTTCTTCTAGTGATAGCTCCTCATAGAAAACAATGAAGAAATCCATGATTTATCACAGCAATGACTGGACAGAACTGCATTGTACTTCACTTCAAACAAAAGGTAGTTGAAAAAGGTAGGGATTAATGTGGGGAAGAAAAAGGATTACGTTGCCATTATGGCAGGATAATATGAAACTATTTGCCTCTGCAACTCAAAACATTTGCCCACATGAAATAAATGCCCATTAGAAGGAACATTGGCCCTTTCCACATGGGGTAATGAAAAAGGTGCAGAGCAACTTCTAACGGAGGTCATCTACACCGTGGAGTGTGCTGGGGCGTTTATAATTTTGAGGTTCTACACCTCAAACCACCCTGAAGCGACCAGAAGTGGTGGTGCCATGTGTTTTTTAAAAACTACTTTTCAAGTGGTTTTTATAAAACATGAGCGGGCAGCCCCATTCCACCCTGTCGCAGTGCCCCAGTATAGATTTGCAGGTGCATGCAAGTGCGTGCCTGCAGATCTGCCAGGGGGCGGGCTTCTGGCTGGCGAGCTTCTCCAGTTGGTGGAGAGCCTCCGCCAGTCGTAAGCTGCCATTTTGGACATCGCAGGACGCCGCAGGAGTGTGGAGCAGCGAACTTGCGCTGCTCCTCGTGGCGACGGACTTACCTGGCTTCTGGTAAGCTCTGTTTCTGTGCGTTTTACCCTGTTTCTCCCTCCACATGTGGAAAGGGCCATAAATTCTTAGTTTCTTTCTTTTATTTCTGAATGACCATGCTGTAGTCCCTGTGATAGTTATGTTAAAGCCTTGGACTTCTTAAAAAGTTTTCTATGGGCAGCTACCTCTTTTGCCAAGGAAAAGAAGAAAAATTAATACAGTAGAGTCTCGGTTATCCGACATAAACGGGTGGGCTGATCGCCGGATACCCGAAAATGTCAGATAACCCGGAGGCCCGTGGTGGCCGCCATTTTGGGGGCGTGTCTGGGGGCATGGAAATGCCTACAGCCACGCCCCCAGGCAGCCGCCACATCGGATAATCCAGAATGTCAGATGAACGAAGGTCGGATAACCGAGACTCTACTGTAGCATGAAAATGAACTCTATCTTCAGACAAGAAGGGGCTCTAATGAAAAACTTTTATGTTAGCGGCCTATTTACACATTTGCAAAAATGCCATGGATGATTATTAAAATAATACAAACATCAAATGGGAACTAGAGAGTTTTCCCTCTGTTTTTACATGTAGTCTTTTCCTGCTCTGTCATTCACAGCCTAGATTCAACTTTTTCTCTGTGCAGTCCTTTGAATAAGTTATCATTTATCTGAGTGACTGTGTGCCTTTAGCAGATACAGAAAACTGATTTCTGCTGCCCAGTAAGGGACTTCTTGTATGAGACAGCTGTAGTCTCGAATACAAAATGGTGGGAAAACGATGCAGGTCAACTGTCTCAGTTTTTTAAGATCTTCCAGGGAGGGCTTTCTCTTGTTTCTACCATCATCACAGGCATGTTTCGTGTGGAGAAAGATGAGAGCTTCTCAGTGGCTGCTTGTGGTCTGTGAATTGCCTCCCACAGGAGGTTTGGTTGGCCCCTTCTTTGCTCTATTTCACTTGGCAGGCATATACCCTTTTATTTAGACAGGGCTTTGACTCTTCACTCACCCAGCAGAAATGTCTTTTTTATTATGTTTTAAACATGTTTTAAATTGTTTTAATTTTGTGCTTTTAAGAGAATTGTTAAATTGTTTATTTAATAATTTTTAAATTTTGTATAATGAGATTATAGCTGTACTTTGTTTTAATTTATTGTAAGCTGAGAGAAAGGAAGGCTCTGAGGCTGCTGTTTGGCAGACAAAAGAAAACTGAAGAGGAGATAGCTTGGCGGGCCTGAGTATGCTCAGTACTCGAAGGGGGAGGAGTTCCTGTCAAGCAACTCAGCTCTAGAAACTTCTGAAACTGGCAATGGCGCAGTCACAAATAACCCATTGTGTGAGGCATACGGACCAGAAGAAGCAGGATATAGATAAAATAAAATAAAATAAAATACACTCTTCTCTTTTCAAGAATAGTGTGCATCGATACTATATCAGGTAATACATATGAATGGACAACAATTAGCAGAACATGCCTACTGAATGTTATTCTTTTGTGTTTCAGAGTCTCTGCATTGCAAAGACTCCCCTGAATTCAACAGAAGAAGATAGAATCATAGAATCATAGAAATGTAGAGTTGGAAGAGACCACAAGGGCCATCCATCCAGTCCAACCCCCTGCCATGCAGGAAAACCCTCAAAGCACTCCCGACAAGTGGCCATCCAGCCTCCGCTTAAAAACCTCCAAAGAAGGAGACTCCACCACACTCCACGGCAGCACATTCCACCGCCGGACAGCCATGACCATCAGGAAATTCTTCCTGAGGTTCAGGTGGAATCTCCCCTCCTGCAGGTGTGTGTACACCCCATTTAGCTATCTTATATCTGATGAAGTGGACTCCAGTTCCCAATTCTGCTATAAAACATTTGTTAGTTTTTGAGGTAAAGACTCTTTGTTGTTTTTATTCAAACAGAGTAATATGGCTATCCTCCAGACACCATGGGAAGTTCAAAGTTCTGTTGTTACTATTTATCAGAATAGTGTAAACAATTCTGAACACAGAAAGCGTTATAGACCTCACCTCAAGCATCATTGGTCCAAGTGCATCCTTATCAATGACACTCTGACCTGTAGATGACACATCAGCTTTCTGCACTTCATCTTCATTGGCTGCTGCTGCTTTTTCTACACACAAAAAGGAGAACGAGAAAACACACACAGTATGAAATAAAAAAACAGAGGAATTTATGAAGATTATACTTACCACTACTTACAGAAACAAGTCATGGCAAGCTGAGTCATCAGCCTCAAATCCACTCAGATGTAACAGTCCTAATTTTTGCCTGCAACAAAGTCACTTTTAATGTACCCACCTTTGAGAGCCAGAAGCCTGGCAGGCACCAAGGAGAAGGCCTTTTCTGCAGCAGCCCTTTGCCTCTGGAACATATTACTAATTGAGGCCTATAATATGCCATCATTATAGGCTCTTAGAAAAAAGACCCAGTTGGTTTTGATGCCTTTTTATGGGATGTGTTTTATGGCATTGCTCATAATTTTTTAGCTGTAATTATTTATTGGACTTTTGCATTTTTTTGGGGCCTGGGTTATATATTTTTATTGTTTGGTTCTAGTCCATCATTTGAATGTAACACCCAAGTAGAGTTCTCTAGAAAACAAGTCCATCAGGAGTTCATTTTGAAACAAGTTCATTTCTGAACAAGTTTAAAACAAGTTCATTTCTGAGAAGGTTTGGAAAATATAGCTTATTAGTACTTATCAGGACTTTACTATATACTTATTACCTGTGCTCTTGCTGTTTGCACAGTATCTTTATCTACACTTTTGTCATTTTCTGTATATTATTTATGTATAACACAACTGTATTCACTAATTAATTTTGTTTATTTACATCAGCAGATTTGTCTCACCATATATGTATATTTGTCTGAATTTATTTTCATTTATCTTTTTAGCTACAGGTTTTTCTAGTTTGTGTCAGTACAGCACACTGGATTATGCAGATGGTGATCGCTGTCCCTTGGTCCCTCTCTTATGTAGTTGGGCAGAGAGACATAAGCAGAAAGCTGTTGGCCACAGAATAAGCAGATTGTTTTCTTGTAGAAGTCCCATGTACATTTACACTTCAAATCTTGTATTTTCTGTTATAGTTTAAGAGAGCTGAATAAAATATATTTGTAAATGCTAAAATGTGGTGTAATACTGAAATTTCAAGGAGCTATTTTGATAAGATCTAAATAAAGAAGCTTAAACACAAGTTATTTCTACAAAAAGCAAACTACTGCTTAAAATAAATGTGAGATCCACACCACATTTTAAGAATAACTGAGAAACCAAAACTTATTAAGGCTGTTTTACTTGCATAAATTTACACTTCCTACATCTGTGGACAACCAAAAGCCCCATGCTGTTGTAGCTCAACTTGTACTTGCACAATAGCTGCAGCTTAGGAAATGTAAAACATTCATTATGAAACCAAAACTCTATCACACAAGGACCATGACCTTTACTATATGACCTTTAGTATTCCTTCACATTCTAACAATTAATGGGTAGAATAAGTATACAACACAAATCTACAGATAATACACTAAAAACAAGGAACCATTTCCAATTTTCATAGTTTCCAAACTGTATCTAGTGTGTATACCACAGAAATCTAGACTGACAGAAATGATATTGGGAAATGTACAGTGTCCTCTGTTTTACATAAATCTATTATAATTTTACAAACTTCTCTGATGTAAAAGGGGGAAAAAGGCTTATGTGCAAGTGGCAACACAATTTCAAACTATTAACTATTTTTTAAACAATTTTAACTAGTTTTTGACATCTTAGAATGCTATTTTGCTCTTTCAATATTCTGTTTTTTTAAAATCCAACCCAAATTTATTGTTAAATTAAGATCACCATAAAACTGGGAAAAAAAAACCCAAAAGAAATTAAAACTAGTTTCAGGAAAATAAGATATGAACAGAAATAAAGTAAAGTAAATAAATATACAAATTTATGACATGTTCTGTAACAAATTGCCTTCTGTTTCCAAGCACGTACAGAAAACCTGGAAAGTCTATGACATGAATAGGCATACGGACTGATGCCATTTCTGGCTTCTCCAACTCCTGACAGGCTGAAAGGGCATGCCCTGAAGTGTCTGGAATGGACATTTTGTGTGATCACTGGAATAGCACTCTCCCACTTTTTGCTGTTTTGGGGTAGGAGCCAACAGGGAGCCTGAAGCATTTAAGAGTTAAAACAGACCCCACAGAATCAATTTTCTGCTGACAAAGTGGAGACTGGGACAATATTTTAATCATTGTACATTCAGGAGGCAATGCCAGCCCCCTCCCAAGACACATGCAGCCCATGTCCAACACAAGTCCAACCCCTGTTCCATGCCTTTTTAAAATCTGGCTAGACAAGGGTTTAACAACTATTTTAGCTTGCACATTAGCAGTCAGAATACAAACCAGCAATTTCTCATTAATCTCAATGGGAAATACATTTGTATACATAATTCCAATTGTGCTAGGTCCACATATAGCAAATACTTTACAGTATACTTTTTATTACACTAGAAAAGTTATTTAAAATAGCACTCATTTTGGCTGGCAAATATCACTAAAAAAGAAGTAAAGATCAAGTTAAAAAGCAGCAATAAAACCATATATTCTTCACTATAAGCAAAATAATAAAAAGGTACATTGGAAAGAGGGATGCAAATTATTGGATGCTCAATTTGTACATGACAGTGTGATGAAGTCAAATCTAGGTGTTGTCTTTACAGTGCCCAAAGTGAGCTGTATCAGCTGCAAAAGACCAAAGCGCTACTCTGTTATACTTCATAATTTCTCTGATTTGCTCCTAGTTTATTAGGAGCTTCTGACACTCTGAGAAGTATTTTATACTTAATATGTTATTGTTGAGGATAAAGAGTGAAGGAACAGATAAACAATATGGCTTGGAAGACATCCAAATTAAATAAGAAAAGTAAACATAAACCTACTTCACTTGTTCCTGTTGCTACGTGTATATTCAGTAACTTCTTCCAGCTTGGTTAGAAAAAGAAACTACACTGAGGGACAAAGTACATAGTACCTATAAGATACAGGTGTGCGCTGATGTGTATGTATGTATACGTATGTGTATGTGTGGACTTTAATACTTTGCACCCCACCCCATCCCCCATAAGTTCCAATCTTGATTGCTCAAATCTCCAATCTCTACTGCTATAAAAGAGCTGTTTTAACAGACCACTAGTGGCAAAACAAACTGGAAAAGGTCAGCAGTGATAAGAGTTATAGTGGGTTGTCAAAGGCTTAAACTGCATCCCCTACACTTATTCTAGAGTGTAAAAAAAAAAAGGACACAGCTAGTAGGTACATCTTTCAAGTAAGATGAATCTGCAATTAATGCTCATGAGTCTGAGATCAATGCCCATGAACGCAAACATTAGTTTGTGTGGGTAATTTAAAACAATACCTGAATTGTGGCAGTCCTGTAGTTATAATCTCTCGGATTATCTGTATTTTCTTAAGACAAGGCTTCAGTTTTACAACATTCCATATTTCAAAGACAAAAACCAAAATGGCAGCACTGTAACATCATAGCTTCACATTTACAAGCATTAAAGCAAACTGGTGTTTCATAAATAAATAGAACTTCACAAGGCAGCAAGTTCTAGACACACAAATGCTGGGTTGAGATAATCAAGTATTTAGTTAGTCTTTGTTAACCTCTGGGAACTTTTTTTCAAAGCTTTTTTATTTATAACAGTGGATCTTAACCTGGGGCCTGGGGACCCCTGGGGTCCACGGAACCCTCAGAGAAGGTCCGCAAAGCCCTGCTACTGCATACCAACAGCAGTGGTATACCAACAGTGGCATACCAACAGGGATGTGGCAGTGTGTGTGCGTGCGCGTGTTTGTGCCAAAACTTCTCCTTTGTGGCAGGTATGAACATGCCCCCAAAGCCCCTGCTGCTGCACACACACCCTGCTGCTGTGTCCCTGATGAAAGAGACATGGTGGCAGGCATGCGTGTGTGCCCAGCTATAACTCTGGAAATAAGGGTATGAGTCCCCACTCACCCAGGAAACCTACTAGATGACCTTAGGCAAGTCACAGTCTCTTAGCCTTAGAGAAAGGCAAGGGAAACAAATCTTGCCAAGAAAGCCTTCATAACAGGTTTGCCTTAGGGTCATCATAGGTCAGTTTTCAAAGAAGAGGAACTTGAGGGCTAAAAGGAACCTCCCCCTGCTCGTGGCACTTTCTTGTTGTGTACCTTCAAGTCACTTCTGACTTATGGCAACCCTCAGATGAACCTGTCATAGAGTTTTTTGGCAAGGTTTGCTCAGAGGGGGTTTAGCTTTGCCTTCCTCTGAGGCTAGGAAAATGTGACTTGCCCAAGGTCTCCCAGTGTCTAACCCAGGATTTGAATCCTAGTTGCAGAAGCCATAAATAAATAAATATATTTAAAGATTTAAATCTAAATTTAAATGTATACATCTTGAGTTATGTCTTGGGGGTCCCTGGCAACAAATTATATTTCCAGGGGTCCCCGGTAAAGAAAAGGTTAGAAACCATTGATTTAAAACGTTGAAAACTTAAACGCAAATCTTTGAAGTTCTGATAGCCTCCAGCAGTTTTATCTCAGTATTTTAAACAGTAGGAAAGTGTAAGTCATTCTCATAAGTTTTTGAATGTTTTTCAGAAGAGGATATAAAATTATTGTCATTCCAGTTTTAAGGTTCAGCAGGAATACCACGCCATCCCAAGCCACACCTACTTTTAATTTGGAAAACAAAGAGATAAAGAGAGGTTTCAGCTTTATTTTACAGAATATCTTTATAGAGTAAAAGGACCATTACAGCAACTGGCTCGTTTATGCCAAAAACTAAAATATTACAGAAAAGATAGATATCACCACAGAAAGGTTTTAAGGAGGTAAAACAAGGGAGAATTATGCATCTGCACTGAACTAAAATTAGAAAAGCTGCCATATGGCTCTGTGAAGCCAGCAACACATTCTTATTCATTAGGAAGCATTCTGCCAACATAAAAACACAAGGCCCTTCCTGCACTCTCCAAATGTGTTTATCTTTTCAACATTAATGCACGATATATCATCAGCTAGCCGAAATCTCCTGCAGTGCATATTTAAACAGCACAGCTGCACTATTTGCCAGCTTGTTTACTCACTGAGATCAGCCTTAAGAGTGAAGATTTGCTTTACTCCCTTCCTAGCACACACTCCCCTTGTCAGCAAATGAAAGCTTCCCACAATCTGTGGAGAATGACAGCCGTATTAGCCAATCCCACAATCCCAACCATACCACAGAGCTAGGCCTTCCTTCTTTTATCTACTCGTTTGACAGCTGAACTCAGAAAGCAGACTTAGTTTCAGTTTTATCACCAGTAATGAAAATTAGTTCAGAAACAGATTAATCTAAGCTGGAAATTGACTCATTCACCTCAAAGCTGTGTGTCTGTCTTTCTTGCAAATACTTCTTCATTTGCTGAATGTCTTATTAGCTGTATTGGCATCGGGATTCCCTCTCTCTCTCTTGAGACAACAGAGATACCCTAAATAAGCCCATATATTCAGGAAGACTAAGAAATAAATATATTCTAAGTAAGAAATAAATACATTCTAAGGGTCTAGTTATTATTTACTTGTGATGGGAACATCACTCCTTTAAACACAGTATATATTTCAGAATAGAAAGTTGAAAAAGCATTTGATCATAGCAAGTTTAAATAAAATCAATCATTTAAAAATATTACTTGGTTCAGATAGAATTAGTATTGATTTTTTCAAAATAAGCATTTGCAAATTCACTCATGGATTTATTTACATGCTCCTAGTGGGATGTCTGGTTAGCACAAACAAAGGCTAGCATGCGTGCAGATACAATGCTCTGCAATGGTTACAGTGACAAGGGAAGGGAGAGGAAATGCATAAGGAGTGAATATCATTGTGTGGTATGTAAGCCATAAAAGCCCAAATTTGCAAACGGACAAACAGAAAGCCACTTTTACAGAATCAAACTCTGAAGAATTTTCAGACTTGAAAGCATAAATATATATGTTCTTTAGCAGTTAAACTCTCTCCTTTCTTCCTTTCTTCCTTCTTGCTATATCCTGACTTTTTCCCAGGACAAGACTTGTGGCAGCTTCATAAATGAGATTCTAAAGCTAGCTAAACATAATATTTTTCTCAACTGGAGCCAAGACAACGTTACATTATGGTATCATTTTCTTCAATCGCTCTTGCAATTCAAACAGAAAGTTCTATGGCATGAGATGCTTTTCTTTTTCTCCCAAGAATGAAAATATAAACTGAATTAAATAATATGTGGTCGGTTTGCAAAGTGTCATTTTTTCCCCATAATGACACATGACAGATTTCTGAAAATCAGGAACCGCCCCCTCATCTCTTTCCCAAATCACACTTCAAATCCTGCTTTGTTCAGCTCCCAAGAAATGGTTCCAGAAATGCATAGTATGTTTTCTTTTTCTAACCTGTCCAATCAGTTCACCAAGAATATACAAGAGATCATATTAAGAAGACTGGAAATTAGCAGCGCAATTTTGGTCTAATTTAAATTAATTTCTTAGGTTGTTGTAAAACTAGGTATTCAGATTTCTGAAAAGTTCATATGAATGGATATAGATTGTACAGAAAAAATACCAAAAAACTATAGATGATTTTAAAGCAAAGGAGAAAAAGGCACTAGATAGTTTGGCCAACCACGACAGTATAATTAACAAATCTGCTAATTATACTATTAACAGACTTGTTTTGATTGACAAAACAAGTATGAAAAGGAAACGCATAGATAAATTAATGTTATAAAATATTATAAGCAATGGGTAAAGGACTGTTATTTATGAGATACAAAAAAGCAATTGTCAGAGCAATTATCAGAAACCATGGATATACAACTAAAAAGATTTTTTGCAAAAGATGGTGCCTCATACTCCAGAGTTCTAGACATTTCCTCAAATTCATAAGGATACTGCGCTGGAGTGACTTCTTTTTTTGTTCCCTTTGTTTTCAATGTAAATAATATATATGGCAAATAACACATTCTATGTCATAAATAAGAAAGCCAGCATGGTGTAGTGGTCTGAGTACTGGAGCCATGACCCTAGAGTCCAGAATTCGATTTCCTGCTCAGCCGTGGAAAGCCACTGGGTAACCCTAAGCATGTCGCAGACTCTCAGTCCTGAAAATCCCATGATAGGTTTACCTTAGGATCTCAATACTTAGGAAACAACTTAAAGGCACACAACAGTATGTCATAAATAAAGTGACAAACTGGTAATTTTAGATTTTACTCAAAGTATAAAAATATACAACAAGACGAACCATTAGTGAGAGTTCTGGATTCATGAAAAAGAATAGTACCACCTACACACCATACTATTGCACCTCTCACAGAACTATTAATTCTTTTTTGTTTCACGGATAACATTAGCAAAGAAAAGCTGCAGCAATGGAAACACTAATGACAACAGAACTGGCACTAAACACACACAAACAAGTTGGTGGGACAATTTCAATATTTTTATATAAATTGATTTAAGAATCTTGGCATCAATTTCATTATGTTCATTATGTTCAAGTTCAGATTGATGCTATATTTCTTATCTGGCAAGAAAATATTAGGCAACTGACTAAATTTCATAAATGGCTTAATGTTAGAATTGAGAATAAAAAATTTGAGATGACTAAAGATGATCAGAATATTAGTATTTTGGGCTTCTAGGGAGGGGAGGATGGTACTACATTTAACAGGAAAAATACAGAATACATTTATTGGTTATGACAGTTCACACTTCAAACATATTGAAAAAAATCTTTACACATGTTTTATAAGAATATGTGATTGAAAGAAAGTGTTCAAATGATTCAGATTATAGAAGGAAATCTGATAATTAATATTAAGCCTGTCTGCAGACAATTGAAAACTTCATACATATTATGGGAATTTCTCAGTTAACAAATCCTCCGACAAACAAGCTTCTTTTTAGAAAGCCTTTTTAACTCGTACCTTCCTTTGCTTCCTTGTTCTCTGTCTACGTGGAAGTTTTCAAGCTGCACTGACACTGAGAGGATACTGAAGAAGGGCTGAAGAGACACTGATTTCTGGTGTCAGGTTGCAGAAGCATCTCTGCAGTAAACACTGCAATGAAGTTTGGGTTGCAAATAAATGGGATTCTATTCTAGCTAATCCTGCTGTAGCAGTGGGTGCTTGCTTACAATACCAAACAACAGGTTCCTCCAGAATCCTTTACTGTAATGTGTGAATAGCAAAACAAATGGAAAAGAAGAAAGCAGACAAACCTGCCTCACCAGCTCCCCTCAGTATGTTAAAAAACATACAGGTCCCTACCACACTACACTGTTACAGTGATTTTATTCCACTTTCTTTTGGAAATCTTTTGGAATCAACAATTTGGATGATATTAAATGAGCTGATAACTAGAACACTGATGCAGGAGGTCTTCTAAAGTTGCCTGTTTCGATCAATAAAACTGACAAATTATTCACATGCTCCTAACAGAGTGGCTTCAGTCTTGGCACTCAACTTCTTCACACTTGAGGAGTCATGGACTGGTAGGATTTACAGCAGTGGATTCCAACCTTTGATCCTCCAGAAGTTTTTGACTTCAGCTCCCAGAGTCCTAGCCAGCAGGACCAATTGTCAGGAATTTTGGAAGCTGAAGTATCAAACATCTGGAACAATAAAGGCCGAGAACCACTGGTCTACAGGCTTCAGCCTCATGGCTTTTACTTAAACAAAGAAGGCCCTAGGAATAGCTATCCATTTGCAGAATGTCATGCTTGAGCTTGTTAAACAACCCTTTTGAGACCAAAAGTTCCTGAACAGACAAGTAATTACAAAATCTCTCAGTAAGCCACAAAAGAATAGCTTAGTAAAGAAATGACACAAGAAGGAATAAAACATTAGAAGAAAATACAAATGCTCTAAAGATGAAAGTTCCTCTGATGCAACTACTATGGCAGAATAAAAGAAACTGAGGGGATAGACAGCAACCATGATATACACTGTAGCAAGGTGTGCTTGCGGCTAGTTAGAAAGTTCTAAGATTGAGCAGTGCAATCATGACCGTAAAAAGACTATAAGGCGGACAATGTACAGTCCTTCCCCATATTGTTTCCACAACCATCAATTCCTCCAGACCTCTTGGGCCATACTTTTTCTTGCCAACCTTTAAAACAGGTTATTTTCATCCCGTACCCTTTAGCATTCCCCTTCAACAACAGATTGTTTTTCTGATAGGTTTTTTCCCCCTTAATTCTTGCAGCCCCTAGAGTGGCTCAAAGACAGAAAACTGGGCCCTAGACCAAATGCAGTTGCTCACCCCTGGCATAAAGTCTGTGTTACCATCAAAGAAACCGTGAGATTTTTCGAAAAAGAAATTGGCTAGATTGTAAGGTTAAAAACAATGATCCTCGTTGGCCTTCATGAGTCATTCCACTTTGCAACATTGCTTTGAGATACATTGCTTTGAGATTATTGGGGGCCAGAAGACACACAAACTTGATTCTTCCTGCTAATTCAAGGCAACATGTACAATTAACTAGGATAAATTATTGTTATTGAGTTTATTAATCTTAAGGGATAATTTTAAGGGAATATAGATATATTCTCCCTCTCTTTCTTCTCTCTCTCTCACACACACATGCAACTTTTTTTCTGAAATTTTTAGAGATTATAGTACATTTGAACATTGGGGGCTCCTTTTTTTAAAATTAAAAGTATAGTATAGACTGGAATTTTCTTTTGGAAATACATATGTTAATCACCGGATAACAACTTTATTTTTTGGAATACTGAATATTCCAAACTTTAAGCATGCATGGGTTACAATACTTATTATAGAAGCCTATTTTTGTAACAATAGCTATTTGTATTGTAGATTTCCATGATGAAGGACGATTATAATTAAAGGACCTGAAACACTTGAAATAATAAACATTTTTATACACTCCATTGTTTGTGTCTTTGTTTTTAATCCTGGTTGCCTATTTGAGGTTCTCATGAATTTCATCAACTATATCCTATACAACTTTAAATGCTGGGCCTGACTAAATCTCCTAGGAAAGGCTGAAAAATAAGCAACTACAATAAAATCTATACTTAACCTTTTTGTCAAACTGATAAAGCAGTATTACCTGTTGTCACTACCACCTGAATGGCAGAATCTTTTAGGCACAAAAGGAAAATAAGATGAATGGAAAAACCTCTCGTTTATCTAATCCCATAGCATTCTTTACTAGTTTTTCCTTTTCATGAAAATGCCTAGTTTCATTGTACATAAACACCACATCTTAAAATAGAAAGCTACAAAACCAGCCTTCTAATTACTGTGACTTGGTCCCAGTGCTCAAACGATTGGTAGAAATTTTAAGGTGTTAAGATGCTGTCCCTTTTGCTTTAGCGTTAGAGAAAGAGCAGCTATTCCTATTACAAACAGCACAGAAATGTAAGCCAAGAGGAATAAACATGAAGGAGTCAGACTGAAGAGAGTACATGGCACCCTTTGTTGGATAATGAAAGGAAGACGTCATGGACATTGCTTTCCAAGCGCAGCACTGCCTGTATGACAAGAAAGCACTGACAGCTACTGCGAACACTTCTACTGCTTTAAACCTAAGCATGGAACAAAGACAACAATCCAAATCAATCTTGCAAACAGAGACTAAGGAGGAAATTGTCAACCTTGCCCAGGGCTTTCTCTTTTATTACTCCTCCTTCTGTTACATTTTTATCTCCCATTGCTGCTGCCATTGCTCTTATGAGACCAGGAGGCTTCTGCATTTAAGGCAAGCACAAGTATATACGAAGACTCTATGTAGGGGGCATCTGTTGCTTGTCTTTGATCTAATCAATTTTGAAGCCTAGGGTAAAGCGGTAGCTATTTTCCAAATGTTCCACCCACCTCAGCTGATTCAGAAAAGTGATATTAAGGACGGAAGGGACATATATACCTGTTTATACAGCTCATATAGAGTAACATGGCATTTCTGAGTCTGGCAGTCCCAATCATTATGTATAAATGCTATATGCTAGTGACTACCAATAAAACACATAAATGCTTTTTGATTTGGAGGTGTGATGGGGGTCAATCTGATAAAAATCTATTTCTGATGAGGCTTCAACCTTAATGTCCAGGAGTTGGGCATGGATGTCTCAAAAGGGTAATATCTATAGACCCAGTTCTCTATAAGAATATGCACAACAGGTACAACTTTATACAGTTGGGGATTCAAATTATACAACTAAGGTTCTCTAGCTCAATCATCTAAGTTCAGCTCATGGACATGGAGGATGGAGAACTATGCAGTTCAGGGTAAATTATGTGGTACCTACCCCTATGTATATTCTTCTCAAGTTGTGAAAGGAACTATATAAAGAGAGGTGCTACAGTCAATGAGCTGAAACAGCTTACTATACAAAATGAAGTGGTTCCCTAAAAGCGGCAGACTTTGCATACTCCTATGGATGGGCTGCAACTATATTGTAGATGAAAATAATAAAAACAATATGACTTCTTGTAATAATGAACCTGTACCATGTATTGTTCTGAACAATGCTGTAATACTGGTATGTGCTTCATTCTGTAATGGTTAATTTGCAAGGCCATTGCTTGTGTCATACAGGCCAAACAATGAAGTGACTGCTTAAGTTCTCTGCCATGGACTCAGAGAACTGTCAGATGTGCTATGAACTCAAGATCCTTTTGGAGGATTGGCAAATATTTACCAAGCTATGATCTGAATTCATAGGGGAAACTTATACAACTACTTTATCTTGTATAAAACAGTCTGGGCCCAAAATTTAGCTGTCTACCATGAAAAAAAATGGTAAAAATCAGTCTGAAATCTCAGAGTACAAACAAGAACAAAGACAGCTATTTATTTAAATTTATTTAATGTATTTCTGTATCACCTCTCAGCCCACAAAGGCTCCTGAAGTGATAGATAAATAAAAACCAGTTAAACAATACAAAGATAAAAAATTTTAAAAACACATTGAGATACTCTTTAAAAACTCCTAAAAGCAATCTAAAAACAACTGTAAAACTCAGCTTTAAAATAGTTAAAAGGGCAGTTTCAAATACTGAATGCCATGTAGAACAGCACTGTTTTGGCTGCCCACCAGAAATTTAAAAGAAATAGCCTTTTGCAAAGTGAGCGGGAGAATGTTTGGTGAATTATGTCTGTGTAGAATCAGAGGGCAATAGAACAGGCACAGTATTTAATTTTCCAATTGTTGTCCACAAATGTTAAGTATGATGCCTTAGTGACACTCCAGAATTATAATGAATGCATTACCTATGCACATGATTTGTAAAGAACAACCCGAGTCAAAAAATAGACTCAGTATGAAATTGAAACCGTTAAAGAGCAGTGACATGGTGGTGCCTAAAAGTAACAGGATTTCTAAGCAAGTTTAGGACAGATGTTGATATCAACTATTCTGTACATTGGCATGGTTTAGATGCAGAAGTCAAACTATGGTCTGGCTTTCAGGTCTCACCTTTTGGTTCAAATACTCTATTTCCCTCCTCTTGCTTTAATTCCCTGACTTCTTGGCGCACAGAAAGCCACAAATTTGCTAAGCTAAGTATACTAGCAAATTGTGGTTTGCTATGAACTGAACAGTCAGAAAGGGAATTGCTTTAACCTTAGTACAGTGTTTCATTAGTGTTAATGCCACCCTTGCTTAATGTTAACCAGTTTTCCTGGTTGCAGTTTTGCAAATCATAGTCATGAGAATATGGTGAGCGCATCAACACAGATGCAATATATCCCAATTAAAGAGAACACTGAAGAAGGATATAATCTATGTGAGATGTGATAGGGGGAATAAGGGAATGTATGGCATATTCATGATCTTTTGACAATAGCTAAGGGATCAGAAATACTATACATGTTCTGTCAAAGCAGCAACTGAAAAAGGCAAAACAATGCCAAGATTTCTGTTGTTGGTCACACCAAGGGAAGATCCCTTTATTGTTAGGACTTTTGATCTAATAAGTTTTAAAAATGGCCCTTGTTAAAAATTAGTCAGTGACCTGTGATGTACAGTAAAAAAGTACATTGCTATTTAAGAGATATGCACTGCTTATGACTAAATGGAGTATGGTCCCTTCCAGCACATTTCTCTTAGTGATTTCATTTACAACAATCAACACTGATAAGTCATAACTTTTTAATCATTTGGACAGGTTGCAAACTATTTAGTGTGCTGTACTTTCGCATGTCAGACCAAATAAAAACATTGCAACTTTGCAGGTATACCCATCCATTGTGACATCACAGAATAATATTTCATCCACACTGCTTATTTTCATGTTCCACAGCAACTTTGATACACTTTAAGCTAACGGGACCCTCAAAAAGGAAGCCAAGATCACACTTTTTGCTAAACTCTCTTCCAACAAACATTAAAAAAACCCCTCATAAACAGTGTTCAAGTAACCAAGACAAGAAACAATCTCAGTTTTATGCAACTCTACTAACATTAACAAAGCCACAATTTCACACCTACTGTGCTACTGTATAAACAAATGACACTTCATTTTACCACTGCCAAAAAAGAACTAAATTTTGCAAATGAGTAAGTATTAAAACAAGGGGGCCTGGCAATCTAACTGGATATTTAACTCAAAACCTTGGACAACACTATGGATCCTCAATGCTTTTAAAGCCCTCCCATGTACTGCTGACAGAATCTAAAAAGTGAAAGCTATGCTGTTTTTTGTATACTAGTTTAACTGCTGCATTACCTCTAACAATTTTTGCTGAAATACATAATTCAGAACTTTAAGAAGGCAATTGGCTGAAAGCAGAAAACAAAGCCACAGACACAGACATGTGAAACAGCAATTTTGACATTGTAAAAAAGACTGCCTGTGCATTTGTCCTATCACTGAAATCCTTAAGCAATTTGCATAAAGCAATACTGTGTCTGAAAACAATTTGCATAATTTTTATATGGACACACTGAGCACTTAATTAGAAAAGTTTAATAAAGTAAACCTAAATTCTCCACTAGAAACACTGGGCTTGGCAACATGAGAAGACTACAATGCGTTTAACAATACGGTCCTAAGCACTCTTGCATGTAAGTTCTACTGAATTCAATAGAACTTACTTCAGATTAAACATGTTCACAATTCCCCTTAACCATGCCTATGCTCCTGAAAGCGTCTTTAAATAGGAAGGGCTCACATGTCTAGTTCCAGGAAAGTCCGGTACTGCTAAGTCATTTTGGGTTCCTTGAATTCCAGTCCCTTCCTTTGAAAAGAAGACACATAAACTTTCCCTATGTTACATTTTAAGATGAAGTAATACTCCAATTATTCAAGCAGCAGCATAAATCTTCACTGAAAAGAAGACACTAATACAATAATATATTTCTGAATTATGGGAGTGGAGCTTGGAGTGGATAACCTTCTACTTTTGTGACACAAAGATACTGCACAGACCCAGAAAGGGAATGTTGTTCTGGGAGAGGAAAAATAAATGTATTTGCAATGTTTATGTTGGCACAAAAGACACATGATTACTTTCTTAGAATATCATCATAATCTCCATGTAACAAACAGAAATTTCTTGCTATTCTGAAGCCCAGTGAGGATAAAAATATTAAGGCATATGATATAACACAAATAACACACAAAACCACCATTAGATATTTCACCCTTCAGTGTTATGGAAATTCTCTTGAAAGAGCTGATTAACACAAGCTGATGTGTAACGGGGCTGAGTGGGTTAAGCTGACTAAAAATGGTGCTTGAGTCCTTATACTCTCGAGTGATCTCCTTCTAGTATGTTTATTGCAACATAAAGCCAACTTTCTCTCAAATGGGTTCTAGGCAACAGGAAAGGATAATTTCACCACCCACCCTGTTCCTTCAATATCTGCAGCAGTGGAAGAACAATTAAATGAGATACCTCAAATAGAAAAGTGTATACTTGGACAAATAAGAACTCTGTCATTACTGTTCATCTTCTTTTCTTTGTCAATTGCACACATATCATTAACACAGTGGTTAAGATAATTCAGTTCTTGATGCATAAGCCAATTTTGAAAATGAAAGTTGACACCTGTAATGTGAGCATTAACAGCTAGACTGTTCATCACCATCTTGATAACCAGGCAGTACACTGCTGGATGTTTAACATGCTGATCATTGATCCCCATAAGCAGACTCTGAACTAGCAGGAAAGTAGTATAGACTGTGGCATTTGAAAGTCAGCATGGCCACAGTGGCATGCAAAGGAAGCAAAAAGCACAATATATGCACACTTCAAGGTGTAAATCAAAACACAGGAAGTTAGTATAGATACTTCAATGCTAGTTTTCCAGGCAAGAATTAGATGCTGTAATTACAGGTGCAACATAAGAGGTACCATTATGTTACACCAACATGTTTACTCAGCATTATGATGCATTCTTCAGAGTATGTTAAGTGCCCAGCATAACAATGAAAGACAAATGGGTAAAATACACTAGATTAGAACTCTAACCCTAACAAAATGTGCATCTAGACACATATTACCCAACTAAGTGATGTGTCATCCCTAGAATAGTGAAGTCTATATTGACTAGAGCTGATGAGAAATACCCCATTCCAGCTTCACTTTTATAGACAGTGAATGGGGAAGGATTTCAATAATTCTGCAGTGAGGCTATTTTTCCTGAGGTTTAGGTGAGTTCATTTTTGACAGGTAGCAGTAGTTGCAGGTGCATTTCTCTCTCTAAATACTGTTTTTAAAATAATTTTACTTCTGCTTAGGGAATACCAGCATACCTCTTTGCTGGGAACTATTGGCTGACATCCCTGCTCCCCTCAAACAAACCAATTATAATGCAGTTCGGTAGAATTAAGGGGAGGGATTCATCTTGTCATAAAGAGAAACAGATTTACTGTGGCACATGTATTTGTGAGCTAGAAACATGAAGCAGTCAAAAGGAATAGCAATAAATCTGTGACACTTTTATGAAGAACCAAAATGTATACAAAATGAGAACAGAGTTACCCATTTGCATCAGCAGCCATTATGATAACACTGTCTGTCCAGCTGTACTCTGGTAATTAGTACTAACAGATGGTTCACTGTGGTGAAATATAGAGAGCTGAATCATAAGAGCTCTGACCAGAGGCCTCCAAATCTACAGCAACTGAGTATACTTTTGAAGTAAGTGGCATTTTAATAAAATATCTAAACATTTATATGGTGAACTGTAAGCAGGCATCTACTGTCAATATTTCTAATTTTTCTGTTTATTTTTTGGTGTGGCCCCTAGGTGTCCAAAGAGCCTGCCAAGATAGATTTTAAATAAAATATGAAAGGTTTTCTTGGGCATCTGGTGGCAGTTTTTGCATCCGGGACACAGGATAAATCCACAAGCCCAACCCCTCCTAACTGACACTTCTAGGCTCTCTGTTTATTTTCTTCTTCTTGGTGTATGTGTGTGTGTGTGTGTGGGCAGCATGTGTTGAGCCTGAAGATTTGGTTTCTAGCCCTTTCCACATTACCCACTTATGCTCTTGTACTATTCAGAACTTTCACTGCATTTAACTGAACATATACACATTGCCTCCTTTCTTTTGCAAACTTTTTATTATTTTTGATAAACAATTATGGCACAGTATGCTGAAAAGTCTTATGTTTTAAGCAAACGATACTGTCAATAATTTCAAGTATGAGACATCAAAATGACTGAAGCTGCCATTTCAAGTTTATTTGAAATGGGGGGGCGTGGGATAGGGACAATGAGGGACAGAAAAAAAATCTCAAAACTTTTTTTTACCTTGTTCTTTGATTTGACGAATCTGCTTCACAGTTTCTTTCAAGATTGCACATTTGTCAGGTTTGAAGTTAAAGTTGTCAATATCATTAAAATTAGCAAAAATCAGCTCTGCTAGCTCTTCTATGTACTTATTCTCTTGCTCACGATTACGTTTTTCAGTGCTTCTTTTAGGACTGCAAGAAATTAAAGAAATTAACCTTTTACAGACTAACAGAGCAAAGTGTAAATTATAATTTGTTTATTTATTTATTCAATTTATATTTGGCTTTTCTCTCCTAAGGTGATGATATAAGGCACCTTCCAGGAGAATTTTAAAAAATCCTAAAACACAATATATTATACATATTCAAATACATATCAAACTAATTGTAGTATCAAAGCACTAATTAAAACCATTTTAATAACAATTATAATAAACAAATAGTCAAATATTTATAAGCACATCTACTCTAAAACCTCTGAGCAGGAAGTCAGTTGCAGAAGGCCTTTCTTGCCAGCAGAAAAACAGAAGGAGCTTAACTAACCTCTCATGGAAGGGAGTCTTGTAATATGGGGAAAGGCACCAAAAAGGCCCTCTCTTATATCCATGCCAAACAGTACTCTGAAGGTGCTGAAATCTAGAGATGGGACTCTCCTATAGATTGCAAAGTCTAGGGATGGCTTATACGAAGCAATATGGCAGCCTGGAGCCAAAGTATATAGATATATACCTATGGAGTAACTCCATAATTCCCTGTTTCTCTTGAAAGACTGAAAAATATATTTTACTTTCCTATTGTGTGCCTTCAAGTTGTTTCTAAGGTCAACCTTCCACAGGGTTTTCTGGGGCTGAAAGTGTGCGATGTGCCCAAAGTGACACAGACGGTTTCCATGGCTGAGTGGGGAATTGATCCCTGGTCTCCAAGGTTGTAGCAACACTCAAACCACTACACCACACTGACTCTCAAATATATATATATCTGGATGACAAGTAGCAAATGCTTTTTGGTTCTATTCCTTTTTCCTTGATCTCAGCTCTCCACTTTTGTTATTAATTATTTTATATATTTCTACTCATGTTCAGATGCAAAATTTTCCCAAGGTGGCTCTAAACTCTAGACACCAAAGTCTAATACACGTATTCTGGGGCCCCATAAAACCTACCAGCAGTGGAAACTACGGGTTCCTATCAACCTAAGATCCAAATGATTTTTTCCTCTTGCTTCTAATCCATATCATGGTTGCTCTGTGAACACAAAATGCCAGCAAAAACTACAGGAACTCTGGGACTTGAAGTTCTCTAAAGAGAGTATCACACACGAAATCACACGTCTGTCTGACAATTCATAAAGGAGAAGGGAAACTTCAGCCTTCCTGTTTTGTTATTTGTTTTCTTGGTCTACCACTTCTACTCTCTTATCATGCTAACTGGGGCTGATAGGAATGAACAACAAAACATCTGGAAGGCCAAAGATTCTTTACCATGCCACAGACTCTTCAGATCAAGTGCTATCTGACTTTTGTGCAAACACACACCCTCTCTTTGTTTTAGAGACAAGTCTAAGCCATCAGATCACTATACAGGATGTTGTTTTCTTTTCTAATATGATGGGTTATGAACAATCACTCTCACACATCCGCTCAGTGAAGAGGGTTATGTCAGCTAGTTCCACCTTCCACTGCTGATATAGTAGATAGCCAGACATGTAACTGGTTGCTTGTGTGCACACTGCCAAATGTCTACACCAAATCTTAATATAAGAAGCCCACTGGATTAGGCTAAAGTCTGTCTACTTCAGCATCTTCTTTTGCACAATAACCAATTAAATGTCTATGGAAAGTCAATAAGCACAACATCAGTAAAATAGCTGTCTCCTGTTACTGTTCCCCAGAAACTGATATTCAGAACTATGGTTCAATTTGGAAGTAGCATACAACCATCATGAAATCTTTCTGTTCCACAAATTTGTCTTACTTTGAAATCATCAAATTATATACCTATTATTGCATGCTGGGGGAATGAAATCCAGAGTGTAAATATGTGCTATATGAAACACAGTTTAATTTGCCCTGTATCTATCTCCATTCAGCTTCCATGGCTGACTCTGGATTCTAAAATTATTAGAGACAAAGAAAATTTATCTCTGTATACCACACAAAATTCTGTCATGTCAGCCCTTGCTCACAAGAACACCAAATATAGCAACAGGGAAATGAATTTGCATTATCTTAACCATAGCATACAATTCAGCTACAATGTCTTCCTCATGGGAATGTGCCTGCAAACCAGGCCACACTATCCTGGACCTACACCCCCAAGGACAACCTGTTTTATTCATCACACTTGGGTCAAGGTCTCATATGAAAAAAGACAAGCCCTTGTCCCAAAGAGTTTACAAAGTTTACAAAGAGTTTATGATTATGGAGGAAACAACAAAAAGGCAGAAGGAAAGGAACTGGCAATGGTAATAAAGTACAGCAACTAGAGTAAACGCAGTTCAAAGTCTTTAGTTTTAATTTCAGTTAGGGACAAGGGTTTGAAGTAAGAGATTAAGCAAACCCACTAAACACTGCTACCTAACAGGATGGTACATTGACAGGTTCTGGTCCATGAGCTATAGGCTGCCCATCTGCAATGAGATTCCAGGAAAAAAAGAATCATTTGTAGTCAACGGACGTGAACATGGTGCAGGAGACAAGCGTCAGAAGATGAGTCTCCCATGTGGAAAGGCACCCACTCAGCTGTTGGGGCAAAGCAGAGGACAAGTACAAATAGTGCTGTGGCTAATGATACAGCTGGGTTCAAGACTAAAGGACATTCGACTGCTAACATGCTCAAATGTGAAAGGCAAGTCCAAAGCTGCACAAGCCCAATAATAGGAACATGGAATGTGAGAAGCATGAATTAGGGGATGCTAGACATTGTAAAGGAAGGAATGGAATGTATAAATGTTGCAATACCTGGAGTGAGTGAAGTAAAGTGGACTTGAAATGGGACATTTTTAGTCAGATAATTACATAGTGTTCTATTCAGAAAACGAAAATCTACCAGTAAACAGGGTGGCACTGATAGTGAGAAGAAACGGAAGATGTCAGGGAATATAAATGCAAAGCCTGACTGAATAATATCAATAAGATATGAAACATCCATCAGTGTAAGCATAATCCAAGTTTATCATCCAACAACAGAGGCAGAGGAGGATGAAACTGAAAGATTTTATGCTTGAGTCCTGGAGAAAATTGATCATACAGGACATGCTGATAATCATAGGTGACTGGTATGCAAAAGTAGGAAACAGAGCAGAACCATTCACTGCTGGAGAATTTGGCCTAGAATGAAAACACAGAGCAGGGGAGTGAATTTTGTTGTTGTGAGGCCAACAGGTTTTTTTTTATTGCAAGAATATTTTTCAGAGAGACAACTGTATATATGGATGTCACCTGATTGCCAATATAGAAATCAAATAGACTACATAACTGGTAGCAGAAGATGAAGAAGCTCCATTACAAGAACAAGACCAGGAGCCAATTGTGGCATCGACAATGGATTGCCTATACACACACACACACACACACACACACACACACACACATACATATAAATACAAACACACACACACGGAACACAAAGCACCAGGGTCAAACTAAAGAAGAACACTAAACCAATTATGCCAAAATACAACCCAAAGAACATCCCCATACAATGTAAAGATAATGTAAAAATAGAATTGCATTATTAAGCCTAATTGATCAGGTGCCAGAAAAACTCTGGACTGAATCCAGGGAAACTGTGAGAGAAGAATGAAAAAAAAATATTATCTCTAGCCAAAAATAAAGAGAAAGTCATTAGATGACAGATTAATCTCTCTAAACATGTAAGGACAGATAAGAAACAGAAATAAAATGGGACAGAAACAGGATCAAATCCTGGATGCAACTGTTCTGTGACTTCTGCATAGAAACAAAGAGAACTACTACAATAATCAGTGCAGAGAAATAAAAGAAGGTAACAAGAAAGGGAGAACAAGAGACCTCTTCCACCAAATCTGAGAAATCAAAGTGAAATTTAAACCAAGAGTAGGGATGCTATATGACCACCAGGGAACATGCTACTTGATTAAGGACAAATAAAAGACAATGAAAGCAATACACCAAAGAACTATACAAAAGAGATGAAAGGGTGTCAGATACATTTAAGAAAAACTATCTGAAGATGAACCCACAGTCTTTGAAAATGAAAGGCTGTGCACTCTGCCCTTTGACTTAAAATTAAACTGACTGTTAACATCTCCAGAAGCAATATGTTTAGTGAAACTCTTTTTCCTTTTATGGAAAGGTATGTGCCTCTGTAGTGGGAGCTTACATACAGTGAGGCAAAGTGAATGTATGCACTCAACTACACACATTTGACTCCCCCCCCGCAAGTCTTTCTAAAATTCTTCAGCTTCTCCGGTTCTATGAACATTCTAACAAACCTGGGTCCAAGTTGATCAGGACATTCCTTGCGTTTTCTTGACTCTGCCCGGGCTGGGTCAGAGGAATTTTCACCAATCCCACTCATCTTAAACACATATCAGCAACTGAAAGAGAGGAGAGAGAATGCAATGTTAAAGTATATTTCTTCAACACTTTTGTTAACGTTGTTTATCTTAGAAGAAGCATGCTACTTTTCCTTTTACTTCTCTATGACAATTCCATATGTATACTAAAGAACTCACATTATTAATATGATTGTTAATATTCTTTATGAATATGAAAGTTGAAATTTCCAGTATGTACAGCAGAGTAAGCTAACACAGTTTGGTGATTTCCTTCTCTAGCTGTAACTTCCCTCCAAACATTGTAGGATAATTTAATCCTCTATCATAATACAGTTACATGTTCCTTTTATAAATGTTCAGATGTTGCATACCTGCTTTGTTTCCCTTTCAGAATAAATGTGACATTCAGAAAAAAAAAATCAGTTCTAAATAACACAAAGGCTTACCACCTATTGGAGTTTCTCGTTTATTTTCTATTAAGTCAAAGATTTATAGAGTGTCATATACCAATAAGCTTGACGTTAACGAAAAATTTTAAAGGAAAAAAAATGTTTTCTTTTTAAAGTACAACTCACATGTCCTGTTATTACAAACTAGTGAAAGCTTTTGGTAACAACATAAAGTACAATCCTATGGAAAGTGCTACTCTGCAATTAAGCCAGCTGAATTAATTGAAACCAGGTAGTGCAGGTACATATGAAACATCAGTCTTAAACACACATGATAAACACACATAGTTTTGTGGCTACCCAATCCCCCGCAATATATTTAAATTTAAATATAGATTTGGAGCTGACTGAGCATTAAGTACTTTTTAAAGAAATAGTTGCTTACATTCATTAGAAGAACCAAATTCAGGATATGTTCCAGAACACCAGTTTTTAATTTTTCTTTTCTTAAAAATATAATCTGTCACTGACAAACACATGAAAGATATTGATGGCTAGTACATAACTCATCACATAAGCTCTCATTTTTTTGCTCTTACTAAACATACAACACAGTCATGATTAGAATTTTCCACTTAAGCAAACTGGGAGAAGGATCTGGTAAGAGCCATGAGGCTGTGAAACAGAGTATTCCCCTACCTATGTTTTCCTCTTTCCTCGTTACTTACGTTTCCTCTGAAGCTGTTTTGTCGAGGAGGGGGATCAGAAAGATTCTAATATTGTTACATGCATGTTTGTGTGTCCAAGATGCAAAATGTAGGGTGGGGTAGATGTAAAACCTGAAAAAATGGTGAAGGAAGAAGGCTTACCTCTTCTTCCAAGTGTCACTTCTTTTCATTTAATTATAGTAAATGGAGATGGGGAGGGAAAAACAGACATAGTGATGTTAACAGCTCCTACTTCTGGCTTTCAGGTATCTCCCCTTCCATTGCTGTCTCGTACAACAGGATCCTACTTCGCATCAACAATTAAAAATGATTTTGCTAAATCAGCTGAATCAGGTAACACTGTTAAAACTGATTTTGTGCAAATGTGATCATATATATGATAGCTTGCTATCCTATGCTAATTTCTTGACACATTAATGCACACATGTGTCTTCAAGTCAACTGTACGTTTATAGATACCCTACAAATTTCACAGTGAAATTCTTAGGCAAAAAACTCTAAAGAGGTTGTTTGCCATTTCCTTCTTCTAAAATACAGCCTATAGTCCCTGGTATTCCTTGGCGGAGCCTCCCTTCCATGTTCTAACCAGGCCGGACCCTGCTTAATTACCAAGATCAGATGGGACCTGGTGCCTTCTAGGTAGGTGACCATCAAAATGTCACTCTCTTTCAGCCGAATCTACCTCACATTGTAGCTGTAAAGCTGAAACATGATCATTGAATCAATAAGGAGGGGGGAAGGTCATAAAAATTCAAAGATCTGTTTATTATAAGAAGATAGCACCTTAAGGAGGGTATAAAAAGGAAATTCACTATGCTATTGGAGTTGCAACTAGTCATCATAATATAAATCTTTACTCAGTTTTTTCTTATACACAAGAATTAAGAACCACAAAAGCACCCCCCAGGTGAGATTTTGTGCATTGCTGAATTGTTTTTGGTATTTCAGGCATATTTGATTGACGATGTGTTTGCACAAAATGAATGTTTTTGGTTCAAACCAATTTTTTGCCAAGAAAATCCCCAAATGTGAAGATCTTGTGGTAGATGACTCTCTCTCCTACAGGGTGTCTCAACGTATTGTTAAAAATGGGAACATTCGAGAATATTGGCTAGATATTATTAGTAACTTAAGTCTATGTGAATGGACTTATGTCTGTGAGAGTTAGAATCAGGTAGTTCCATAATGTCCACATCCACTAAGGGACTGCTGTTATGTTACTACGTAGGGGAGTTGGCATAGTGACCACTGTGCACTGGAAGTGATGCACAATCAAACTGATGGAAATGGGACCACTGTGCATGAGCACACCAGCTAGGGAGTATTGATTCGCATCAGCAGAGCCCAATGCACAATGCTTGCTGGTGTCTTGTTGCACATCTTCACAATTCACCACGGGAGTTTCTTAGTGCCTCTGCTATGTAGCTAGGTATACATACAGTCAGGAAGCATAAAGGATTCGACCCATTCTTAACATTCCTACTTATCCTGTAACACCTTAGGCCATTAGTTACATCTATAAGGCAGTCATTTTTCTTGCACGCCCGTTAGGATTTGAAATAGGTAGTAACACTAAATCCACTGAACAGAATAAATTTATGAAATGAAAAATGAAAATAAAATACATTTTTAGAACAATTAGTAACTAATGTCTACTTACTCCTAGCTGTTATCATTTACAGACAAACTTGGGCATCATTAAGCTTTAACTATGAGAAGTTTATAGTGGAATCATATTCTGCAGTTGGGGTTCAACTACCAAGAATACTTCTGTGTAACATTATGGTATGGAAATAGAAAACTGATATACTGAATATGAAAGAATAGAAAAAAACAAGAAAAGAAAGAAAAAAAGAGAAAAAGAAAAAAAGGTGGTCTGTGAAATATGTTTGTTAGCGCTTGATGAAAGATCTGCATATTCAATAAAAATCTTGTTACTGTATAATGTTTCTGAAATCTATTAAAAATGCTAAGCCTCAAATGAAAGATAAAATGCAAGCTCCAAATGCTTCTTTGAAAATTGTTATTTTGACTATTAATTCTGAGAACAGGTTTACCACAAGCCCAAGGTCACAATGGCATTGTTTATCCAGCTATATATCATGCTCAAAGTTATTTAAATGAGAGGAGAAACAGCACTAAAACAAACAAATCCATAACAATATATCAAAAGCCACAAATCATATATATATATATATAAAAATAAAAACAAGATCTTAGTACAAAGCTGTAATACATATTAGATTATCAGAGCCTTTAAGAACTGTGTGATAGGAGCTATCTTCACACAGCCACTGTAATCTCTTCTGTTCCAGATCTGGAGTGGGAGGTCCTGCGAGTATTCTGCTTTGCCTCACAACCAAGGCCAAGAGGTCAAAATTTGAACAGATATAAGACTCAGGAAGAGACAGTTTATTCCTATCTTCTAGGATAGAAGGACTACATTTATAAAAACACAAATTTACTGCAAAAATAAACAGCTTTATGTAAAACCCCTTTTAAACTATCTGTAACTATACAGAGAAATGTATATAGAGAGGACTATATCGGTAACAAAAAGTGATATCTAAATATTCTCACATTACATCATTACTCATGAACAAAACCATAAAATGTTTCATCAGCATTTAGTTAATACAGTAACTATGTGAAGTCTTTTTATTCAAAACTGATTTGGGACATTAATTATTACTACTAGAAGTAACCTTTGTTGATCTACTTTCAACCAGCTCTTCAAAAGGTTATTCCAAAACAATCCTACACTTGTTCACTGAGAAATATGGAAGTACAAGTTTATCATGAATCCATTACGTAGCTTGAGCGAGCCATTCTCCCTCGATCTCTTCACCACCATCTCTTTCACTTTCATTACAATGATAACACAAACCTACCTGAGTAAATTGTTATAAGAATTAGAGACCCAATATAAATCATGGTGAAGACTTACAAATATGCTGAATATTCAAAAGATTCTACAGTCCCCCTCCACATTTTCAGGCTTGACCTTCACGAATTTGATTATTCATGAAGCACGTGCTTGCCTCCCCTCTATTTTCCTCTTCCCATCCCTTGCATTCCTCACCCCAAGCTTGCGAGGCTTGTGATTAAAACTGACATTTTTCTCTATCGGGTATGCAAAGTTTCCTCCTATTGCTGAAGGTCTGGCCTCTCTGCTATGTGCTTGCACATTCTGCTCTGTACTGGTTGCTGATTGGTCAGGTGCTCTTTTTACTCCTACGCCCTTCCTTTCTCAAGATGGCTGAGAAAAGTAATTAGAACTCCAAAATTACCCTCTTCTCTGTCTGAGGGAAAAATACCTACAAGCCTTTTAGGTTGTCTTTCTCCCACCCTCACCCTCCAATGCCGGGGCCAGAGGCAAAGGGAGAAGTTCTGGAAAGGAATGGGAGAAGAATCATGGGTGGGAGGTTATTTGCAGTTTTTCCACTTTTGTGAGGGTTTTGTGCCACTAACCCTCACGAATGTGGAGAGGCTACTGTACACAGGTATTGTTATTTCCTGTACTGGAATAGTCATCCATGCCACCATACCTTGCGCCCTCCTTTACTGCAACCTCTGTGTATGTCATATTCATTTCATGTGATGTGTCGTGCTCTTATACTTACAATGGAAGTGATGTGCACACACACACGCTGCTGCATCACTAGTGCTTGCAATTCTCAGACTTAGTTGACTGAACTTACATTCAGAGCTGATACAATCAGTCAAAACTGTACCAGTATATTTTTTTCTTTCATGGTTTTTGTTTTATGTGGGGGTTCCTGGAACAGAACCTCAGTATATATGGGGGCTGCACTGTATTTCAAATTTCCATGCAAGCTCAACAGTGAAGAAAGCTAACAGGAAAAAAAAAATCAACTCATCTGAACTGTGGTGTTGCAAAAGAGCTCTTTGGATACCTCAGACTTCCAACAAGATGAATAAATGGTCTCAAAAGTAAATCAAGCCCGAACCTTCACAGCCAAAATTACGAGAGTAAGGTTTTTGTACTTTGGACATACCATGAGACCACATGACTAGTTGGAAAAGATTATCATGCTTGATAAAGTTGAAGGCAGGGCAAAAAAAAGGAAAATCACATTACCAATGGTTAAGAAGTCACAGCCCTGAGTTTGCAGGACCCAAGTATCTGGGGCTTTTGAAGGTCTCTCATTTTTAGGAATGCCAGAGGTCACGGCCAGATTGACAGCAAAGAACAACAAGAATCAACTACAGCCATTTCTTGGAGGATTTTAGTTCTTTGTTGATCTGTCTCATCAAGTACAAAAGACCAATCTTACCCAATACATACATCTTCCAAACTTGGCATTTGGTGTTTATCCAATAAAAACAGCCAGTGGTGGTTATTAGCTTTGAAGTAAATCTTTGGAATATAGAATAGTAGGAAGATTAATAAACACATCACAGAATAATGTTTTAAGAAATTAATTCAGCAATACTTCCGCGAGATGACAGATATTCTCCTTCACCCCAACCCAGGAGTAAGGATTCAATCTATATTAGTAAATCTGTTTTTCTGAAATGAAATAGGACCTATAGGACATGTGCACACAAATCCTATGAGTAAATTGCCATGATGCAATCACTGTCACTGAGAACAAAATAGTTGCTACCAAATGTTGGGTAAAAGGGCAGAACTAAGAAACTCTTTCCATTCTCTCTTTCCTGACATCAGTAACAAATACTTCCTGCTTTTGCTGTGACAGCATACCGATATTCACATGATCTAAAAGAACAGTAGGAGAAAAGGTGTTTAAACCTAAGTATTCAATACAAGCAACAATAATCTGTCAGGAAATAAAAATGCAAGGAAAGAAACAAATGAAAAGAAAGCAACCAGAAAAAAGTAAAAGGGATCATTAGCACAAATGATACATTCTATTAGAAGCTTGTATAAAGCATGAACAGCTCACTAGTGCTTGCAATTCTCAGACTTAGTTGCCTCAACTTACATTCAGAGCTGATCCAATCAGCCAAAATGGTACTAGAACATTTTATTCTTTGCTAGAATGCTTTCCCTAAGTCACGATTCACAGATAACAACACCATATCCAATCCACACGTAGTCGACTGGGGCTGCAGGGCATTACCTAACTATTACGTGTGCAACAGCTCTCTCACTTTGTTAGCAACAGGTACAGAGCAGCAGCTTCTATGATCCTGATACACCACTTTCCAAATAGCATTCACACCCGTAACATGCCCAGTGTTTGGAAAATGCAGTCAGATTTCCCATAATGGATTTGTCATCCAAGGACTAACATTTTTTAAAAAAATTAAAAAGCAGCCAACAAGAAATTAATCTAAATTTTCAGTGGCTAGGTTAAATTCATTGTCTCTTCACCAAAGAAACTTCCCTACCTAATCAAGACAACAAAGACAACTATGTTGTTGTTGTTTGCTTTCAAGTTGTTTTGGACTTTTGGTAACCCTACCACAAACCTATCACTGGGTTTTCTAGGGCTAAACGTGTGTGGTGAGCCCTAGGTCACCCAGTGGGTTTCCATGCCTGGGCAGTGAATTGTACCCTGGTCTCTAGGTTCATAGTCCAATGCTCAAACCACTACACCAGACTGTCTCCCTGCATGTCCACAGGCAAGGCTAACAATCCATTTGGTTTGATTCTATTGAAAGCTGAAGCATATACTCAGGCTTACTGCATTATACTGAAGCGACCAATCTATGATACAGGAATGTGAACAAGGCAACCAACAAGGAGTTGTTTTGGGAAAGAATATGAAACTTCAGCTTAAATAAAAATCAAAGATATGAGGTCAGATCTTGGTCTTCTCATTTGTCTTGCATCAGATTAGGTTCAGACAAGGATAGACTCCACCTTTCCAGAAGTTAGTATATCTTAAAGGTGAAATGACTATTCCTCAAGTAATATCCTAAAATGCTCGTATTTTTACTTTGGAATCTTTGTTGTAACAGTTCCTACCTTATCCTCAATGAATCACTCTTGAAGATTTTACTGTAATGGACAAAAGATTGCACAGTTCAGCATTTAAGAAGAACAACACTCTACTGGTCAATACCAAGGGGAGAAGTCCGTTGAAAGGACAGTGTTCTGCCGCACTACTGAAAAGGAAGACTGAGATCGCAAGAGTTTATAAACGGAATGAACAGGGCATACTGAAAGAAAACTAAGAAGCCATGTATCACTTATTTTTCAGTTCACAGAATTCATAGAGTTTCCAACTTGTGGATTCATTGATATTATTCTGACTTTAGCCTATCTGCAATTAGCTTTAAAGCTTTTGCTTCTGATTTACCTCTAAGATTTTTAGAGAACAGGAAAGACACGGCTTCTACTTAAGTCTTAATATCCCCTATGCTCCTTGCAATATCTTGCCTAATGAAGAGATCAGTTCTCGCAAAAGCCTGCATGCCATCTTATGCTTTATTTTAGCCGATCTAATAACTACTCTAACATGGAGTTTGGATTTGTTATTTTGTTTTATAGAAATCAACATCAGTACCTCACCATTTCATGATAAGAACACATAGTGTTCATTCTATAGTGAAATATCAGATTCGTTAAACATATATGTTGATGTGTGCATCAGAAGTATCTTTCGCTTTTAAGGAACACCTCCCTACTCACACTAACCATAGAATAAATATGAAGTCATGGAGTAGATAATATGAAGTCAAGACTTTGGGGAAATAGTTAAAAGGAGAATGAGTTAATGCAGTGTAAATTAAGGCACAACACATGCAACGTGTGTTGTCTGGCCACCAGAAAAATGTTTTATACTAAATAATTTAATGGGCCACAGTAGATTAGATGACTGAGCTGTACAATTCCTATACAAGTCTGGCCCTGATCATGCTTAATTTTATGTTATGTTATTTTATTTCTGTCATACTTTTCTGACAAAATTGGGATCCAAGGTAACACACATGACTGAAAACCAAGTAAAACACATAATGTCAAATATTAAATACAATTTTAAAAGTTAATAGAGTGGCTTCTCAGTGGCTGCTCCCAGACTGTAGAATTCCCTACCAAAAGAGGCTAGGCTGGTCCCTTCTCCGCTCTCCTTTCATCAGCAGACAAAGACCTTTTCATTCAAATAGGCTTTTAATATTTAATTGCACATAGGCAGCTTTTGGGAGGGGACAGGTGCTGTATTTATAACCTTACTGATTTTTTTTATATTTTTAAAAAATTAATAGTGCTTTAATGTGATGATTGTTTTATTTATTATTATCCCTTTTTTAAATGATTACCTTGTTTTCAGAATTTCTTGGGTCCCATGCTGGGACAAAAGTAGAAAAATAAATAGATAGATGGATAGATAGATAGATAGAGTTATAACATTAAAACATAGTTGAATGAAGTTTTCAAATGATATCACAGTAATAATTACAGTAATTAATTGCTAATAATTATTAGTAATTAAACAGTAATTAATTACATGTCATTAAAAAGTGCAGTACCCAGTTGTCAATAGCCTTAGCTTAGCAGCTTCCCAATCATGTGCCAATAGCCAACATGAATAAGAATGTCTCTCTGTAGGCAGCAGAAAACAGGGATTAGTGTAGCTTAAGCATCTCTTGGAAGCATGATCCATTGCATGGGAACAGCCACTGAGAATACCCTGTTTCGTATCCTTACAAGCGGGACTTACACTGAGATTGGCAAGACAAAGAGAAGGATCTCAAAGCCTGGGACAGGCTTGTATCGGAGAACATGGTCTTTAAAACACTTTGGACCCAAGTCATATATGACTTTATAGATCATAATCAGCAATTTGAATTGGCCTCTGAAACAGAATGTAGGTGGTGAAGACACACTAACAAGGGAGTCATATGTTCATTGTACTTGGCCTAGGTGAGTCATCTGGATCCAGCATTTTGGATCAGCTGAAGTATTCAAACTCTCTTCTAAAGCACCTCCTCCTATTTAGCATAATATGATAATCCAAAAGGGATGCAACCAAAATGTATGTCACAGAAATGAGTGTAGCAGTGCACCAGTTTTAATTGTGTAACTACACTCCTGACCAGCCTCAGGCTTGAATCCAGAAGTGCATGCATCAACTGTGAAACTGTGAAACTGTACTGTACAGAACAAACCAAAGTACAGGGAAAAACTACACGGACAGATTTGCCAAGCAAGAACTTTCAAGAGAGCAGCTATATTAGTTAGCCTACAACAGCAAAAACAACAGTCTTGTGGCACCATGAAGACTAACAAGTTTTACTTGGCATAAGCTTTCATGGATCCACACCTATCCATCAGATGTATTTGATGAAGCGGACTGAGTCCATGAAAGAACATGCCAAATAAAACTTGTTAGTCTAGCAAGAGATTATTATTTTGTTTTCCTACAATTGTATAGTACAATTGAATCTGTGATTTTTAAAATCAGCCACAAGCGTCTTTATATTGATATTCTCAAAACAGAACTGCAATATGGAAGATGCATGAAAATAATAGCCTTAATCTTCTCCTTTTGTTCCAGGAAAAGAAAGTAAAAGAAAAATGTAACACATAATTTCTTTCCACTGAGAATTCCTTCACCTCTGCAAATGACAGCCAACAAAACATGGAGGGGGGAGGATTCTAGGATAATGATACCATGTCATTTTGTTGTTGTTGTTTACTATACATTATCAGCAAAGAAAGAAGGAGGTGAAAGAACCTGCTGCAGCCACACAATCACTGTATGTTTATTTCTGCCTTCAACTGCCCTATTTCATATACTGCAGTGAGATAAAGTTAGTGCCTGCTGAGTAGACAAAACAAAAAAAATACATAAATAAAACTCAAATAACTATGTTAAAGCGAATTGAAGAACATAATCTAATCAAAGAAAATCTTGAAATACCACATTGTTAAGCAAACAACGCAGAAAACAAGAATTGGACATCCATCAAATGCCCCCTCTTTTGGATCAGACTTGTGCAAATCACACACAGCAAAACCATTCCTTTCTATCATCTATTTTAACAGAAAACATATGCAAGTTCGGATTCATTGTCCAATTCAAGATATAATCCTGCCAGTACAAGCACAACATCCAATACCAACGTTACTAGCATTTCCCCTTCATATCCCAAGATGATTATTTAACATTTTATAAAGAACAGTCTATGAATTTCCTAAAATTTTACTATTATTGCAACATCTGTAACTACTCAAAACCTCCACTCTACACAATCATCACTATTCATAGAATGAAAATAAAGGTTCATTGCTAACAGCTTGTGTCTACAGATGCATTTATAAGTACACACAGCCTACTGTTCTCTGCACTGAAAGTAAAAAAAAAAAGTTTAATATTTAAGTCAGAGTACAGATTCAGCAAACAGGTAGCTCTGGACAAATACAGCTTTCAGTTGGATCTTATAATCAACTGGCACAAATTTTATATGCACATCTTGGTACACAATGCTAAGTACACAATTGTCATAACTGTAAAGTATTAAATCTAGATGGTGTTAACTTTATTACTCAGTCCAATCACTCACAGAATCTGTGAGCGGTGGCAGTGGTGTCAGCTTGCTTGCAACATGTACCTCTGACCATTGGAAACCACTACGAAACAGACTTGACCTGAAGAATGTAGTACCTGCTAAGTCTTATCTAAGCATGAATCAGACTTTGCTTTGGTTATCCATGACTTTGTAACCTCTTGTGTAGAGTAATGCAACACATGCCGGAAACTTCAGGTAGTTCAGAACATACTGCAATAATATTGCCATCTAGGCTGAGAAGCACAAACATACCACATTAATGCTTTTGCCAGATTAACTGGATCCCAGTTGACTGCTAGGCCCAAATCAAGGTGTTGCTTTGGCTTTTAAAGTACTCCACAGCTTGGGACAAGGGTATGTAAAAGTCTGCCTGTTCCCACATGCATCAACTTGGATTTTAAAATCTCCTGAAATTCTTTTCTCAAGTGTTCCTCCACCAGGTGATGTGTAAGACAGCTAGAGGAGACAGACCCTTTTCAGGGTTGGCACCTTATCTATGGTCTAGAGCAGTGGTTCTCAACCTGTGGGTCCCCAGATGTTTGTGGACTTCAGCTCCCAGAAGCCCTGAGCATTGACCATAGTGGCTGGGGCTTCTGGAAGCTGAAGTCCACGAACACCTGGGGACCCACAGGTTGAGAACCACTGGTCTAGAGGGACTGTAGTGAGTTTGGCCTCTGCTACCTGGCAGGTGGGTTTTAGAGTCCTTGCCAGCAAAACAGCCAAATCTTAAAAGCAGACCAGTGGCACACAAAAGAGTTATTTTGTCCTTGGAAGGTTTTGTTAGATAATTTGTGCTTTAGCTCGATAGCTGAAGGCTGAGAACAAATGGGAATGGACTGAAGTAATAAGCTTTCCCTTGTTACCAGCTTACTTATAGTTTTCATAGGTATTGGGAAGATTCACACCTGGACGCACCACTTTTTTTTATTTGCTTCTGCACTCTTAGAAAGCCCTCTCTCATCAGCCTCACTGGTGGGAGGAGAGTTGCACCGTAGCTCAGGGACCTTGTTCAAACAACCAAATGGGCCTGGACTGCCCTCCATGGGATAGTCTGGGTGTAGTTAGTTGCCTTGAGTCAATTTCTACCATTGCCTGTGAGGACTGGGCTTCATCAGTGAAATGCTTCTCAGCTACAGACTACCAGTGCAACAATTACCACCAATAGAGCTTTTTTTATAACAGTAATGTTCCTTAGTGGCAGGTGTATGCCTGGAACTACAATCAGTTCTGCCTTACAACAGAGGCTAACATGGCACCTATCCTGTTATTTCGCTGCAAGATAAAGTCCTTTCTATTTTTCTCAGACTTTTCAATTTCTTCGTAATTTAAATTCCTTTTATGCACTAGGTTTTTAATGAGTTTTAAATACATTCTACTGGGTTTTTTTACATCTTTGTTATGGGTCAGAGAATATGGTTATAGAGCAGAATAATCATAATCATAATAATTTTTTATTTGTTACCTCTCCTCAATGGTCAAGGCAGGGTACAACACAATTACAATTAAAAACAAATTACAACTAAAATACTCTAAAAACACAAAACCATTTAAAACACAAATATATCCTGATCAAAATATATATCATAATCAAAAATACAACACAGATACAATTAAAAACAAATTACAACTAAAATACTCTAAAAACACAAAACCATTTAAAACACAAATATATCCTGATCAAAATATATATCATAATCAAAAGTACAATTAAAAGTACAAATATAATTAATTACAAATATTTTAGGGAAGAAAAAATTGATTTGTCAAAATCTACAATTGCTTCCCAACATGGGTTCCATGTAACTCTGAGACTAATTTACTTCTGTTGCAGTGTCACCAGAACTAATGAAGTATGCCAGCAGCCTACTTCGTTAGTTCTGATACGAGGAAAACTGGTTTCAGCTTCAAGAATATACAAAATTAAGTATTTTCCCATAGAGAAACAACATTTGACAAAACTGATCATGGGTAATTTTTACTGCAGATTATTTTAAATATTTTATGTGAAACTAGCTCTATTCTTCTTTTCACTTAGTTTCTATCCCTTTCTTTCCAACAGAACTTTGTGGTGAGACCCACTACTAGTAAAGCCATGCCCTCATCAGCTGAAGTTCCTGCTGCAGTAGACACAAAACATTAACAGTTTGTTGCAAATCAGTATACTTCCACAATGCTTTTCATATAAAATCAGTTTAAAATAACGTATTAGCAAAGTGAACGTGCCTTCCATTGTCTAACTAAAAACCAATAACGCTCATGAATTTTTGAGCAGACACACAAATGCCATTGGGAAGAAAAAGTAATAAGCACATTAGGCTGCAATTGGGCAGCAGGAGCTCTTTACCACATCTTGTAACCATCAGATGCATGCTAAGATCACTGAGACTTAAAAGCGCATCTCTGCCTTTTTGTTGAAAGGCTTCATTTCTCATGCCAAGAACTTCAGCTCTGGCTAAGTATCACTTTGCTGTTTTAAGCTATAACTACAACTCAGGAGGAAATTAGTTAGTCTGACATCAACAGCACAAAATGGCTTCTAGTTTCTGTATTCCTATACACTAAGGTTCCTAATATAGCTATTCACTGAGCTGCTTACACATTAGATTACGTCAGCCACCTCCAATAAGCCTGTCTAATAAGCCCTAAAATAGCAAGGTAAGGTTACAGCACTAGAACATGAGGAAAAATGCATTCTTCGAGGAATGTGTAAGAATTGTGATTTTGTCTTTACTCATTCTGTCTTGTTAGTCACATATCTATATATACAACTTTTTTCTATTGCTATTACTGACAGACATTTCAGATCTTCATTATTTATAGTGACAATAAAACTACAGCAGAACTATAGAATGGTTTCAGCTAAGAATCAAGGAGTACTACAAAGATTAGTATGAACAGAGATTTCTTTAAAATCTTATTACAAATATTTTCAATATACTCATATGTATCAAGAACACTGAAATAAACTATTTTTGCTCTAATTTCTAACTGAAGTGGGAAGAATAAGGGACTTAAATGCTTATAACTTGATGTGTTACAAGTTACTTAATACAGCTTTTACTGCACAGCAGAGCATGAAAGTGAAACTAAATACAATATGCTGCAAAATTGTAATTATAATTGCTTTATTAATGACCATCAACTTCTTATATCGCTCAATGCTAGAATATTTTTCAGACCAGTTACTGGAATATCCTATTCTGTCAATTTTCAACATAACTCAGCTTTTCCTCACTAGTTTTTACCTCACATGATGCATGAAAATACACAACAGCCAAAGGAAAGACAAATTAATTATGCAATAGAAACAGTAAACCTAGCTATATAAAATGTGACCTGCAAAAAAACCCAGAACATGATGAAAAGTACACTCTGGAAACCCAATACAAAGACTAAATTGTTTTAATTTATAATTTACGACTTTTCATTAAAAAGTCTTCTGAACCTTCTAAATCTGACATCTTGAATGTATATTTCAGGTAAGCACAATGCATACATTCTATCCTACTAACTGCCTGGTAAATTTGTCAAAATAAGTGATAAGAAGAGGTCATCAGTCTATGTTGCTCAAATCAATATAACAAACAGCAATTTCTTTCTGGGTGAGGCACTTATCAAGCAATGCAAGCGATGGTCACCGGGTCTTCCGCACTTTGATAGCCACCAGCGCCAACATGATATGGTGGTGTCAGTGTCAGACTATGAATATGAAGACCAGAATTTGAGTCCCCATTTAGCTATGGAAACCCACTGGGTGACCCTGGGCAAGTCACAAACTCTCAGCCTCAGAGGAAGTCAAAGGCAAAATCTAAACAAAGCTTTGCAAGAAAACCTTATGATAGGGTCACTGTAAGTTGAAAATGACTTGAAGGCACACACCAACAACAAAGACATGCACAATATGCGGGTTACAGAAATAACCTGGCACAGCTGTGAGTTAACATTAAATGAAAGCATACTGCATGATCTACAATGTGGAACTCAGGTTTCAAGTATATTACAACGAACTATTTTTAATTCCACAGAAATGTAATGGTTAACTATAAATTTGCACCAGATTTTTAAAAATGAAATCCATTTGTGCCACAACAATTTCAAATATGAGTTACAGCGAGCTATATAAGAGACTGAAAAAAGGCACCATCTTTTACGTCTAGTGCCACAGTACAGTGAATGAGTTTTTGCTTTCTGTCTCCTTATAAACCTTATTGTGAATTCAGCTAACATAGAGAAGACTGACACCTTACAAACCTTGCAGAGTGATGTACATATTTTGGTTTTTACACATAGTTATAACCTAGACTTCAGAAACCTTACTCTTAATTGTATCACTGTTTAAAGGATAACTGCTGTAGCACTTAATGTCTGATTTTCAAGTAAAAAGGAATATGCACCATCACTTTAATGCTATGAAAGGCCACAGGGAGAGAGATTTAAAAGTTTCTTGATAGTCTGGCTTTATGATAGTCTATGACCTTAAATAGTCTTGACAGTCTATGGCCTTAAATCTCACTATCATTACCTGGAAGTTTTAAAATTAGGACAAACCTGTATTTTTAATGTACTGTCATTCTGTTTTTACAATTATTAAAAATACACTACCATGTTCTAGGAAATCTGAGTGGGGGGGGGAACCCTGAACAATGACATGTTGGAGACAACACAGACATCTACCAAAGCTACTGTCCATCCATCATCAGCTGCTGCCATATTGATACTCTGTATTATCCAAACTGTGATTTACCAAAATATGTGAATCTAATATACTTTCCACCCATCAGCAGTCAAGATCAGCCTTAATATGCACACATTGGCAAGCTTCAGTCCACACCAAAAATATAGGGGGAGCAAAGTACAGAAAACCTAGACAGGAGGAGAAGAATATGCCACTGTGGCTAACAGCTGAAATAATTCTGCTTCCCCTGGTTCATGCACGCTGATTCCATTGAACTCCAATCTGCCAACACTGCTTGTTCTTTCAAGAGTCTCAGAAAATGCCAAAATGATGTTGTAGAGCTCTCCATAGCATATTACCAGATACTCTGCCAAACATCTAAATGTGCCAGATAGCCAGGACTTCCCACTTGTCTCACAGAAATAGAGGCTGAAAGCCCAAAGCCATGCAGGAACCCATGAGAAGACAAGGTAAAGTAAAAGGCATGGCATGGATTCCCCCTTTCCTCTCACAGCACAGTAGGAGACTGTTCCATAAGCGCCAGCTGTCGCCACACCCACTGGCCCCATTCTCAACATCTCAACCATATACATCTGCAAAGAAGAGGCAGGGCAACATGTATTTTTTACATAGTACTTTGTAAGGCAGGTGCAAGGTAGGACAAAGGGCTGCACTGTGGTGGCAGGGCAGTAGGTCTGTGGGTCACAGGATGTGAGCACATACTACAGGGACTGGTCTGCTCAGCCTACAGCTTTGCTTTGAGTGCCGGGAGTCCCATTCAAATCGCTGTACTCCTGAAAGATACCATGGACCAAAGAATTCTGAAGCTACATAATCCCAAGCACAAACTTTCTTAGAACTTTGTTCCTGATGGTCCTTCCTCTCCTCAACAGGATCACAATCTGATTCAGTCAAGAGCCATCCCCTTGGAGTGGAATCATCCATATCAGCCAATGCATGTAGCCACTACATTCATCAGCATAATCTTGGAAAAGCTCTTAGGCTTCTGCTTGGCCTCAAAAGCACTCCACATTCCTTGGCAATGGGGCATGTATAGCTTTGGTGCCAAATACATGTATGCATTTGGCATGAGTATGCCTCTAAATGGAATTAATTGGTGTTTTACTCTCTCTCAGTGTGTGCCCTGCATGATTGCCTCCTCTCTTCACTTGTTCTTCTCACCAACTCTTCCCAGCAGACTCACTCTGGCTCCTCTCAGAGCTGTCACAGTATCCCTCCTCTGCAATGAGCGTTTGCCTGGACTGCCCCTCTTCACTATTGACTATGGGAGTATGACGGCTGAGTTTCTAGAGTTGAGAGACAGGACTTATCTGCAATAGGTTGTTTGAAATTACAAGGGCAGGTTTCTCAGGTTTCTGAGACTAGTAATTTTTTGAGATTTTGGTGACAGTAATCTCAAAATAACGGATAGGAATTTGTTATGTTAAGGTTGTGTATGGCTGCATGTACCAGAGTGTGTCACAGGGGCACCTCAGCTGTTGGTTTCTATCTCAACTTCACTGTCTGCACATTAGATAGAATGTGAGAATGCTGAGACTCAATAAGTCTGGATGCACGGTTCTCACTGGATATCTGTACTGGTGGGAATACTGCAGGTGTATTGTGCCACTGAACCGGCTGCTGGCAGTCTTATTTCCACGGAAACCCCAAGCACGCCTGGCACTGGCATAGCTTTTTTTCTCCCAGTGCCTGCATATCAACATGTCATAGGAGACTTGAACAGAACAGATTTTTCATATGGTTAACTCTGTTGGATCTTCTTCCCGTGTTAGCTCTCAATGTGGATGTAAACCTGTATTTGGAGTGGAGCTCACATGATACAGGCTAGAGCTCATATGATGGGGAAAAAAAAGTAGCCAGCTGAGAGCTTAGGCTAGATTCTTTTTGCATTATACTTAGCACTATTGTGTGTGTTTTTTTCAAACAGAAGAAAAGTTTAGTATGAAGGAACATTCTGTCTTGTGAGGTTCTGCATGCAATCTGAAATGGTGCAGACACAGGCTTAATATGTCCCTGAGAACTGGAGTTTTATCCAACTAGCAACAGTGGGACAAAAACATCTGAAGCTATCAACACCAAAGGCCATCAATGCAGATTTAAGACTTTTGAGAGGAAAGTAGTTATTCTTAAAGAAACAAAACCATTTCCCCCTATATTTTCTTTCCACAGTATTATTGCAATATTGTTTCAATAACCCAAGGAGCAGACACTCTGGAGGTACAGACAATGTTAATAAATATTCTTCACTGGAGAAGCTGCTCCAAGTCTTCAAAATGTCATGATCTGGAAATGTGGGCTATGGCTGCTTCTATCATAAAAAATGTTCCAAGAAGAAATCAAACCCATTCTGTTGAATGCTCTCAGAATTCAGCACGTGTCTTCTGTAGCAGCATCTAGGAATCTTCCTATAGACCAATCAAGATCCTAACCACAGTGTGATTGTTCTTCTGTCCATTAAAGCTGTTTCCCAACCCCCAAGCACATATCTTGGCCCTATTATCATTACCCCATATCCTTCAAATAAATACCCAGAGGTTGACCTTGACATGTACTTTGTCTATGTAGACATACCTTGCATACGCACAGTTAATTTTCAACCCACGAACCTTTGTAGGCCTCTATTTCTAGCAGTACCATCACTATGCTACCTCATTGTTGCTTCCTGCTTTTTGATGTCTAAACTCCAGTCAGAACACACATGGAATTCTAAACAAGACACTGTGTGAAATGCAGTACTCAATGGTTACTTCACACTTTGCCTGCTTACTATACATGCTGTGCAGAAACAAGGCACATTACCCATGCAGAAACTACTGCTATCAAAAATAAGTTGAAAAGTAGCATAATAATTGTGGCCTGATTTGCAAATACAACATATGGTGCAGTAATTATAAAACAGCATGATTTCGTCCAATTGAACTCACTTATTTGGTGGTATGAATTTGCTTCTGCCCTTACACACACCAACTTTCTATGAAATCCTTAACTGTATTTCGTAAATGCAAAATGTCCTAACATTCTAACAGGCACAATGAAGAAAAAACCTCAATACTCTTTTATAGTAAAAATGCAAGTTACATTTATAAAGCTAGGAATGTATTTTATATTTCAGAATCCCATGACTAAATATCATAAGAGTATTACAAGTGGACAAAGTAAGAGAATAACAGCCATTCGGCAGGTGCTGAAGACAACTTGGCAAACTATGTCCCTTACAGTTTATCAGCTCATGCCACCATCACTACCCTGCCCTCAGTCTACCCTCCTACCCTTATTTAGAGGAGGAGAGGAGACGGCACCAAAAGCCATCTCTTTCAGAAGAGAAGGTTAGTTTGTTGGATCCTGAGCTGCTCAGAAACCAGCAGGACATCTTTCTCTGGACACAGAGAAAGCTCTCACTGTTGTCAACCTGCCACCACTACATACCACTCCAAAAAAGTGTCTTAACAAATCATTAGGCATCAACAGGATTCCGTCCAGAAACCCCTCATGTATATGAAGGTCTTTTGTAACCAGAGTTGTAAGTGGTTGATGGCTCACAACAATGTGCCTTTTCTGATTAATGGTCAGGAGTAAGAACCAACTCTATCACGTTACACATCCAGGTCGTGTGTGTGCGTGTGTATGAGAGAGAGGGAGGGAGGGAGCAAGGGAGGGAGACAGAGGATAGTTTCATACTTTATGTACAATACATACATGCACCTACAGAGAAGGCCATTTACAACTGTCATCCCATATAAAGAGCTGAATTTACTTGCAAAATACAGCAGTCCCTCCCTTACCATGACCTCCGCATGCATTAATGTGAGGTTGTGCAAACCATCATGTCTCAATATAGTCAATGGATGCAGTGGGTACATGCACACTCCTGCACATACAGAGGGTACACTGAACTCATAACTGAGGACAGATTCTTTTCTCAGTTTCTGTTGATGTGCATTTCTCATGCAAAGGTTGCATTTCATATATAGACATAATATTTATAAATCCACACGGTGTTCAGGACAGGATCCTTTAACTGCATTAAAATGAGGATTGTCCATGCCATTGTATTTTCAGTTTCTATGTATGGTTGCAAAAGCTGGACAGGGAAGAAAAGCTGTTAGGAAGAACATAACTCATATGAAACATAGAGCTAGAAAAGAGTTCTATGGATACCCTTGATTGCTAAAAAGACAAATGAATGGCCCCTAGAGCAAATCAAGTCTCAACTCTCCCTAGAAGCCAACATAGATAAACTGAGATTGTCATACTTTGGACATATGAGGAGACAAACCTCCCTAGAAAAGACAATACTTGATAAGGTAGAAGGCAGTAGGAAAAGAGGAAGACTCAGTCAAGGAAGCTAGGGCCCTGAGTCTGCAAGACCTGAGCGGGGCTGTTGATGATACGGTGACTTATAGACCTCTCATTCATAAGGTCTGCATAAGCCGACTTGACAACAGTTAAGAACAACAAAACAAATACTTAGCACATATATTTTAGCTTTAGAAATCAGTCCCCAAGTATGACTCAGATGAAATCTCATGAGTAGCGCACGTATATATAAAGAACTGTCTTAATTAAATCCATGAAGTCTTACTTTGGAGAAGAGTAAAGGCAAAACAAAAAACAGGAAGTGAATCAAGACAATAGGCAACCTTATATTTCTGAATAGGGTATTTAATCCAGTTTTCGTCTCCCACAGACAGAGAGTTCCTTTCATTCACTGGAGGCTTCTAATCCAGCAGAGAATTTCTGCTGGTGGAATGAAGGACGTAATTTTTATCTATTCACCCCACCACCACCACAGTCCCCTATGTCTCCAGAAGGCTGCTCCAGAAGGCTAGGGATCCTTTGTGGAGGAATTTGTGCTGTGCATTGCAAGAGAAAGTTAAAACTGGCAAATTTATTTGAGCAGTCTGAGGTCATTGATTAGGAAATGGCATCATCAATAGAAGAAACACTGAGGAGGAGCTTAATCTGCCACCACTTGAAAAAGAATAATCTACATAAAGCTAACCTACAGAAGGGGAGGATCAAGATTTCAGAACACTCGTTGAATTAGCCACCTGAATTATAAGTTTTGTATGGTTATAACAGAGCTGTACCTCACCTGGAAACCACTCTGTTTACAAAGAGGACAGGCACAATACTAAATGGAACCCCCTCTTTCTCTGACCCTAGATTGCCCTCAGCTCACACTTGCTATTATAGATAGCAGGAATCCTGCCTACTCATAACTATATATCCACTCGAGACTTTCCCATCTTGCAATTACTCTTCCCAGCTCATATAATACTGAAATCCTACAGTATCAAGTAAAGTCCCTGGAGAGAGAGTCATACATTTCCCATTCTGTGCATGGTGGAAAGACCATTTAAAATGAACAAAGAAAGAAAGAGGGCTCAGCCTTTGGTCTATCGTTTCTGATGCAAAGAGCTACACAATTTGATAATAAACTGTTTCTGCCACCATTTTACATGTGTGCGTGCAAACACACATACATTGTAACAATATTATACACTAGACTAGTGGTTCTTAACCTGGGGTCTGGGAACCCCTGGTAGTCTTCAGAGCCTTCACAGGGGGTCCATGAAGCCCGGTTATTGGACATTAACAGCAGTAGCAATAGGGTTGTGGTAGTGGGATGGTGGCGGTTGAAGGTGCTGAAACTGTTTCCTTGTTTGCAAAAGGAAGAGACATGCTAGCTAGAAAGAAACTCCCCCTCCAGCAGCATTTGTTGTTGTGTGCCTTTAAGTCACTTCTGATTTAAGGCAACCCTAAAGTCACCCTATCAAAGGTTTGTTTTTGGGTTTTTTTGCAAGATTTGTTTAGAGGGGTTTGCCATCATCTTTGTCTGAGGCTGAGAGAATGTAACTTGCCCAAGGTCACCCAGCATCTAAGTGGGAATTTGAATCCTAGTCTCCAGAAGCCTTTAATAAACAAATAAATATTTGAATATTTAAATCTAAACTTAAGTATTTCAATCTTGAAATAAGTCTTAAGGGTCTCTGGCAAAAAATTATATTTGGAGGGGGCTCCTTGATTTTTTTTAAAAAAGATTAAGAACCACTGCATTAGAGAATGAGAATCATCATGCTACAATATCAGTAAAATAAATATAATTACTTTAATAGCAATTGTTTATATGCACATCCGTTACAGACATAGGAAAACTGATTTGCTAAGCGTGATATTTTATAGGAAATGCACAACAAGCACTAAGCTGTTCTCTGAAGAGCCACCATATTCTCACCACAGCAATATCTGGAGAAATTTATCCTTTTGTTCAGATACATTGAACAAATTCTATAAATTCATTTGTAGTTAAAGATGTAACATAAATGTGTCATGTACTCTGGGAACACAGTATACTGAATGCTAATAAAATATCCCTCCTTTTATTTTCCAAGGCAGTAGTTCTTAAACTTTTTTTGGGAATTTACAGACCACTTTGATAATCTAATGACAGATATGGACCACTTTTCCAGGAAAAGTACTTAAACATAAGGACAAAAAATGGAAGAAAAAATAATTTGTGCCTGGACCTTTGAAAGCACATCCGTGTACCACCTTTGGAGACTATGGACCACTGGTAAAAAAAAAAAACTGTCCCCATGGGAATCTTTGATGGGCTAATTAGATGGGCTAATCTCCACATCCAAGTTTAGTACCAACATCTACCAAAAACATTAAAAAGGAACACTACACTAGACATTCTTTAATATGAATGACTGAATTTTATTTTGCATTATTTTGGTTATTTATTTCATTATTGTTGTTATGTGCCTTCAAGTTGTTTTTAGACTTGTGGTGACCTTAAAGCCCTAAGGCAAACCCATGACAGGATCTTCTGGGGCTGACATGCCAAAGGTTACCCAGTGGGTTTCCATGGTCAAGTGGGGAATCAAACCCTGGTCCCCAAGATCATAGTCCAATGTTCAAACAACTACACCATGCCACTTCTCATTCATTTCATAGCCCAGGTCTAGTGACCACACAATTAAAACCAGTTGCCTATCAGTTATCTTCCAATGTACTATATTAATGCTTCTATCATTATTTCACTCCCTCAGAAAGAACCCACCTTCACTGAAGTCTTAACATAAGTAAGACCATTTTCTGCCTGTGTGCTAATTAATAATTTAAAAGATGCTAAGCATTAGAGAAGCTATCACCTCCTTCTCAACATTATATATCCAGGATAACTGGCAAAGTGCTTATTTGCACTACAGTAATGGCTTGGTCTCTCCCTTAACTTAAAAAGAGTGGAGGAGGAGACTGCAAAAGTTAGGTTTAGCTACATTTGATAATATAAAACTTTCATGAGTATAATGCTGAGGGAAGAATATTACTACTGTTAATAGGAAAAATATATATATAAAACAGCGTCAGCACGGCACTGCACTCACTTGACAACACTCAGCCTCAAACATTTGCTGCGATGAAAAAAGGCTTACAGCATAGGCTACTCTAAAGTAAGTCCTGCTGAGTTCAATGGCACTTAACAGATAAGTGTGTACCCAGAACTACAGCCTAAGAGATACAGTAGGTTAAGTAACACAGAGAGCCTATTGATATATATCAAGCTGAGATTTCTGTGTATTTCTCCTTCAAGGTTAAGAGAAAGGTAGGAGTTGCTACAACATCAAATACACAGGAAGAAGTTTAACTGAATGCCCTTGTCCATACACAACCACACAGATGGATGCTCTAAGAATTAGAAAATGAAGTTATTACATGCAACTGTGTTTACTATTACAGTATGTGACCTATTTTATGCCCTGCGTTTCAAAACATGAAACATAAACATAAAAACAAAAAACAAAAAAAGTAGGCACATTCATTTTTCTTTGGATCTATGCATAGGAATTAGCCATTAAAAAAACAACTATGATATTGCATAGCAATTAGAGTAAAGCAAGAATACATATCCTTGAGCTCCTTTTTCCCCCTGAAAAATAAAACTTATATAAACAATGCTCAGATTGTGTTGCAGGGCTTCATAAATATGCTTAGCTTTGACATTTTCTACTATGAATGAATTCATTTAGCTTCCAGTTCAACTGTTAACAAGGCGACTGCAAGGTTATCAGTAGTCAGTTTCAAAACAGAAGAAAATAACCAAAGTGCACACATAGACGCCCTTCTTCTATTTGCTAAGGAATGCTGTTACTCAATTGTCATGCACTGCATCTTCTACGTTACAGTGGAAAAAAATGAACGTACCAAATATGAAGTCATCGCACCCTCAGAAAACACACCTTGTAATCTTCCACAGACTGCAGTTCAAAGTGGAATCTCATCAGTTTTTCCTTTTATCTTCACCCTGTAGTATAAATAAAATCCACACCCTGCATGCTGACTGTTTTATTAAAGCAAGCAGCAATGAGCAGAAAACGTATTAGAATATCTGCCCTGCATTAACTTAAAGCAACATTGTCTTGATGTAAACTAAAACACATGCTGAGTGAGGATGTGCGCACATAGCAGCTTATCTCCTCTCTCATCTGCTTCTAATGACAGCTGATAAACTAGCCACAACTAATCCTTTTCTAGCTGCTGATCAAATAGACAATCCAGCATGGTGGAGCACTCGAAAATTCCTCCTGCTTCTGTTCTACTGCTGCTCTAAAAAGCAGTTTCCTTTTCATTGAGATAATAGCCTTTTCTGCAGTCACATGACTCAGAACCTACATTAGCACAGCATTATGATAATAGACTTCCCTCCCCCTTCTCTATTGCTATTAAGGAGGGCATCTATCCTAAAAACCCACTTAAACATTTTGCAGAGTAAAGTGCCAAAACTATCTGTCTCTTTGAAGGAAAACAACATCAATGAAAGCATTCCAATGCTCTGTCTTCCCAATATTGCATATACTCTACATATAAACAATTAATATAGAATTAAAACCATATTATTCATGTCATAGAAGAATTAAGTGATTATTTGGTTGCAGTCCAGGTTTTCGGCCTTAAATTAAGGTTGATTGTATTTATTTTTTTCTCTGTAATGTTCCTCAATAAATTTACTCCTTTCCACACCCAGTAAATATAATACACTATTAATCCACTAGCTTTCCACTGTAATTTATGGTTCACAGACCTAGTTAAATTTTCTTTAAATTCAGAAGTATGAAGGGTCTCTACAAACTTGAGGTTTTTAAGGGTGTTCCAACCACTTACTTTCTGTCCTGTTGTTAGCCTGAAGCATAAGAGCTGAAACCAACTCAATAAAGAACTTTCCTGGAATAAAACATTCTGCTGATATTTGTGGTTGGATAATGTTAAACAACTGTGTGAACAGAACTCTCCAAGCAAATGGTAACTTTTCTTTACATATTGTTGTTAATATTGTTGTTGTCATCACAGCACTATGAAGAAATTGTTTAGAAAGCAATTGAACACTTTCTGATGGGGCACTCCCATACCATAGTCTCTAGTCTTTCATATAATCTATTGCTCTTGACAAAAGGTTGGAAGTAAGGTAGAAGCCATTTCATTTCTCCTCTCTTATAGTGAGTTCTTTCTCCTCAATCAATCAATCAATTTGCTGCAGGGAATTAAATTCATTTACACCAGCTCCATAGCTGGATTTCTGACTTCAAAAGAGGATACTTATGGACCCCATGCTATACCCTATTCTAGGGAAACAGGATTGCTTTGTTAGTGGGAAATTCTTCATTTGAGATTCAGTTGGGCCAAAAACAGTTGGAATTTGAAATCCATATTGCCTGTACCCTACTGAACAATTAGGTTTCATTTATGCATGGCAGGAAGTAGGACAAAACTTATTGTAGGGCAACATCTCCATAACATTGTACAACAGCTCTTCAGTATTCTGAAAAGGAAAACCATTTCTATCATTTACTAAATGGAACTATGTAGTACTGATGAAGATGATGATATATTTTAATATTTAACAGTTATACAGATTTAAAATATGTAAACGGTCAAACTGTTGGGTACACATAATCTGTTAAACTCCTCACAAACCTGTTGGGTAGATCAGTATTATTAATCTCTATCCTGCAGATAGGGTGGGATGTGAAGACTGATAGACTGTGCCTTGCTTAAATCTATGAGGCAGGTCTATGGAAAAAATGAGATTAAAAAAAGGGACATCTCAATCTGTAGTTCAGCATCTTATCTATTGTGTTTCACAGTTCTATAGCAATTTGTGTAAAAAAAATAATAATTCTCAGGTACTGCATCAAAGGCACCAGCCTTGTCAGAAGATGAAAAATATTCCAAGCTGCTAGGTACCAGAAACAAGTGAGAAAATATTATAGTTTTTTGAAGCTCTGATTTAGAATGTCTCCTTGAAGTCAATTTTAATGCAGGAACACTTCATGAAAAGAAAAGAAAAACACCTCATGTCTTTAATTAAAAAGTAATATTATTTACTCTCCGTGATATTTGAATATTACAGTACATATTATATTAAATCAGAGTGGGTTATTAACTGTGATACCCCTGCAATCCTGAAGCACAGAAGACTGACGGATGGGCTGAGTAGAAATATTAACTGTCACATTTCTTTTATTTATGCAAGCCACTTGCTTTTCAGCCCCCCTCCCATATTTATTTCTTATCCAGAGGAAAGGGTGGCAACCACACTGATTAAATTTGCAGATGATATGAACATGGAAGGAATAGCGAACATTGCTAAGGCAGATCTAATATTCAAGAACAGAAAGACAATGAGAAATAAAATGAGCTTCCACAAGGACAAATGCAAAGCAACCCACTGGGGAAGTAAAAATTAAAGGAGCATGTACAAAATGAAAGCATGTTGGCTAGACACTGGTACTGAACTGCGGACAGATGTCAAGTTCACAGCGCATGTAGATCTAAGACACCACAACACAGCAATATAGCAGTAAACGCAATGGAAAATAAAGGGAGCAGAAATAATGTAAATAAAGAGCCCAGATAAGAGATACTAGCACGGCTAAATGCCAATAGAACTGAAAATAAATAGCATTCACAATACACAGCAGCAAAGAGGAGATGAGGAAATGAGTGAGGAGATGCAAGAGGAATAACTACCCAGTTATCAATCTTTGGTGAAGCTGCGGCATGGCTAGAGGCCCCAAATAGACTTCGAGTCATGCCTCATGTAGCCTTTCAACGAACAATCAATAACAGGGACCATGGGACCACAAGCAGAAATTGTGGTTAAGAAAAACACTGAGCCCATTCAGTTAGAATGTTTTTGTCATTCTTTCGCCAAGCTCAGAAATCTCAGTCTTGCACATTGCTTCTTCCATCTTCTGCCCAACTTTGCTTGTTTGCTTCCTTACCTCAGGAGGCAAACAACTGTTTTTAGGACATATAGGAAAGCCTGGGATGCTGTGTGTGAAAGGAGGAAATGGAAGACACAATCTGAGTCTGAGGCTGTTCCTAGGTTCATCATATAACACTAAACAATGTTGTGGCATTTCGTTCAAAGGCCCACTGCTAGCAATACAGGAATATAATAGGAATCTACCAGTGAAGATAACTTTAACCTATAATACTTCACTAAAGATGACCACATTTTAAATATGATACCAACTACTCTGAAGAGATTCTAATACTTAAGAAAGACAAAAGCACAACAGAATTTGCAGAGGACCTTGTAACTATTAACACTCACCACATATGTAATTTTGTTCGACAGAGTAACATCTACATTGGGCTGGCAAGACATAGGGCTTTTCTACACTACACTGTTATAGTGTTATTATTCCACTTTCAATCTTCTATGGAATCCTGCAGTTTGAAGTTTAGGGAGGGGCCTTTAGAATTCTCAGCCAGAGAGCTCTTTAGCCTCAGTACACTACCAACCCCAGAATTCCACAAGACGTTGAAAGTGGAACAATAATGCTATAACAGTGTAGGGCAGAAAGGCCCATAGTCTCAATGTGTCTTCATTGTGTAATGAGTACAAAGTGTTCACAAAGCCAATCACTAAGCATGTCCAAGACCCATGGCATAGACCGATCAATGTTGTGATAACTGCACTAAAAGGACCCAGAATCATCACAGAGTTTATCTGAGAGCACAAGTGGGGTCCACGTGGCCCTCCAGAGTAATGTCGAAAGCCACATACACTCCCCATCCCTGTTATAAAGAATGATCCATGAGCCAGGAAAATCCTCCTCCTTTTCATAGCATTAAGCTCTTTTTCTCCCATAAAGGTCTCACGACAAGGCTTAACACAATAAGGAGGTCTTAACAAAAGGCCTGAACACAGTAATTACTGTACTGTTGATGTCTCATTACAAACATTTTTGATACCACAGTGGAACATCTGGTCTTAGACTTTTCTTCCATGACACATATCTGTAAAATACATTATTTAGAGTGTTGAGCCCTACATCAGCAACACACAAACCATAAATTGCTATACTGTACATCTCTCTGCTATTTGTGTTTAGAGAGATTCAACAATCATAGTCTCATTTTAGCTCACTTTGTAGGCCAACACCAAGCAAACATATTGTGTGTATTAAAAATGTATATGCAATAGAGTAATACGCCATTATACAGCACCTGCACTACACAGATCTACCGTACCTCTGAAAAGAAGAGACACAAGATTGAGTTTATAGCTCATAATGGTTTACGATAACAGAAACTCCTAATTCTCCTTTGTTCTCACCCAAACACAGGGCTATCCCTTCTGCAACCTAATATCAATATGTCACCTGGCAGTGCTGGCTTGGTTATCTGCTGCCTTGCCCCCGCTCCCCAGGTTAAGACAGGATGGGGACACAGGGTTTTTAAATCAGGTTTGTTTTCCATATCCTTACCCTGACCATACGTGATAAAGAAATTTGGAGATCTCAAAAGCTTGCACACTACTTTTTACTTTTGTTGGCGGGTTATCCATTTTATTATCCTAATTTATTATTTGTTGGTCCGTTATCCATATTACTATCCTAATAAAGAGTTACCCTAGTAAGGATTTTGTTTTATTGTCAACATATCCTTCTCTGCATTACGTAAAAGCTGCAATGAATTTGCTCACATTACATATAACTTCAACAAGTACCATAAAGAAAATGGTGGCATCGCAATTCTTTTATACAAGGCCAACAATGAGAGGACCACAAGGAGCTACCATGGGGAGGGGAAAGTGTTTAACAAGAGCCCACCTTATGTCCTTTTGCACTCCAACAAAAACAGCTACTTTTTGTTGGTCTATACAAGCTACCTTTGCAACAATAAAAAACCCCAACCCTGGTACATGGTCAAGATGATGTGGAAAGGTAAGAAAGAAAAATCGAAGCCTGCTAAAAAAAATTGTTGATGTCTAGGATATTCATGCAGACTGGGATTCAACTACTGTGGTACAGCCCCACTGCTAGCATGTGAAAGGCTGTCAGAGATTGTGGATTTCTCAGAGTCTGGCCAGACGATGCTATAACCAAGACAATTATTTAGTATCTGCCAGCGGTTCAGCTATTAGCAACTCCCCTTCAGATGGCTGTTCTTCAAGCAAATCTTACATAGAAGATATTTAACTCCCTGGTGAACCAGGGAGTGTACCTTGCTTCTCCAAAAGCTGGATATAGGATTTTTTTCACCTCCAAATGACCTGGAGCACATTATAAAATGTAATCTATGGGCTTTTAATTTATTTTTTAAAAATCAGAATGTATGGAGGGTGAAAACCTATATCCAGAAATCTAAGAATGTCTCCTTAATTTCAGAACGTTTCTAATAAACATGCATAATATTGGATTTTAAGCAACATATGATAATAGAAGATTTGTTTAAGGACAAAAAATGTTTCTTTTACAGTAAATTTCTATGACTTCAATACATTGTATTCAATACAATACACTGTATTTGATTGACTGATATCCTCTTAAAACAAAACTAGGTTTAAGCACCTGCTAATGTTACAAAATTATTTCACTATTCTTCACCGTACATTTCAAAGCAAGTAAGCAGTTAACAAAAATCTGCACAGACATGTCCAGCGGACTTTGTTATTTGTTTTCCTCTAAGTTCAGAAGTTCTATTTACTATGTTTTCAGTGGGTGGGACTGCTTTTGGTGTTGTAACTCTCTAGTAATAACAAGACTATTTCTGTAAGATAGACGAAGTATCAACTGTTACGAAAAATCAGATTCCAGCTCAGGTCTATGTTCAGTTGATTTTCTTTTCTCCTTTTCTTTTTCTTTTTTTTTTTTTGCAAGAATACTCTTAAACCAATGTTTGGTTTAAGATACATAGACAGTTAAATTGTTTTCAGAATAGGTTCTAAATTCACTTGCTATTTCCAACTAAAACTGACTAATGAACCAGGGAAAACATGGAAAATCAACACTTAGGTAAATTCCACTGATTCAGTTCATTTATTCTAGCTAGGATTAGGAACTGGATTGAGTTGTAGAACTAATTGCATGTAGAAGTGATGGATACTTTTGGATCTCCACAGATTTTTTTCCCTCATTGAGAGAAACATATGCCCTAAATACAGAAGTACCCTGCCCTGCAAGTATTGTTTCATGGAGAGCCAGAGTGGTGTAGTGGTTTCAGCATTCAACTCTGATCCTGAAGACCAGAGTCTGGTTCCCTGTTCAGCCATGGAAACCCACTTGGTGACTTTTGGGTCCATCTCACATACTAAGCCCCAGAAAGCTGGAAACAACTTGAAGACACACAAAAACACACAAAAACAGCAATGAGAACTGTTTCATGACAAAAAATTTTAGAAAGGAAGTCTACAGACACTTGTTTTTGTGTGATTTTTCTGAGAACCTGCTTAGGGAACCACAGGCTACACTATTTTCGGGGGGGGGAAAATCAAAAAGGTAAAAAGATAACTCAAGATTGTAAATAACTATGCACCAGACAATAAGGTATGAATCTTGTGTAGATATGAGTCTACCCCAAGTTTTCCCAAATTTTAAGATAATAATTATGCCACAAGTGACATCATACAATTTATCTATAAGGACTCTAACAATAACTATTTTACATCCAAATGTATTGTTCTTCAGCTGTGGTATGGATATCCCTAGCAACTTCACTGGGAAATGTCTTTCTGACACAAAGCCCGCACAAAGTTAGGAATGAGTACTTGTTACTTAGCAACATTTCTTTTATATCTTAGGCATTAAAGTGCAGAAGGACATAAAGGTAAAAAGTTGATTCACAATCTGCCATTCTTCTGGAAGACATGCTACTCCCCACTCTTCAAATAATGGTCCCCAGGCCACAATTTTTAAAACAATCAGTTTATAATTTTGCCAGCCTTCAAGCTTGCACATTCTTCATCAGGCAAGAGTATTCAGGGCATAATATGACTAAGTTTGCATTATCAATGGTATCTGAATCAGAGAGGTGCCTAGATGAGCTTTCCTTCAACACCTTAAATGAGGTTAAGCAGACTCACATAAGGTAGAATACCTAGGATCTGTATGACTGCATTTGTCAAACAAAGTTGTGCTTTATTGAGTCAAAGCCACATTTCATTTTCCAATAACAGTGAATGCACAGAAGGTTTGTCTATTTAAAGAGTATAAAATTTTAGCACCACGAGACAGCTGGGGCAAGGCAGAACACAAGCAAGTGTTTAACTGTTTGCCTGGATATATATGACCTTGTGGAATAATTCCAAAATCAAAATTGGAAACAAACATATACACTGGTTAAACTGCGTAACAGTTGGAATACTGTTGCAGAGTTGAAAATATAAACTTACATTGCTACATTTACACCTGAAAAAAGTCTTAGTTAAAACTTTGGTCCAGATATGCCTAAAAGACCAGCTAGCTACCAGAAGTATTTTGGGCAGGGGATCTGATCTGTTTACACAAATCACATCAAATGTTGATGGAATGAGGGAACACTACGAAATGGAAAATGGCATAGCATCTACAGCAAAATCTGTACAGGATGTCAAACCCTGGAAGGGGAAGATAGAAGCATTAGTTTAAAAAATAAATAAATAGTGAACAAAACAGTATACGAATTTATTATTCATCTAACAAATGTGAAAAATGTAGATTGAAGTAGTAAGATGGTGGAAGAAGTAGCTGGGTTTCTGTAACTGTGTACTGTATGATTTGGATCTGCCCCACAATTAGATCATTCTCTGCAATTAAATAATAATTTGAATTGAGGTATTTTCTTGAGCAAATTTCAAATTATTGTAATAGGTACTGTGCTGTACTATAGTGACAGCACTAAGCTGTACTATGAAGACACTTTCAAAGCTGCATGGAACAATGCATGCGGCACCCTTTGCAGAAACAAGAAAAAGCCCAAACACAAATAAAAATAAAACTTGATTCTCCATAATTGGAAAAGCAAACTATTCCAAATATAGAAGCCTGGGCTGTGGAGTCAGTAGTACTGGCAACAGATGAAAGAAATGTATACAAGAGGAGACATATCGATAGAATTCCAACAAATCTCATCATGTTTTTTATTGTGTTATGCAGAGCAGTGCAAAAGAAAGACTTACAAAGATTGTATTAAGAAAGTTAAAAACCTCAGGGATCATAACACAGAACAATTGGATACAACAAGGAGTGGCTTATTTTATAGTAATTGCAACACTGATGTTGCAAGAATGAGGAAAGAAAATAAAATATGGGGCACAGGAATTATCACAATATAAAAACCAGTAGGATGCTGGAATGACATATGACCACTTTATCCCAGAATATGACTTTTGGATCAATTATGAAAATAGTAATGGAATTCTGAAGAATAGCTGTATTTAGCTGCTTTGGGTCTGCACAAAGTGGAAAGGAAGGATAATTATTCATATCCATATCCATATATATCTATATGTCCATCCATCCAGTACTCACAAGCAACACAGCAAAGTATCCTAGCACTTAAAACACTGGGTGCCAATTTAAAACTTAATGGTGATCACACAAAGGCTTTTAAAAACACACACACACATGTAGAACTCTGTGTGGTCAACATAACACTTAAATATTTTTAGCTGTCCCTCATAAGCTAAAACAGTAATAACAATTTAGCCTCTGCATAACAGACCTACACACAATACAAGTATCTTAACATTTAAGTGACACGCATGGAGCACACGATTAAATGCTTCCCCCCCCCCGATCTTCAAATGGCTACTGTCAAATTTTAATCAGACATATGGTTTGGATTCTGCAGCCGAACTGTGCATTTATTTACATCTGACAACCAATCCACTTTACAATGCATAACCTACAGGTAGCTAATGTGAGAGCTATCCTGACAATTTGCACTTCATTACTGTTTTTCTATGGCACGTTTTATCTTTTTAAAAGCAAAAAAGGAAAACATTCAAATACCTTTTTTAATCTATTCTTTTTCAGTGGTTGATGAAAGCAACTATCATGACTGTAAGATTTATATTTAAGGGAATCACAGTACATACATAAACACACACACATGTATTCCAGATATTAAAAATTTAGATTGTACTAAGAATTTGATGTACTGACAAATGGCCAGATCCACATAAACTTTCCAAACAAAACCACTGTCAAAAGCATACAGAAAGGACCGCTTTTAGAGGCCCTATTATCTGATGACTTAGCTCTTTTGATGCTTCCAAATTAAGGTTCTTCTTGTCTGCAGAGGCTTGCTTGGGATCACTCACATGTGTGTGCTACTTGCAAGACAAGCTCAGAGGGGGAAAAGGGCACCAAGCCAGCTGAGAGACTCTGCAAGCAGAGTGTGGTTGGTCAGTTCCCAGTGGGCCTCCATAAATCCTTCATGTTCCCTACAGCACAGTACATGGGCTCTGCTTTTCAACCAATTCCATTTTCTGACAGTGCTCCAGTCTCTGCCAGTTGGGTAGGAGAAGCCTATATCAGAATTAAGTATTATATACAGTTATGAACTGATGTCTTCTCTCCATATGTGCCTATCCATGAGGTGAGGTAATCCTTGGAAGACCTCTGTGACAAGCAGGTAGACCTCAGAAGAGGGGAAGCCTTCTTGATGGTGGTGAGTCAGTAGGGAATATGTTTCCCAAGGAAGCCAGCCTGATTTCTACTTTGTTATCTTTTTGTTTCAAGGCAAAGATCTCACTATTTCCAAAACTCACTTTAACAGTGATTTTTAAATGCTATTTTACCATGTACTGTTTTAGATTTCACTGCTGTTTCATATGCCTTTTTTTGGTGGTTGTTCTATCAATGCATTACCTAAGTAAGTTTCTTTGAAGAGTGTTGTGTAAATGACTGAAACAGTCAAAAATAAGTAGCAACTGATGTCACCAAGATAATTAATTAATTAATTAATAATTGTTATTACTGGAACTCTTCCTGGGGGATTGCAGGTTGACTGTAGCAGATATCTACTGAGATGCTACTAAAACTTCCTAATGAAACAGTTTGCTAGAAAAACAAACATACAACTACAAGACAACACAGATGTACATAACATTTTTCTGAATTAAGATGTGATACATTTTCACTTCTAACTATATTTTAATTTTATACAAAATCCATAAAAGCATTTGTTAGTTAGAAAGGGAAATATAGGCCCTTTCCACACGGGGTAAAAAAAACGGCTTAGGGCGACCTCATCCGGAGGTTGTCCACACCGTGGAGTGCGCTAGAGCGGTTTGAATAGTGGAGGTTCCACACCTCAAACCCGTGCTAGTACAGCCGCAAGGGGTGGCGCGGTGCGTTTTTTAAAAACCACATTTTATGTGGTTTTTACGAAACGCGAGTGCGCTAACCCGTTGCAGCGTCCCGTTTGAAACTGCAGGGACGAGCGCGTCCCTGCAGAGCTGCCTGGGGGCGGGCTTCCGGCTGGCGCGCTGCCCTGATTGGCGGAGCGCCACCGGAAGTCGCCGGCCGCCATTTTGGGCACCGCCGAACACCGCAGAAATTCGCCAGCGTGTGGAGCGGCGAACGCGCGCTCCCTGCAGGGATGGAGCAACCCGTTTTCAGGTAAGATCCGTCCCTGCGTGCGCTGCCCCGTTTCCCCGTCCCCCGTGTGGAAAGGGCCATACTTAACTCTTTCCCTATAAATAATGCTTTACTAACATCCTAAAATATTGTAGTAGTGATATATTAAATTTGATTATTAGAACTTATTAAATTATTATATCAGAAGATCATATATCTCCATATAAACATATCTGCAACAGCACTCTTCTAGGATTTTTGGTGGTAAACATGAGAGGTAAAAATTCCACTTCATTTCAGATTCTGGATGGGAAAAACAGATTTTCAGACATAAGAAAAGACATATTTTGAATCTTCAGCACGATGACCAGGACTGCTATGAGCAGTGTTACCAGTATTTTGTGCAAGGACAGAGGAATCTTGTTCTAGAAAAACTAGTACAAAATTGTATATGCAACTATTTTTATACTTCTACTAGCCTATTTACCTGGTCTTGCCTGGGATTTTATTTTCCTCTTAAGAACTCACCCAACCGTCTTCTCCAGTACCTCTAACTTTTCCCCATATTCCCCAATCCAATCTGTATTCAGACTTGTTAACATACACAGTTTGGGTTCCTGCGGGAATACACTGTTTTCCTCCTTGCTGCTAGGCCTCATTTTCATAGCAACCAGCCTATTCCAGTACGTGTAACTTATCCCTATATTCTCCAATCCAACTTGTATTTGTAGTTGTTAACATACAGAGGTTGGGTTCCTGTGGGAAAACACTGTCCTCCTTGTTGCTAGGCATCATCTCCATAACAACCAGCCAATTCCAGTACCTGTAACTTCTCCCCATAGTCCCCAATCCAATCTGTGTTATCTAGTGATGCTGATGTACTGGCTTTTGATTTTTATTTATTTTTTTTTGCTTTCTGTTGAGTTTGTGCAATGACTTCACATTTTTCTGGAAGTATTTTTTGTTTTGAATTAAAGATTCCTCACATATGGAACCCATACTGTGTGAGGCGAGAAGATGTTGTAACTATGTTGCGTATGTCACTTTAATTTTTCTCACATATGCCTCCCAAATGTTTTCTGGCATCCTTATTGATGGTAGGCCTCATCTCCATAGCAACCGGCCTGGGGCCCTAGAGCTCTTGGCTGAGAATTCTAAAGGCCCCTCCCTGAACCCCAGGATTCCATAGAATCTTCACAGCCAGCCAATCATATGAGGTCTTCTCGCCTCACAGAGCCAATCATATGAGGTCTTTGCTTGCCTGATGCAGACAAACAGACAAACTCACAAACATTGACATTTATATAATAAATTATCCTATTATCCTCCTCTATCTTGAATTACTGCATAGTATTTCAGCAGAACAAGTCTTGCTGAAATCAGTAAGAATTGCATCAAGAGATTACTGCAATTAATGCAGTTTGTAAAAATCTCAGTATGAGACACACCTGGTAAAGAATAATGTTGTTCTTTTTGAATAATATCATGCAACACATGCTTGAGCTTTCCAACTGTAAATTAATTCAAAACATCAATTAGTACTCCTTTGTGTAAGTCAGATCTTTCAGTCAGGAAAAAAAAATAAGTATTTGCCTCATAAAAATTTCTCTCGAAGAATACATAAAGACCCTGTCAGACTCCTGGATGTATACATAACTACTTAAATATTCAAGTGCAATGAGCAGAGCACTTCTTAAAAGAGCTATGACTTTGATCATCACATGGCTGGAGTGTACAAACACGTGATACCAGCATCAAGGGCAAAGGTAAACACAAACATAAGTACCAAAGAATCTCTCTAGTAAATTTTTCAACTTCCATTATCTCTAGACATAAGCACTGAGAAATATCTAGTACATTTCTCTTTCTATCACTAGACTCGGGGACATTTGACAATTACTGTACCAAAAATACCTCCAAACTAATTCTGCCATTACATTCATGATAACTGGCTATGGTTATAACCCTATTATCTATAAACGGTCACAATCTCCTAACATGACCAACTGGGTTTTGCTAATCTGTACACTAACTCTCACTGGGATTGACTGACAGGAAGCCAAAACAATGAGACAAACATTAGAGGAATAAAAGAATACTGCACTTTTATTTCCTTTGATCAGGACACTGTAATCCTACCATAGTTTGGAATTAATTAGCCAATTTAACTCATTAGATCTTTCTGCTAACATTACTTAACTCCACATACTTTGTAAGCAATACTGAAGTTCATCCTAAACTTTATTTAATTTTTAGAACATTTTAATTTGTTAAGGTGGGTTGGTGTTCCTCTGGAAAATTCAGTAAGAGAGGAAAGAGATGAAGGATCAGGCTCTGAGGAAATGTATCACATGGATCTATTGCTATGCAGGCAGGGATCAAATAAAGTTTTGCAATCCCAGTAGAACAGTGGTTCTCAACCTGTGGGTCCCCAGATGTTCATGGACTTCAGCTCCCAGAAGCCCCAGCCACTATGGTTAATGCTCAGGGCTTCTGGGAGCTGAAGTCCACGAACATCTGGGGACCCACAGGTTGAGAACCACTGCACTAGAAGAATAACTGGAAAGCCAATGAAGAACTGGGACATAGGAGGGTCACAGACCTAACCTCACCCCAGGGGGTGTGCTGTGCCTGCACCTGCATCCATACATCTGCAACTGGTAAACATTTCCTGAGTGTACTGAAGCTGAAAATACACAATTAGGTCTATTCAGATACAACATTATGCTCCATAGGAACTCTCCACTCCCTATTCAGAATGCTTCAAGTGGAGACTCTGAAGATGGTTACTTCACCAGCTCTGGGATACAGATCCTCTACCACCACCATCACCCCATCTCACTCAGCTAAGTAGGCCACAGTCCTCAATTCTACTTGTCACTTCTGGATTGAGGATTAGATAAGTAATCCAATGTCCCAGTCCTGGTTACTTTACCAGGCAAGTCCTCTGACTTTTGGACTGAGGGCCTCTTAAATGTTCTTGTCCCCCCGTCTTGCATTGCCTCTGCTTCTGCCTTTTGTTCCGCATTTTTGCTAGTCTTCCCTGAAGGCTCTCAGCTGTACTTCTCCAAAATGATTTTCCTTCCTTCTCCCAAGTCCAGGATAGCTGTTCATTCCGTTTCTTGGATATTTGCCTCACTCCTCCCTAGCAAACCCCAGAAGAGCAGCAGGACACAAGCTCCTGGTGCCCCATCTCTGTTCTCCCTCCCACTCTACAGCTATCCCCCTTCCCCACCTCACTGCCTCCCCCTACTTGGCTGCTGGCTCAAATCCAGAGAGGCAAGGCTGGTTTGCATTCCTACAGTTGTGGATGGGTCACCTCCAAGTCCGTGTAGCTTGCTTCCATTGCTGTTACCACTGCCACCACTATTTCTATCTCTCTGCAGTTTGCTGCTATGGCTGCTGACACCTGTACTCTGTGGCTTCTTGCTGCAGCTGTTGCTACCATGGCTGTGACAGACACTGCTGCAGCCCCCTCCCTCCTTTTCCTTTCTGCCTGAGCCTTCTCCTCCCCTCCTAGTGTCTCCCCTTTCAGACTTTCCACTGTTTCCTTCCCTCTTCCACCTAATCCCAAAAGACTTTCACCCTGTGCTGCAGCTGACTGAAGCGTGTGGGATCCCCCATTTTCTATTCTTTGGGTGCCACTGCCTTGGTCAGTCTACAACTAACCCATTCTTCTGTCTCCACCTGTGGCAAGTCCCCTGCCAACACCCTTTTGCAGCTACAGAAAGTAATTAAAGAATGGAAATGAAGGAAAAGGTAAGTCCTGGAAAGGAACAGAATGGAAGGGAGTGACCAATCTGCTTAATCTTCAAGCAACCATGACCTTTAGTTATTAATCTCTGTAGGCCCTGAAAGGCTGGTGTTCTTCCCCCACTCTCCTGCATATCTTTTTAGAGGGCGAATGATGTGCTATGACTCTTCTTAGTTCTTGTCCCCTATCAATTTTATTGTAGCTTCCGTGTATATTATCTGGCGGTGGTTTGGGGGTTAGCCGTAATAAATTCCTTTGTTGTTGTTGTTTTTGTGAGCCTTCCAGTCATTTTCCAATTTATGGTGACCTTATCATGGGGTAAGTGTCAATTCACACAGTGTTAGGCACATGGATCATAAAGTGAAATATTCTCCTCAACCTCAGTCTGCACTTCCTCTTCTCTTTGGATTCTTGCTCTCTTTCCCTTCACATTCTGCCTCCATTCACTTCCATTCACACATTTTTGCAACATTTGGTAAGACTGGAACTATCAGTTGGGAGCAAAAAAGTTTCATTTGTCTAAACCCATCCCCTCACCATGTCTATTTCTGACTAATATTAACCCTTCTGTGTGCCTCTGTGTGTTTTAAGAACACAGTGGAGAATTAAACTAGAGGATTTCCTCAGCCCCCTGTTTTCCTTATCACCTTGCTTCTCCCTCTCCCACTCCTCCCATTCTGTTTTTCACCCAGCTGTTTCTTTACTGGATCACACATTTTGAGGGATTTGGTAAGGCTGGAGATTAATTTTGTCTTTTTTTAAAAAAAAATCTATTAAGAATCTACTAAGAACAAAGATCCAAAGACTTAAAGGAGGATTCTACCATGTTTGCAGAGTGGGGTTGCAGACAGCATGAAGGGATACAGTTGTGCAGAAAAATGTTCTGCATATGCCCAGAGCCTGCGATCACACGGCGCTCCCATCACTTCTGGCCATGTGGAAGATGTGGAAGTGCATTGGCAATGCTTCCTTCTATAGCGCAGCAATGGAAAACCCCCGGTTGCGCTGAGGAAGGAAGACGTGGCGCCACTGCGTTCTCTTCCACATGGACCGAGCGGATGCAGAGGGGAGCGTTGTTGACGTGTTCCCTTCTGGACCTGAGACTGCAGCGAGATGACGCAGAAGAGCTTCGTTGTGCAGAAACGGCCTTGGTTAGATAAGTATTCCAATGTTCAAGTTCTTTCTTTCTCAGAAGTCAGGATATTCCGTTGCTCTCTCACAACACAGTAGTTCTCTCTATTTGTGGTCATCCAGATATTATGGACTTTGTTACCCAAAGGCCAATGGTCTGAATGTCTGGAAGTTCAAGTCTAAAACATTTACAGACCCAAGGCTAACCTGGTTAGAATTCTAGGTTATACAACCTATGATAATGCAAATCTGTAGCAGTTTGAGCACTGGAAAGCAAATCCCCACGTGTCCACAGAACTCACTGGGTGACCTCGGGAAAGTCACACCTTCTCAGCCTCAGAGAAAGGCAAAGGTAAATCCCCTCTGAACAGATCTTGCCAAGAAAATCCCATGATAGTTTGCCTTAGGGTTGCCATAAGTCAGTAACTACTTGAAGGCACACAACAACAATTCATGTTTACCAAACTGAAATTTACTGTGTCTGACTAGACTAATTACCCAGTAAGTGTGATTAAGACTGCACTGGAAGATTATAATCCAACGCCATTTTATCAGGGGGTACATACAACTGAAATTAGTGGGGCTTACTTCTGAGTGAATATGCATAGGGTCCACCCACAAATCAACCCAAGACAGATGAGGGGGATTTCTGGCTGCCACCATGAATACATCTTTGCTAACTAAGATATGTTACAATATTATGGTGCATATTATTGTGCTAGACATTGATATGATTTCAGTGCTTTTCCAGGAAAATCCTCCAGCATTCTGGAGAGTTTGTAACACAGGGAAAATAGGCTGTTGCGTTTTAAACCAACGTATTTTTTTTAAAGCCTCACATAGGAGTACTGTTTATATATTGACTCTCTTAGCTGCTCAACATCAGCAGTTTCTCTGGGTGACATACAGTACTGCAGTAGTCAGCTACAGAATTTCAAAACCACAGATGACTGACAGTGAATCCCTTATCTTCAGATAAGGCCACAATTGTTTTATCTGAGGGAGAAGATACACTGCAGGCCTCATTACTGCTATTATCTGTGCATTCAGAAATAGGCCAAGGTCCAAACACATACAAAGGCTATACATTTGCTAGACCAACACTGGGTTTACCTCAGCAATCACCAGCTGATTGCCTACTTCTGGAAACAAAATTCCAGCCAATATCACTTCTCTTTTGCCTGGAGTCAGCTTCAGTTCATTTGCTGAAGCCCAGACAAGTACAGCCAGACGCTGGATAAGAACCAAAACAGCTTTTCTGAAACTGTAGCATATTAAGAATACCACATTTCAAAAATCTATAGTTCTTCAGTAATTTTATAAAAACGTTAAGAGTATGAGGGGAAAAACAGAACCCCACAAAATATAACACAAAATCAGTCAATCAGAGGAGCAATCCCACAAAATTACTCCAACCCAGTTAGGACAAAATAAAGCCAACATAAGCCTGACTCTCCAAATGTTATGGTCTCGCTAGCAGCAGACACTGAAAGGTTGCACGGAAAGAAGTACAAAACCATAACAGCATAATTTTTACTTTTAAAATCTTAAAAGAAATATCACATGGGGACTTTACTTCCACCAGTCAGCCAAATCTCTATTCAGAGCAAGTATGGGGCCAACTGGCACACAGTGACACAATAAAAACACTTGGAAAGTTTTGATAAATTCCACTGCAAAGTATTTGTAAATGTGTAGTTCTTTATCACTTGCTTATTGGCTCCAGATAATTTCTAATTTCTTCATCTTAAAAAAACATTGGGTTTTCCTCAAAACAAAGGGAAGAATTTTAGGTTCACTGAAATAATTTTGTAGAAGTGGTCAGTAATACACATTTTTAATAACAGTTTCAAACTGACCTTCCTAATGGTGCATTTTCTGTAGATCTGAAATGTGCAAAAGAATGCAACATATTTTGGGACTGTATTTTTAATATTCCTATGACAAACGCTGAAACAAGTGCTGAGCTTTGAGGAGTGTATCTCTGGAACAGGTACAGACATGGCCAAAATGCACTGATTTGTCTCAGGAGAGATGTTTACAGGAATTAAACTAAGTTCAGTACAGGCTTCAGCATGAACGGCTTTCTTTTAAAAAATTCCTTTGGTATCTGAAACAAGACCTATTCATAACCTCAAATAGATCTTTCAGTAGAAATAAAGCAAGAAAAAGCTGTTAAACCACAGAACTTACTACCTATTTAATACACTGTACACCCAACTCATCTTGTACCAACATTTGAAAATTTTAATTACAAGGGGGGAAAAAGGGAGGAGAGGGCTGAAACCAGCTGAGTCATTGACAGAAGAGACTATATCTTAACATGTCAAGATAATTAAAAATGTGTAGGCTTCCCTTAATTTTCTTAAAGATGGCCATTTAAAATGTGCAGATAGAAGAAAAATGGTCACAATGTTCTTTCTGTTACGTACAAACAGCCTAACAAACACATGAAGACAAGTATGTAACTGGTCAAACATCTGCCAAATATAATTAATTTATTCAAATACTTTAACACTATTTAGCATTGTATACACCCCCAATAACACACTATTAAGTACCCAGAATAGTATTATCTCAAACACATTTATAATGGCTAAAATCAGATTGATTCTAAGAAGGTTTGCTTCCAGAACAATGTGCTCACAATTTTTGGCTGCAGAGTTGGCAATATGTTATTTATAGTGCCTCTCTTGCACATTCAACTGTTCATGCACCATTTATTCATGTGTTTATTATATCAGGTAAGGTTGCTATATCACCCAGATAGCTGAGTTTTACTTGTATTCTTAGTATGTCTTGATTCCAAGATTTAACTTTTTGTTTTAAGTGTCTAGCCCTTGTAGAAGACATGATATAGGGCAAAGTATAGAAGAACTCTCCGTCAAATTTTTCTGCAAGAAAGAAGTTCACCCACGAGTTTCAGATGTGAAGGAAATGATATGAAGGCCTAAGAAAAGCAGAGTTCAAGCAAGGAAGGAGTGTGCCATGATGGTGTAAGATGAGGCAGGGGAGAGAACTAGAAGAAATGGGAGAGTGAGTGGTATGAGCAGAAGCACACAAAAAGCAAGCGAGCTAAAGGAGGGGGTAGGAGAGATGGGAGAGTGAGGTGTGCAAGCGGCACAATCCAAGGAAGGGCACACTGAGAGGGTTGGAGATGAAGTAAAGAGAGAAAATAAAAGTGATGGGAGAGTCAGCAGCATGAGTAGCAACACAGAAAAAGCAAAAGAGGTACACACAACAAGGGCATAAAATGAAGTGAGGGAGGGCAGAGGACAGATGGGAGAGCCACCAATGCAAGCAGCCGTGGGCAAGAAGCAAGCAAGGGGTGCACTTTGAGGATGCAGGGTGAAGGGAAAAAGAGACTAGAAGTGGAGAGAGAGTAGCGTTTATTTACTTACTTATATCTATTTATTTAAATACCTTTGAAAGGGAGGATGGCTGTGTTACTCTTTCACAGCAAAAACAATAAGATCTAATATCTACCCTGATCTACCCAACAGTATCTGCCCTTAAAGACTGACAAATTTTATTTGGTATAACTTCTTGCAGACAACTGAAGCTCACTTCATCAGATGCATGCCATTCTGCCTCAAGTTGGGAGACATTTACACACATGGTTGTAGCGGGAGTATATAACTAACAATGTAAGAGAGAATAGAAACGGACAAACAATATCAAACAATAATTGGGTGGGAGCATAGACATCCTAACATAGATGAACTGCTTATCATGTATATTTTGCAGAAAAGTCATACATGTGTAAACCAGTTAAAGTAGACTATGCTCTACTAATATTAAAAAATTGACTCTGTATCTCTGAAGGAAATGAGACCATTCTTCCTCCCCCACTTTAATTACTACTATTTGTCCCTAGAATCACAGAATCATAGAATCATAAAAATGAAGAGTTGGAAGAGACCACATGGGCCATCCAGTCCAACCCCCTGCCATGCAGGAACACCCTCAAAGCACTCCTGACAGATGGCCATCCAGCCTCTGCTTAAAAACCTCCAAAGAAGGAGACTCCACTACACTCCGAGGCAGCATATTCCACTGCTGGACAGCCCTGACTGTCAGGAAGTTCTTCCTGAGGTTCAGGTGGAATCTCCTTTCCTGCAGGTTGAATCTATTGCTCCTTGTCCTGGTCATTGGAGCAGCAGAAAACAAGCCCACTCCCTTCTCCACATGGTATCCCTTCAGATATTTAAATATGGCTATCATGTCCTCTCTTAACCTTCTCTTCTGCAGACTAAACATACCCAGCTCTCTAAGTCTATCCTCATAGGGCATGTCTTCCAGGCCCCTCACCATTTTGGTCGCCCTCCTCTGGACTTGCTCCAGCTTGACCATGTCCTTCTTGAATTGGGGTGCCCAGAACTGGACACAGTATTCAAGATGAGGTCTAACCAAAGCAGAGTAGAGTGGTACCAGTACTTCCCTCGATCTAGGCACCATACTCCTGTTGATGCAGCCGAGAATTGCATTCGCTTTCTTGGCTGCCGCATCACACTGCTGACTCATGTTCAGCTTGTGGTCTATGAAGACTCCTAGATCCCTTTCACATGTACTGCTATCCAGCCACGTGTCCCCCATCCTATATTTCTGTATTCCATTTTTTTCTACCTAAGTGTAGGACCTTACACTTCTCTCTGTTGAAATTCATTTTGTCAGCCTTGGCCCAGCTCTCCAATCTGTCCAGGTCATTTTGAATTTTGATCCTGTCCTCTGGCATATTAACAACTCCTCCCAATTTGGTGTCATCTGCAAATTTGATGAGCGTGCCCTCTATTCCTTCATCCAAGTCGTTGATAAAGATATTGAACAGCACTGGGCCCAGAACGGAACCCTGTGGCACCCCGCTAGTCACTTCTCTCCAGGATGAAAAGCAGCCATTGGTGAGCACCCTTTGGGAACGGTCAGTCAACCAGTTACAGATCCACCTGACAGTAGCCCTGTCTAGCCCACATTTTACCAGCTTTTTTGCAAGAATGTCACGGGGAACATTGTCAAAGGCCTTACTGAAATCGAGATATGCTACATCCACAGCATTCCCTTCATCTATCAAGCTAGTAACTCTATCATAAAAAGAGATAAGATTAGTCTGGCATGACTTATTTTTGAGAAATCCATGTTGACTTCTCGTGATTACCGCATTGCTTTCTAAGTGATTAGAAACTGACTGCTTAATGATCTGCTCCAGGATCTTTCTGGGTACTGATGTCAGGCTGACTGGGCGATAATTATTTGGGTCCTCTTTTTTTCCCTTCTTGAAGATGGGGACAACATTTGCCCTCCTCCAGTCTGCTGGAACTTCTCCTGTCCTCCTCTCTGTCCTCCCTACTTTCCTCTGTATCTCGCCCTGTGACTCAGATGGCAGTCACTCTCAAGGGTGCTGCTATCAGTGAAAAACTGAAAGAAAGAAATCTGATGTGAACACCACTAGAAGTATCTATGTATGACTAGATATTAATATTGTTGTTGTTCTTTCATTTGTACATGTATGAATGTATATGTCTACTTTACATGGTTTCCCACTGTAAGGCGGTTTGTTGAGAGACAGTGGTGTCCTATAGTCACATGATTAATTCCTTGATTAAGAAGAGATTTGAAACTGGGCATCCCTGTTTCAAATCCAGTACTTTAAACTTTATTCCACACTGGTTTTCTCAGATCAGTTGTACAGTATGCCCTCCTTGTATGCGGAGATTCCATTCCCTGTACAAAGCAAGTAAGGTGAAGTGTTGCATCCCATTATAGTCCATAGACATTATGTGTGCATGCCTGTGGCAGCATGGGCATGTACCCACTGCGTCCACTGACTATAATGGGATGGGATGCAATGCTTTGTGTGACCCTGCATTTGCGCACACAGAGGCTGGAGTAGGGAAGGGACCCCACTGTAATTGTAAAAAATGGTATGAAGTCTGAAACAGTGGGAAAAATGCAACAATTAATGTGCACAATCAGAATATTAATAACAGTAATTTGGATAATTAAAGTATTTGCACAACATGCAAATTTTATGTCTGAATTTGAAGAAGTGAAATATGGCAACCCTAAAATAAGGGAATTCAATGTACAGTGCACCAGCACCCTCCTCACCCACAACCTCCACATATGTGAATCTGTGTTTGCCTAAAGCATCATGTCTCTATACTTAAAATGATGGCAACGTGCACATAGGTAGGTGATATGTGCGCATATATGTTGCCACCATTGAATATAATGGAACACGAACATTCACAAATCCCATTATTGACAGGGATTCCTGGAATGGAACCCACGCATAAATGGAGGGCCCGCTGTACAACTTTTCAAAACACAGACTTCTGGCTTCCAAGCCTCTATTGCTTAAATAAAATAGACAAAGTCACAAATATTCTTTCTCTGTAATTAAACCAGGAGTCTCATTAAAGCATCACTAAGAACTAGTTTTAAGTAATTTCTTAGATCTCTGCCAACATTTAGACTTACAAATCAGTTGGGTGAAGAGCATGGAATAGAAGTTTTTAAAGTAAAAACTAGCAGTCCACTTCACTGAATTAACCTATAACCTAGAAGGTCTTCTATTCAGTGGAGAGCTTGGCAAATTAACTAGGACATAATTCATTCTACAATGGTGAAGGATTTTGGTTTCTGCCACTTGTCTCTATCAATTTTATGGGGTTGCCATAAGTTGACAGGTAACTTGAAGGGACATACACACACACAAGCCTCTTAATACACACAAAAATTAAAACAATCTACTTGAATATTCAAAACTTTGAAAAGGTATACTGAATTACTGACTTTTTCTGAGCATATGGTGTAATACAATCATAGCAGCTCTGAAGGGATGTTAGTTTGACAGCATGTTAAATCCTGTCATCTGTAGATGTTCTATATAGCTGCAATAGCAGGAAATATGCAAAATACATTGCACTATATACAATACTCACAATCAGACACAAAAATTCCTGAAGCTATACATCCACATCCAGTCAGTATACTGAATTTCTATCTCAACAGAGTGAGTCTAGTAGCATTAACTATTCATCATTCTCTCTTTTTAACTTACTGGGACCTCAACAGCTTAATCATATGTACCTACTCACAAGCAAGATACGCTGCATTCAGTGGGACTTACTTCCAGGGAACTGTGTACAGGAGTGAAGCTCAATGCTACAGTCCTATATCATATACCTAACGGTAAGTCCCTCTCTGTTAGATTTACTTCCGAGTAAACACACATAAGATTAAGCTATAAATGGCTTTTTGAGCTTCTAGATTAATGACAAAATATAGCTGAAACATACATTCTTATATTACAGTTTTACAGGTGATGGATGGCTACTCACCTAAAAGGAACACGGCCTAATTAGAGGAAGCTTATGAAGAAAATAGTTTTTAAGAAACAACTAGATAAAATAGCTAAAAACCCACTTTTATTCTTCATTTACCTTCCTGTTTTATTTTTCTAATGTTTTGTTTTATTCAGCCTTTTCTATTATTTTTATTTTGGCAGGACTTTCATGGCTGTCTTACATTGTCAATTCCCCATATATAATCAACTTTAAAAATTAATTCTTCAAAAATGAATTCATCACCATCATCATCTTTCTTAAAAAAAAGTTCTAATTGTTTTTTGTTAATTTTTAGCAACTTACTTGGATTTTAAAATGAAAGTTAATCTGAATCAATCTATGTTCTCAGCAGGGTGTACAGCTTTAAGAACAAGAAGCCTGAAGGTCTCTATCGAGAGTATCTTCAAGAAAATGAAACACAAAGATGGTGGCATTTGAAACATAGGCTATAAAGAACAGTAAGGGCAAGGAAGAAAAACAAATAGAAAACCTACAAAAGTAAAGACTAGTCCAATACAAGTTTTATCCTATCTCTCCTTTCTCCTTTGATCATCTCTTTGCTGCCAGCACTGCATTCAGTGGTTTGAACTGAATTTCAGTGGCTCTTTTCCTATCTTATTTGTGGCAAAGAACCAGAGGCCATCAAAAAAGAGCACGGCTTAAGGTCATCCAAGGGCTACACTTTGCCCACTCATGAAACAGACAGACCTCTGGTTTCAGACACTTCCTTTGAGCAATGAGACAAATGAAACTATACTACTGTGTCTTTGCATTGCCCAGGATAACAAAGTTTGCATGGCAATAAACCTTCTTGCTGATTTCTGTGGTGTGAATTAATTAGAATCAAATTGCAAAGATTTTTCTAATCAATTGACCAGTTAATAGACTAAATTTCCATATGAATATAAAGACTCATTCTGGGGAAAACCCTTTCAGATACATGTCACAACAGGCACCATCTTAGAACAGACATCTTTTGCTCATGAGAGAAGAAGGAATGTCTTTCCTAAAATGGTGCAAGCTGCCTGCATTTTCCTGGAAGTGCTTGTTTTAAAAACAGGTTTTTAAGGGTTTTTTTTTAATATGTGCAACCTAATTAATAATAAGAACCTTTTTATATGATCAAAAAAGTTTTCTTAATGTATGTAATTAATAGACTAAATGTTGCATCCATATGTAAACCCTTATAAATCTTTCCTCTCCAAAACCTGACTGGGGGGGTTGTACTAGAGAATTAAAAGATAAAATATAATTTAAGAAAATGTGAGTCAATGAACTTGGGTATATGCTGTGTCAAGAGCTTGCTTTACAATTCTCTTTCCTAGTTTGTCCCAGCAGCCCTTCTCTAAACATCAGCAGATCTACAACCAAAAAGGAAAAAAATGTGTCAGGAAATAAATGGAATAAGTTTTATTAATATAATAAAGTCATAGAAATCAAAATAAACAAATAGGCTGCATATTATTTTTTTAAAAATACGTAAGAGTCTGGATCAAATATATGTGGTAATAAATATTTAGGATAATATTCAGCAGTGTAGATACATTATTCATGATTATTAAATAGAAGCAACTATACACATTATCTTTTCAAGTAATACTTGAAACAATAAACCACTAGGCCAGTTAACGCCTATGATCCTGTACATTTTTTTCCATGGTAAATCTGTGTGCCATTGTTATAGGACAGTTTATTTATTATTTTACTTAAGATATTTATGAATTGCACTTTTTCACTCACAAGTGCCTAGAGAGATGTTCAATAAATGAAACATTATAAAACATGAGATCACAACCATGAATAAAAATAAAATAAAAACTACAGACTATACATCAAGGTAATACATGCTTATACAGTTATGATTCACTTATGTTAAATGCATCTATGTCACAGAGACTAACTAGTTTGAGGTAATGGATCATATGCACATCCCTTTGACCTGCAGTAGGTGAGATGCTGGGGCATGTCCACACATCTCTTATTGCAGATTTTCCAGCTGAAGTGACAACTGGAGATTCTTCGAGCCACTACTGTGCCCAGGGATCTTTGCCTTCCCTTGCCTGCTAGGACAAATAGAAGGAAAAGCTGCACTCATTCAATTGGTGAGGAAAGCTGAATAAGCCCCAAGGCTGAGGCTCAGTCAGCCCTTCAAATACTAAACGACTAGCTTCCCGAACTGACTGGATTTCCTGTCCAGGAAAGATGGTCAGAAAGGAAACTCAGACTCCTTCAGTCAGCGTTTGGGCAGCAGGTTGAGTCTCAATCTGTTTGGGATTCCATCTCTCAATATTAGCATAGAACGGCAAAAAACCTCTGGCAAGCTAGATTTGGACCCTGTGCGAGTTGGATGTCTACATAAAAAAGAGCCGCGTCATATTCTGCAACAAAGCTATTAATGACATAAGTACTAAAGTAGACATTGGGAACCTGTGGCCCTACAAATGCTGCTGAACCCCTATTCATTATCCTCAGTATGGGATGGCAGAAACTGTAGTCCAACAACATCTGGAAAAGCACAAGCTTCCACCTACAACTGAAGGTGATGCCCTGCTAAAGCCTACTTTCAGTTAATATCTATTTATTTGTTTATATACATTACCTTTCCTGCCTCAGAAGTGCTCAGAAGCTAGGCTACATCCAAATATATGGATACACATAAACACGCATATACACACAAACTGTAATGCTTGCAGCATTAAAACATTCCTGCAAAAGAGGCCATTAAAACATCCCAATAACAGGAATAGATAAAAGCAAATTATGTTTAGCAAAATGACATCTTCACCTTTCATTTAAGTGCCTCATGAAAGGGACTAAAACTACTCTTTCAAATACTCTGTTCTTAAGTTGTTTAGGGCCTTCTAAACACCACGAATTGTCTCTGGAAGCACATGGAAGCCAATGCAAACTAAACACACCTAGAATCTCTTAACAGTATGTCTCAGACATTACCCTGGTAGTCACATTTGTACCAGGTGCAATTTAAAGATATTTTCCATCTGACTCTGGCCTTCTTTTAGATTATTCTCCCTACTCCATCAGCCTCAACTTTCTAGAGGGGCTTTTGGACAGTCACAAGTAGTCAAAGGGAACTGGAGAGAACAGGAAACTTTCCTTCTGTAAATCTCCTTAATGTAATTGGCTAGAAGCCAATGTTTCCACAGTTGCTTTGCTTTGCTTTGCAAATCATTTGAAGCAAGTTAAATCTGTATGTTTGGGAGTGGGGAAGCTTGTTTAAACTGGGTGCAGCCATACTTAATATTCCCACACTTTTCCAGTCAACATTTTGATCCCTTTATTATGCACAGTATACCATGTTTGACAGCACACAGCTAGCCTGAATTTGATTACCGTAAGAATTATGAAAAATTCAAATTGATATTTGTTAAACGTCTATTAATATGCTGTAAACACTAACTTAGCAAAAATTCACTTTGATATTTACCTACTTAAGAGGTAGCTCAGAAGTTAAGTCTGTATTATCATCTCCTATGATGTATTTGAACCAACAAACCATGATCTGTGAGTGATCACAAAATCAGGATCTGAAATGACATACTTTGAAGTTGGTCTTCAAGCCAGTCTGAGCAACTCTGGTTTCATATTTAAAAAGACAAACCATAGTTTCACATACAGCGAAGGGGCAATGTTTGGAATATTTTCTGGAGGTTTTTAGGGAAGTTAGAAGAAACAGAAAAGCCACCAACAACGTAGTTAACCTGTTCATTTGGTACACAAGTGTGGTTTGCAGTAAGTGTTCCTTAATATTTCATATGATAACTGCATTATATACCAAAGCCAACCCTAAGCCCCATTCATGCAGCAATGGATCTGTAGAACAAGATTAGAATTGTTTTCTTTTTAATACAGAGGTGTCATTGGATCAGAAGTCTTATCGCACACAATCCATATTGCAGTGGTCAGAAATAACAGGTATTGCAGCCTAAGAAAATCTTGGGACAAAACTTTGGGACCCTTTATTTAGTATTAAAATAGAACATGCTGCATGAGAAACAAAATACAGATAATCTGCACAGACCCATGGATTCAAACTTTTAAGAATCTTCCTAGTTTCATTATACCATCTAAGAATATTGAAGCATTGTGTTGTATCAGGCAGATTCATTCATAATTTAAGGTTTTTTCTCTTTATGTTGTACATCTTTCTTTGTAGAAATCACAGTACCTCTTATAACTTGATTATCATGCTCTGTGAACTCAGACCAGCAAAACCCCTCCAAGTAAAAACACTGTCAACACTTTCTAGGCATCTGATGGACCCACTTGCAATCTCTGTGTGATATAGTGAAGCTAGGAAAATAGCTATAGAGTTCTTAATTCAGGTCAAATAGTATTTTAGCATGATTTGTTCACATGTTAACAATGAGATATATAATATCCAGTAGTTTTGAAAGCACAAATTATTGTATGCTATCATACTAAAGCAGGGCAAGTACTCTGTGCTACTACCATTCACCAGTTTATAGTGAGAAAGAAAAGTACAATAGCAGCTAGCGTCCCATGAATCTGATAGCATGCTTTAGCCTTCTAGAATGACCAATACCTCAATAACGACCAAATGTTTCATCCTTCGTTTCCCTTCTCTTCTATCTCTAAAGACTATAGAAATGCATATACAGTTCCAACCAAAACAGACCCTTCAATTTAACTGCTGAACGGTAAGCCAACACCTGTATAAATTTAACTGATTCAGCTGATCTACTCCAGTTCAGCAAATACAAGTGGCAGTTATTTTTAGACCAGTAGTTTCTAAAATATTGGAGTCATGATCAACTTTGAGAATCTGATAAAAACGAGGAACGCCTTCCTCAGAAAAATGCACATAAACATATAAAAATACTTTATTTCATTGGAAATGGATGTCTGACACATTGACAAAATATAGAAACAACCTTTTAAAAGAATTATTATCCTTACATGAGTTACATCTTGATTTTTCACATAAAAATTAATGGCCACTTCTTTTAAAAAGCAAAATAAATCCCGAAGAGAGAGAGAGAGAGAAGAAAGAAAGAAAGAAAGAAAGAAAGAAAGAAAGAAAGAAAGAGAAAGATCGATCGATCAAAAGTAAATTTCAGTATTGAGGGTGTTGCGGTTTGCTTGAAGAAGTTGTTGAAATTGTGGACTGCTCTTCAGCATGGAACATGAATGTCATCTCTGAAATTATATACAGCTGACTTTCTGATTATATCCAACCAACTTTCTGACTTACACTTTTTTCTGTTTTGACACCAAAAAGTGCTGAAAATCCTCAGTCACAAAGGCATGTAGTAGCAAACAGAATCAGAAGTCCTGCAAGCATGATTATGGTCATACAAAATTGTTTGCAACACTACCAACACTACTTTCATTTTGTAAAGGGGGGAAAACCACCACAATCACATTTGATTTAGCAAATTGCATTTAATTTCTGTTCACAATAGGAAAAGCAGAACATTAACTTCCTGTAACACCAGTGGGTGTTAAAACTTCTTTTGCAATAATTCCGAAACCAATAACCTTGTGTGGGAAGAATATGCAGTAATAATCTACAATCTGTTAACAGTAGCACATTTGCATCAAGCTTATCTCTTTCACCAATTTACAGGAGAACTGTTCACAGGCAGACTAAAAAATTCAGAACATGCATCAATGCAAAATTGAAAATGAAGCCAGTGGTTTATATGCTCCCTGATTAAATTTTGTACCTTGAGATGCTTTTAGTTTAAGGGCAAAATGTAGATAACTAAGTCAGAAGCTTGGATTAGCATTTTTAGTTTTGTTTCGAACAAATACAGCTAGGAATAAGTGTAACTTCATTATCCATGATCCAGAGTCCATGGTACTCAAAAAAGCAAGAACTGACCACAGATGCACCTTCTATTACGTTGTGAATGGGATTAGAAAAACCAAACACTTTCCAAAGGAGGAAATATTCACAAGAAAGCAGTAAAGTTGGCTGTGGAGCACAGGTAATATGTAAAGCTGCAGTATATTGGGTGGTGCCTGGCTCCACAATATTTCCAAAGCTGAATAGCTAACATTGGCTGCTTTGTATCTTGACTGCAAAACCCCACGTAGCCTGCATTTCTGTTGAAGTTACATTTTCCATTAAAAAGAGAGGCTACAGGGAAAGCCAGCATGATGTAGTGGATTAAATGTTGAGTTTGACTCCGGAGACCAGGGTTCAAATCACTGTTTGCCATGGAAACTCACTGGGTGACTTTGGGGAAGTCATACCCTCTCAGGCTCAGAGGAAGGCAAAGACAAACCTCTCTCAACTTTGCCAAGAAAACCCTGTGACAGAATCCTCTTAAGGATGCTATAAGTTGGAAAAGAATTGAAAGCATACAACAGAAATCTAAATAAACATTTACTGTGAATGCTTAACTGAAAATAAAATCAAAAACATTCTGATTATTCTGCTTACTCAAAAACACAACAACATAAACAATAACATAATGATGCTTTCAGAAATACCAACAGGATGACACTCTACTTCTAAATCAAGCTCTGGTTTTTACTACTACTGTAAAATAATTTGAAAGTGCTTCCTAATCTACTTTACATACATGCACATAAATCTGAAAGGAACAGAGAGATGTGTTGTATTCTCTTTAGGCAAGAACAGAACACCTTTTCATAAGGTGAGTTTTTTTTAAAGTAAAGAAACAGTCATCACTTAGTTTAGAGCAGCGGTTCTCAACCTGTGGGTCCCCAGATGTTTTAAGACTTCAGCTCCCAGAAGCCCTGAGCATTGACCATAGTGGCTGGGGCTTCTGGGAGCTGAAGTCCACAAACATCTGGGGACCCACAGGTTGAGAACCACTGGTTTAGAGGGACAAGTCTGAATAGGAGGAGCCTCCTCTGTGCACAGGCACTGTCCATACTACTGAGGAATCTATTTTGAGGGGCTTACGAAGGTATGGAGAGTGTTCACGCACAGAAGAAGCTCTGCTACTCAGATCCTCCACGTGAAGAGAATGGTGGAACTAAAGACAGAGGGAGTGGTGCTAGTGGTCTTCAAATGTTGAATCAGTGTGTTTATATAATGAGTGAATGGAGCTTAAAAGGATATTACAGAAGTCAACCAAATTGTTCATCAAAACTAGGACACAGGAAAAACTCAAAAGCAAAAGTATAAGTCGCAGAAAATAACTGAGTGAATCCTTCTCTAAGACCAGAGAATGCTGTCCAACAAGATTCTGTATAACAACATTTCTCTCACCCCACCCAAAGTAGCAAACAGTAACAATTACAGACTAGAGACACTACCTTGAAACTAGGACACAAGGTCATTTTGCAATTGGAGAATAGATACGCAGCACAAATAAATAAGCAGTATAAATATAAACTGTATCAACAAGTCATATTACCTGAGAATGACTGTGAATTTAAGAAATGAGAAAGAGACAATTAAGCCAACAGAATCTCACCCCACTCAGAGCCCTCTTAGGAACTTTATTTCACTACTAATGGAGTCAAACATGACTTGAGCCAGAACATGTGGGCAAGCATATGTAACATTAATAACTGAAGCAATCTATTGTTGTGCAACCTCCATTCATTTCAACTGAATGTATTATCAGTGAAAATGATGGCTACTGTATCTGCTATCTAGATATGTGACAACACTGACATATACACACACTGGCCACGAGAGAATCTAGCCATCTGACAACCCACTGTGAACAATTTCCCTATCTACTCAGCACTCTGCAGATAAAATTGCTTGGATTCACTGTGACCTAAATACTATAGTTGATGCAGACATTGTGGGTGTTAACTCTGGTCCCTGCTTGTCCAGAGATAAAGGATACTCTTCCGTTTACACGGCCTGAAGATGTGAACAGGTTCCATGGAAAACTGCAACATATGTGCTAGACCTTTACCTTTAGTGGTTCATTAAAAATACTACAAAAAGACTAGCTAAGTGATGAGGGAGCAGTCTATGCCTTGCTACAACAAGGAGGGGTTCTAAGATGACTGAAGAAGGCAGTTATAAGGTTTATGTTGAAAAAGTCCTGTCTGAATCCATTTCTGGGGAAGATACTGGAGCACGTGCTAGCAACCCAGCTTCAGAGGTTACTGGATTAATTGAATTATCTAGAGTCATTTCAACTTGGCTTCAGGTCTGAATACTGGACAAAGACACCTTCGTAGACAGCATATACAGGGAACTGAACAAGGGGAGTATAGCCCTATTGGATTGCTGGATTTTTCAGCAGTTTTAAATACTACAAAACTTGGTATCCTTCTTGGCCACCTTGCTGGGATAAGACTTGACGACACCGTTTTATAGTGGTTTCATTCCCCCTAGAAAATTAAGCCCAGATATTTAATCCCTCCAGTCTACGGGGTCCCCTCAGGGTTTGACTTTATCTACTATGTTCTTTAACGTATATACAAGAAATCAGTAGAGTTTTGTCCAGAACACTGTCTGTAATTTGGGGGTAATTCTGGGCTGTTTCAGTTCTAAACCTGTACCTGCCATCAGTTATAGACAAGGTGAGCTGAAGAAAAACAGTCAGCCCTTCACATCTGATATGGTTAGGGGTACAGGACCCCTGCAAAAGTGGAAAAATCGTAAGTATCAAAACATGTGTCTGTGGGAAGGCAGCTGTGGCATGGTGGGGGGGGGACCCAGGGTCCAAAGCAGGAAAGTAGAGGGAAAGGGAATGGGTCTGTGTGGTGGCCCTATATTTTAGCCATCACCTTCCCTAGGGGTGTGGGTGGCACTGGGAGAGGATTTGTGGCGATGAGCAATTGGGGTTCAAGCCATCCTTGGCTGGTCAGACAATGGCTGGTGAAGAAGGAGGAGAACCAGAGGCAGGTTTTTATAGGGCAAGGTGGCTTGATCAGAGCTGCTGAGAAAAAAAGCATTTGACCGGGATGGATAGGGCTTGGAGAAAAACTCGTAAGTAATCAAATCCATGAAAATTAAACCCACAAATGTAAAGGGCTGACTATAGAGAATTAATCTAGATAAAAAAGAGGTGTTCATGGTCAGCTGAAAGGTAGATCAGGAAGTAGGGGTCCAGCTCATGCTGTATGGTGCCACACCAAACCTACATATACATGGGTTTGCAACTTGAGTATACTCCTGCATTCATCCCTGAGCCCAGAAGCTCAAGTTTCTGCAGTGGTCAGGAGTGTGTTTGCACAATTAAAGCTTGTGCATCAACTGCTCCTGTTCCTACAGATGTGGATGGATGTGGCCACATCTGACTAATTTACATCCCCTTTGGATTACTGTAATGTGCTCTAGCTGGTCAGCCTCTGAAGAATGTTTAGAAACTTCAGTTGGTCTAAAAAACTGCAATCAGATTGTTCTGATTACAGGGAGCACAGAAATTCCTTCTTGTAACAGCTCCGCTGTTTACTAGTGTATTTCCATGCACAATTCAAAGTGCCAGTTATAACCTATAAAGCCCTGTAGAGCTCAGTCTCAGAATGAGCCTCCCCGCAAAGTTCTGCGATTTTTGGACGAGGCCCACCTCTCTGTCCTATCATCTTTAAAGACATGTCTCATAAAATGCAGAAGAGTGTCTTCTTGGTGGTGGGACTTCCTTTCTAGACAGAACTAACTGGTTTCCTCCATGGTGTAACTTAGTGGTAGATGATGACTTTATTAAGACAGCCCTTTGAGAATTGATAGTGTTCAATAAAATTGCTTTCATATTGTATTATATTTTAAAATATGCATTTACTGATATAAGCTTTTATCACTCTCTGTTTAATTTTTGAAAGCCATCTTTAGTCTTAGGCTTGAGAAACAAGTGGAATATAAACAAACACACAAACAATATACCTCTCTCCTCCTCACATACATAGTAAGGGTACCCTAAATGTTCTATCATAACTTTTGAGTCAAAGCAATTAAGGATGCACCTAACAATATCTTTTCTGTCAAAAATACTATGAAAATAATCACCCTTTAAACAATTATTTTCTGCCATTGTTTCCATTTAATTTCTAGTTATACAACATCTTTTTTAAAAGTCTCATCATAGCTTTTTACATAGCTTCTATTACACAAGTAGTCTCAGCCCACTGGGGATACACAGGCTGATACAGAGACAGAGACAATGGCATCCATGTCAGTATCTTTCACCTTTGGTTGCACAACGATGTGAGTTCAGCTAAATGAACGCCATTCATTGTATGGCAATATTCCCAGTAGAAGAGAACACTTTCAAAATAATCACCTAGAAAACTCCTCCAAAATGGGACACCTCTGGCAGTTCCAAACAAATCCAAGAACAGCAGTGACTACTTTCAGTTCAGCCCTACTATTGATCTCAACAGAAGAGCAGACAAAGGCCCTTTCCACATGGGGGGGCGTGAAACGCGGGGAAACGGGGGGCGCACGTGGGAATAGAGCTTACCTTAACCCGGGTGGCTCCGTCCCCGCGGGGAGCAGCGTGAGTTCGCCGCTCTACACACTGCGGCACCCAAAATGGCGTCCAGCGGCTTCCGGCGGCACTCCGCCAATCGGGGCAGCGCGCCAGCCAGAAGCCTGCCCCCGGGCAGCTCTGCAGGGACGCGCTTGCACTCCCCTGCAGTTCTTCACAGGGCACTGCGTCGGGCTAGCTTGCTCGTTTTAAAAGGACCACTTGAAAGGTGGTCTTTATAAAACACGCGGCGCAAATACAAGTTACATATTATTTAGCTTAATTTCAGTTAAGGGTAAGGACCCAGGTCAGACTTGCATGTAACATCAGATCTATCTATACATATACATATAAATATACATACACATATGCTTGTTTTTTGAAAAAAAACTGGTGACGTATCCATTTGTTGTACTTTAATTGATCCATAGGAAGAGGCAGATAAGAAGAAATTGTTGTTGTTGTTACTACTATTATTACCATTATTGTGGTAGTGGTGCATATATTCTTTTCACCAGTTTTAACAGCTAGAGTGCCTTGCTGGGGTGTGGGGAGGAAGAGGTTCCTTAAGTCTAAGCTTGACTATGGGAACTTTCATAGTGCTGTGATGTAGCAAAACGTCAAAATATATTCCATCTTAACTGTAACAAACATGAGGCTAATTATGCTTCTACATAAACTGAACTGTTTTAGCTCAGAGAAATGTATGAAACACAAAAAAAGAGAGGCATCCCTGAGCTGACTAAAAAACAATGTGGTGTTTAACCCAAACCTAGCATTTGCCAAAGCAGACTAACTAGTTGTAAAAACCACACCACAGCAGCTTTTTCGTAGCATGATAATCTTGGATGGCCCCACCCATATTTGGCAGGAAGCCCCAACCATATAGGCAGCATAATCACGTCTCATCACACTATAGACAGAAAATACTGGGGAAAATGGGCGTGACAATGAGCTATGCTATGAATCAAACACATGAATCCAGCCACAGAGGCACTATAAACATTTGATTGTTGGAGGAGAAATTACTGAATTATTTTCCAAAACACATGAGACATTTCTTATTTTAGAAAATAGGAGAGGTGTCAAATCACCATTCATTCTTGAAGCTAACAAGATGGTTATGGCCTACTCTCTTTGTCTTACCTTCTTCACAGTGTTGTTATAAGAATAAAATGGAAGAGCTCCTATATACACCATGTCCTGAGTGTTATTTCTACAAGAGAAAAAAAATAAAGTGTCCACTTGACTACTTCATATCAAAATGTTCGTGAAGTTTACTATGCAAAACGTTTTCCGTATTCAAGGGTACCAATAAAATGAAAATAAGAAGAGCCACAGTACACAGATACAGATTGCTAGAATTCTAGAACATGTAAGGAAAGAACAAATAAAATATCTCAGAGGATCACTAATATTAATGTCAAGATGATTCCTCGAGTTTTAATGTGGGCTACGAATCTTCTCTTGTAAAATTTTGCTGTCCTTCAGAATTAAGACTCACAGAGCATACCCACCCAATTTTTCAATTTAGTTAAAATGTAGTTGGCTTAAAAGTTAAAAGGAAGAGAGAAGAAATGGACTGAGTCGGCTGTTTTCTTCTTTATGTTGCAAGAGGGCATGTACGACACTGAGTCAGCTCAAGTTAAACAACAAATATTGCCAATCCTAAAATTGTTGTATCTAAAGAATCACTGTTATCTACTCCTCCAAACAAGCCTGAGATTTAAGATATCTCTGCTTTCTCCCAAGTGTTCTATTTTTATTTATTTTAAAAGTCTGAGAGAAATAGCTGTCCAAGAACAGCCCTCTAAATCCTGGGAATGTAATCGTTTTGCCATGTATCCCAAAAGCATACAACAAAAATGCAATGCTGGTCCCTTATCAGCACTTTACAAGAAACTGTTTCTATTCAGTGTCATTCACTTTATCTACAGTGGGAAGGTCAGAAAGGGTAAACATTACAATAGAGACTGTCACAACTTCCCATTCATTTTGTTTCATGAATATCCTCATAAAAAGAAGTAAAGAATGGAAGTTTTAATACATAGACTTCTTTTGTCAACCTGGTCCTAGTACAACTTCACTCTCTAGCTAGCTTTAATACCACACTTTTTTTTCATACCCTGTTAGCAAAATGATCTCTTGCTTGTTGATGTTACACTGGCTTCCTACTGATAGCACAGACATTCTGCCTTTGCAGGAAAATTTTGGAAAATTATAGCATAGCCCTTCTCCTCCAAAATCAGAGGTGGAAATCATGTGACCAGGTGTCACCCAACATTATTCACCATAGCCTGTGCTGGATAGGGTGAGAGAGGAGCTGCAGTCCAACAACATCTGGAGGGCCACATGTAGAAATAAACTTACCCTAAAGCTAACAGGGACCAAAGGTTGCAAGCACATACTGGCAGCACATAGGTATAAAGTGCTCAGCCAGCCTGAGATTTAGGCTGAAAGAAATATGCACCTCCTCTGACTTTGGTTTACTCTTGTTTCACCCTTCTGGCTTTTTTACTGATCCCAAGCACAGGTCCTAAAACAGTGGTTCTCAATTTGTGGGTCCCCAGATGTTCATGGACTTCAGCTCCCAGAAGCCCTGAGCATTGACCATAGTGGCTGGGGCTTCTGGGAGCTGAAGTCTACGAACATCTGGGGACCCACAGGTTGAGAACCACTGTCCTAAAACAAGGGGGTAAAGGAAAGAAAAAAAAATGATAAAATTTTGCCAATAGATGTGTACTCCCATACATACTGTAAAATAATGTTTCTATAATGTAAAACTATGCTTTCTATTAGGTGAGTTCCATTAAGTGTTTTACAAAATGTATGCACAATACAAATATGAAAATACTTTTATTCTTATGGCATTGCACACTGGCATAGTGTAGAGTTGATGATCTAGATCAGGGAGATTCAGTTTGAATCCACGGTGAGCCAAGATATTCACCAATGAATGTGGACCAGTCATTCTGTCGCGACCTAAGCAATGTCACCACACTGTTGTAAGAGAAAATTAGATAACCATCATACATGCTGTCTTGAGCATTTTTGAAGAAGAGCAGGATGTAAGTGACGTAACAAGGCAAGATCTATCTGTTTTTATAAATAGACTCAGTAAATATTTGGAATTATCTGAAGTGCTATTTCAGCAGTGAGAACACATCAGCTATTACTGCAAGCTGACAACACACAGATTTCATGATCTTTGGTGATTTCAGTAAAACATTGAGCACAATCCTGCACAAGTCTACATGTCTGCAATCAGTAGATTCATTCCCAAGCAAATATGTGAGGCTACAGTGTGAGCACACCAGCATTTTAAGTTTCTGTTCCTTGTGATTCATTCTTGTTATTTCTTCTAAATATTTTATATAACTGGAGGGAATATATTTCCAGGGCAGTTTACAGACAGAATAAAACAATTAAAGTGCAAATGGTTCAACATATATCATTAGGAAAATGCACTTGAAAATATGGTGAAAAAAATGTATGCACATAAGCAGGACCCTAGCTTATTTTTTTTCAACTCTTTTGAAAGCCACCTTCCATCTGATTAAGACTGTTTAGAGATCAGGCTTCAGCACTGCCACAGCATCAGGTGTTCCTAATTAGACATTGTTGTAACCAGTCCCTTGAAAGGAAGATCACTGGAAGTTTTATGCAAGATAATGTTAAAAAAAATTAATCCAGAATCCTAACTGAAGTTTGCAGCAGAATAACTGCACAAAGTGCATACTTAACTGTTCTCCCCCCCCCCGCTAGCATCTGTAAAGCTCACAAAATGGTCATGAATAAAACTAAAATGGGAAGATTAGCTGCAGTTCATGCTACATTCCTGTAGTGGCTTGCCTGAATAAGCTCCTTCAAAGCCTTAGTCATGTGAAAAAGAGAACTTGGATCAAGCAGTTTGTGTCCAAACTATGTGCAAGGCTTCTGGCCATGCTCCCAATCACTGTCAGCTAGAAAGCAATGGGAAAAAAGAACTGGGGAAGAGCCTGCCTGACAGTGTTGTGTTACCCACTGCCACTCTAGAACAGGAGTGAGAACTGTGATGCCATCCAGCTGCTGCAGAACGTCAGCTCCAAGCATTCACTCACCATTGGCTATGCTAGCTAGGTTTGCTAGGAATTGTAATTCAGCAACAACAGGGAAGCCACAAAATGGGCATCCACACCCCTGCTCTAGGGTCTTCATGTGTTTTACCACTGTTATACTGAATGTGCTCAAAGCACTGGCTAACAGATACTGAATGTTCACTGGTTTATTGTTAGAAAAATAAGTCTAGCTTTTCCCTGGGGTTGCATAATCCCACTCTCCTCTATAGTTTGCCCGAGGAAATGGAAAACTTCTGTTTCCACTTTAATTAACTGTAGTTTAGCATATCTTAATCCTAACTACATTTAGTGAAAAGAAGCCACTTTCATAAACTGTGATTTGAAACTGGCTTGTTTCCAGCAACCATAGTTAAATCACAGCTCACTCATGTTCAATGAGCACTGGAAGCTTCAGTTAACCAAAAACAGAAATGGAAGCTTTCAGTTCACTTCTCACAATCACACTACAAGGGGGGGAAAGCCCTTACTCTTACAACGTTAATAAGAGTGTTCATAAACTAGTGCCTATGAATAGTAAGGGTTATATTCAAGTCATTTATTCAAGTCTTCCAGTCAGAAAGAAACTGAGTCAGCACAACCAGAATGTACTGGAAAGCAGGCAGAGATAATATGAATCCTGACTGCATTTATTAATTAAAATCTTAGGCCCTTTCCACACCTTACCTTTTTTGGCACTTGGGTGCAGAGATCACGCTAGCAGCCTCCAGTGAGAGGCTCTCATGCCTTCACTGTTTCAGTTCCACACAAGCTGCTTGCTCCCAAGCAGGTAGTGTGAGAGCTCCTCCTCTTCCTTCCACAGAGCAGCCTGGGAGTTTCCCAGGCTGCGCTACGGCAGGAAGCACAACCGCCACAGCTCCGGAGGCTTTGCACGCATGGCAAGTGCACCTGGGGCCCTAAAGAAATGCGCAGTTGTGCACCATTTTTGGCTGAAAGCCAATGAAAAAGTGCGCGAGTGGCACCTGCCAGACCCTGGAGCGTTGCGCGATTATGAGTGTGTCGTGCAGATTGCTCCTCACAACTGCGTGACGCTCCAGGTGCACTTTCGCATGGCAAATGTCATGCAAAAAGGGCCTTAGACAGGCAAGTGTAAAAAGACTGGAGAATAGATACACCCACTGCACATCTTAGTTACAGCTGACATTTCATGTATGTATCATACAGTTAACAACTTTACCTACTAAACACACAAGAAATGAAAAATGTTATAGTCATGAAAGTATATGACTATTTTTCAAATGCTAAAACTAAAAGATGCATTTCAACAGCACACTTAAACATTTGTACCTTCGGATATATGTTGAACCATGGTTTAATTGCTGTTAATTTTACTTCCCTCAGTATCTTGTCTTTACTTTTAGATTATCATTCTTTGAACAGGGCCAAGATTATTCTGAATTTTATGGCACTCAGTAAGAAGAACACTTTAGGGGGAAAATGAAAAGTGAGGAGTTCTAGAAAGTTTTCAAGGACTTCTTTCTCCAAGGAAAAATAATTGTTAATAAAGATGTTTAAAATGTTTAAAATAAGGAGCTCCTGCACTGCTACCTGCTCTTTACACTTGCCAAATGATTTTTAAGTCCATTTAACACTTGATATTGGAAAGGAACTTTCAAACTCTGCAGAATCCAGAACATCTTCAAATATTTGGCTCTTGAACATCACCTACAATTCTATCAAGCATAAACCTCCTACAAAATTGTGACAAGGCCTTTGCTCAACATATCCTCTGATTTGTCTTACTTCTGTCCTGCCAGAGTCCATCTACCATGGCAAGCGAATGAAATTGGTCTGCTCTCAAAAATACTTACAAAAAATCAGGAAATAAATTGGCATGTGAAAGTATAGAGAAAGGTGTGTTCATTTCGGCAAACTTTTAATTTTTAGACAACTGTGAAAATGATGAAATGACAAATCAGACGCAGATACAGCTATGAGTGAAAGCTTAAAAAAAATGAGATTGATTAGGCAAAACTGAACATAGCAAGATTAGAATTCAATCAACCTTGTCCCCATATCCTCATTTTTCTCTCTTCCTATTTATGTCTCCTTGACACAGTAGGAGGAATGCAAATATAGAATAGTTCATAACTTTTTTGTTTTACTATTATGCTTATATTTTCAGCTCTATCCTTTTGTCAGATTTTCACAAAATGGTAAAACACTAAGAGATGATAAATGTCTTATGAGTTCAGCAGACTGTAGTTCTTTTTGTAACAAAAATTAAAAACAAAGAAAATTCCTTTCATAAACTTGTAATTAAAATTATACCTGAAAGTATATTTCATTTCAATAAACAATAGTTCAACATCTCACGGCAACCCCATGAATTTCATAGGATTTTTTTAGGCAACGAATACTGAGAGGCACTTTTGCCAGTTCCCTACTCTGAAATATAGCCATATTGTTTAGAGGAAAAATGTTTATCTCTGCCCTTTTGTTTACCTAATGCTTCTCACCTGTGAATATGTATATACTTTTATATCCAATTTTCTAGAAGACATGCTCAAGTAATTAAGAAAATCTAGTGTCCCCTGAGTTGTCCAATTATATCTTTCTGTGGTATAAAAGGTGTAATATACAACATGGTGGGTGGATATCCACTTGTCAAAGAAAAATTATGCACACTGCACTGCCAGAGGCCAAATCTTCCCATAATGATGCTTACCATTTGAAGGAAATAGAAGGGAAGAGAAAAAAGTCAATCAGGCTTTCTAGCACTGCTAAGTGGAAGTGCCTCCCATTTCAGGAAGACTGTTATTATTATTATTATTATTAATTTAAAATCAATTATTTAAAAATGCAGGAATTTTTGAGGGAGAGAAGAATAACCTTGTTTGTATTCATCACCTACCTTTTCCTCCCTCTTTTTATGTCAGACAGTCTGGCATTTCCACTTTCTATAATGGAAACAATAGTGCTTAAAAACCACCTTGTATTGTGTACAGTACCAAAGTAAAACTGAAACAGTTCCCCTATTGGAACTGCATCTCTGACAGTCACAATGCCTTGTTTTGAAGTTCAACAAAACTATAATCTGCATGTTTAAAGGTCGGCAGGACAAATTACAATTTCTTCTGTTTGATGCAAGGTTATAATTAATATATGGAATTCCTTTGTGACTGTTAACAGTTTGTATATACTTCTTTTGTACATACTGCTAGGTCATGTGGGAAAAGACCCCAAAAGTCAGCTTGCATTTCATGAGAAATTCTCATAAGACAAGACACGGAATTAAGGGTTGGGACGTAAGGGTTGGGAAACCTGTGTCATTCCAGGTGTCACTGGGACTCCATTTTCTGTAAGTCCCTGCCAGCCTTGCCAGTGGATAGGAATGACAATAGCAGTAGAATATCAACATCTCACAGGCCACACGAGTCTCCATTCCTGACATTAGGTGTCATACTCACTTGCATGGGGGTGTATGCAGACAGTGTCCCCAACTGTGGAAAACGGGAAGTCTGCACATGTTTCTCACAGTAAACTCTAGCTTGTCCCCTCTGTTCATTTAAGGAATACAGTTGCAGACAAATTTCCACACGGACCTATTTGTCAACATATCCTCTGCAGCCTGCGTAGGGATACAGTTCATGAAATGGGCATTGTGTAGGGCCTAGCAGCACATATATTCAAGTGGAAAGGAAGAAAACAGGACTGTTGTCTTCTAAAATGATTCCAGTACACAGATATATATATGATGGTATGATGTCTGATGTAAGGGACAGGAACAAAAACACCTTTTTATCTATAGGACTTAGATCAGAACAATGTCTTTTATAATTCAGAACACTGTTCAATATAATATATGACTGGATTATATTAAAGATGCAATAATACTAGGGTCATGTTAATTGCTTACTGTAACATGTATTCAATGGACAGTAACAGATGAAAGTCATCTAACAGGAGTCACTGATCTGGGACTTTAATAAGTAAGCAAGTCACAGAACAGCTTAGCTCTGCAAAGTGATTCTACTACTGATAGTAAGCAACTTCAACAACCTGGAGGTTGAGAACCTGTGGATAATAATAATGAAAAAATTTTTGCAAGGCAATTTGTTTTTCATGAGAATGTATTTCTATCTATTTCACAGGTAAGTGAAGTAGAATTCCTCAAGACGGAGCAATATGTGATTTGGTTAAAAAAAGAGGATATTTGTTCAGGGTAAAAATGAACTGCTTAAGTGTAAATTGAAGCATTAAATACTAAAGCTAAACAAACTATGAAACGGCTTTGAATGAGTGCAAAATGAATCTTCTAATTGGCTTAGGAAGCTAATTACTGAGAGAGGCTTTAGCTCTTAAAAACTAATGTAAACTCCTAGAGCTTTTCAAGAGCTACAAGGGGTTCCATTAATGATTAATATGAGCAAATGAAATAATTCCAGTTTGGAAAACTAGAAGCAATGCAGTTCAAAGGTCACTAATTGAAGCTATGTTAGGCAAGTGGGGATGTTTATTAAACAGTTATCATTTAAACTAGTGACACAACATAACCATATGGGAATTGCACGTTATATGCAATTAGGAGGAAGTTATACTTTAAAAAAAACCTGGGGAGAAATTACTCTTTTGGGGAGGTCTGGGACTAAGAAAGATTGTCTGCTTACTTAGAAAACTACATTGTTAATATACACACCGATAATCTCCTGTATGAAATAGTAAACAGGTTTAAAAGAAAAATCCTAACATTTTTAATTAAAAAAATGAATGTGGTCACTGTGTAATATCTGATATGTTTTTATGTAGACTCTTCCCAAATACAGTCCTCATACCTGTGCACAATTCACAGTTTAAGAACCAGCTGAGACTAGTAAAGATAAAGAAATCATTGGATATAAAATCATTGGATACTAAATTACTAAGTATAAAATCAGTCCTTTATAAGTTCCACTTTTTTTTCCAGTTTTTGTAAAAGGAATTCATTACTACTGTTCTCAGTCCAAAGCACAGTTTCAATGAACCTTGTTCAGATGTTCTAACTGCGGTCTTTACAAGAAAGAAGTGTGAAACAGCAAACTACCATATGCACGTAACAGCATGAGGAATTGTGGAAGACACATTTGTCTGTACCATACTCTCCCAATGATTTAAATTTTATATTTATATGATACTTAAGCATGATTAGTCTGTTTCTACAGCAGCTGGATAATTCCAGTAACAGTTCTAATTTGAGACAGTATTTGTTTCTAACAACAAAAAGCTGTGCTAATGAAGAATTTTGTTCAGATGCGTCAAAAAGTGGGGGAAGTATCTGTGGTATTTCAAGCTTTTTTACAGAAACTATGGAGGCCTAATCCAAAACTTGGAATCAAATATAGTCTGCCCTCCATATCAGTGGATTCTGTATCCATGGATTCAACCAACCACAGCTTGAAAATATTTTTAAAAATCCACCTGCCCCCCAAAAAAACCAACCAAAACACCAAACTTTGATTTAGCCATTTTATAAAAGGGATGCCATTTTACTATGCCATTGTAGATAATGGGACTTGAGCATCCACAAATTTTTATGTCCACGGTGATTCCTGGAACCAAACCCTAGTGGATACTGAGGGCCCACTGAATTGAAGCATACCCAGGTTTATATTGCCCATGTTCTGATGAACAGGCACTAAATCATGGTACTTTGGGGGATTTACCATGATTTTAAGTCACCTGCACTTAAATTAATCCGTTTTCCTAACATCTTTATTTTTTCCCTTTAAAAACCTTTTGAAACAGAATAATTTTAACACAGTTAAATTTGTGAGCCTGATTAATATTGTCACTAGCCAAAACTATAAGTAAAAATTTGTAATATATACTGGGTAAGATCAACTGCTGTCATTCCACTGATGGGACTGCTTCAATCAGCAGATCCAGGAGAAGTGACAATGTTCTCCTGCTGCCTGCAGCCCCACAGTGCCCTCAAGAATCTGTTTAAGATGGCTAGGGCACCATCTACATAAATTTTGGGGACAATGCAGACAACTAGCACAACACTAGATTCAAACACTGACACAGGACCAAGTGACCAGGAGCAAAGCAAGCTCTTTGTACAATCAGTGACTAGTATTGTCATGTTGGTTGATTTTCATACACAGCACAGCCACAGGTTATATCCTACTGTAAGAAGTCTACAGAGCAGTTACAGACAGTTCTAACCACTATATACTGAGCCACTTGTCTTAACTACACAGGTGCAAGCTCTAAGCACTAATGCTATAGTTTTACACAACTTCCTTTTATTTCAAAATGCAGTAACATCAGAATAGCCACGCCTGTCCCACCAAAATGAACATGGAGTAATAATGCAAAGTGACACTGCACTGGAATTCATAAACTGCATGGAAACAAATAGGCTGATTACAACACGAAGCTGAAAAACAGTTTCACTTGAGAATGAAATAATATAAATGCTAAGATATATAAGCTTTAACAAGGTAAAGTATACAAATGGAATATTAATATAATTATAGGTTTTGTTTTTCTATTGGTAAGAATAATATAGAATTGTTAACTGGACCCTAGATATCTTTAATTACTTACTTTCATAATTAGGCTTAGTCTAAACAGCTATTTTAAAATGGTATATTATTTTATATTATTTTAGTTTAGACAGAATAGGAGTGCTATGATATAATTATTAGCTGCATGCTGCTTTTGGGGTGGGAACTAATTTTAATTAGGTGTTTATAATAGTTGATAGTTTGGTATGTGCTTACATCAGTGGAGGGGTATAGTTTTGTTGCTGTTACTGCATTGTAACAGGTTTGTTGTGTGTTGTTATTGTTGTTTTGTATTGTTATGGTATTGTTTTATTTTATCTTTGTCTGATGTTTTCCTTTTCTTTGTCATTTTAATAAAAAAAAGTTTTTAAAAAAGCTGAAGAACAGTTTCAGCATCAAACCAGGAGTCTATCCCTTCTTTTCAGCATCATTAAGGGATACAAATTTAGGCACACAAAGTAAAAATAAGATATTTATAGTATATATTAATATGGCCAAAGTTCTCCATCCTCACATATCCCCTCATCAGAGTGTAGGGCACCTCTATCATCTTTCACTACTACTGAGCAGGGAAAGGGAATGGTGGAAGTACATTGGCATGTCTTTTCCCTCTCGAGAGGTTGGAGCTCCAATAGGTACAGGGCAGACAAAACCCACATGCCTGCTCCACCTATACTGGATTTCTACTGTGGTCATGGCAGAGGTGCTTTGGTTTGTCTCTGACCCCATAATGTGATTCAAAGATTCTACACAAAAGCAGGGACAAGAGTCTGCAGCCTGGGGCACATCCAGACAACTAACTTAAGACTGTCCACCAATATTTTTTGATCCTTGAGTAAGATCTTTCTAAATCTGACTGGAGGTGGATTATGTAGGAACAGTATGCTGTCATTTTATAGAGCATTAGTCCTTATGGTCCAGACACAACACTTATCCCCATGAGCAGAGCACTCATATATCGAGCGCTCTCCATAGGTTTAACAGTCTGATTTCTGAACATAAGCATGCAAGTATTACAGTAGGATAGTCTAGGGTACTGTTTGCACATTACTGATATCAGAGGACTAAACAGAAATATGAAAGGCATGTACAGACCAGCTATTCCATATGTGGCACTGCCTGCCTGCCTGTGGTGGAGGAACAGAACACATCTCCCTTTAGGCTTATGGAAACCTCTCTAGGACTGAATAATGTATTTGCACAGGCAAGCATTATGCCCTACCTGCTCAAGGCTCACCCTGATAAAATAAGAGAAGATGTATCACATTATTAAAGAATTCTTTATACACAGAAGACATCAGTGTTGATGTATCAGACCAGGCTGGACTACAGTTGTCACCAACCTGCAGGTCTTAGCGGATGAGGATAACAGAAGTTGGAGCCAAACTCATCTTGGGACTGCCTTAGATATCGCTCCCAATAGCTATTAAAACAGAATATATGGGAATAGTATAGTCACAAAGCAACCACTCAAAAGATCAGCAAAGATGCTTTATTTCCTCATGGAACAAATTCAGAAATTAATTCTCTTCTGCGTCATAAAATACGGTCATGCATATTGATGCATGCATCATACATATTATATTAACGTGTTATTTTAAGCTAGGACAGGCCAACTACATTTTAGAAAAAGATGCAGTATGTTATGGAAGCTGGTTTTGTGAGCAATCAGACCTGCCACTATTGTTGCAGCTAGTAATTAAATTACTCTACCTGACAGCTTTGACAGGTCTACAATCAACTCCTGACACCTCTAACACAGTGCAAGAATCCAAGAATAGAGCTTCAAATACCAGTTTTTGCTAATAGGGCTACACATCTCTGTCACATGACAAGGACGGCTGATGAAGTACAGCTGACTTGTTTCCTTAAGCAGTGGTTTTAAACCAAGGAAGAATGTAATAAATATTTGAAAAGGACTAGCACTGGTTAAATTAAGAAGCTGAGCTAGCAAAGATCTCCTTCTCGGTCTTACTCCTCCATCTGAAACTATGCTTTGCAGCACCACAACTGTATTGCATCTTATCCAGAAAGGCATAAATAAACATTCCTCTGAATTTAAACTAAATATGGATTATCTGAGCACACTGCATCATTGCTTATCCATATATACAGGCTTCCACTCTCCTCCCAGTGCAACAGGGTAACTATGATTTAATATGCCAATTTTGACCTGTTTCCACAGGAGTAGCCACATCAGCCTGCTGTAGCAAAAACAAAGATTTCAATAGCACCTTCAAGTGTAACAAAGCATCTCATCAAAGTCCATAAAAATGTATTCCATAAGTCAAGTTGTTAAAAGTGCCACAAGACATTTTGTTATTTTAACCCACAGAACTCTACACTGTTTCATCCTTCCTCTTTTTATTCCATATTTGCTACATTCCTATGAAAATGCCAAAACAAACCAGCTGCTCTACTGCTCTGAGCTGGCCAAGTTCCAGACTGTATTCATTCATTTTTACTTTCAACTTTCTGTTGTTAGAGTCAAACAGGACACCGGAGTTGTCAAACACCATAAATCTAACAGACAGGAAAGTTTCAATATGCAAATTGTTTTTGAAAAGCATTGTTTCCAGAGAAAGCTTTTGAGCTTTCCTTTTAATATCCTACTACATTTTATCACAGATGGTAAAAATTTTAAACTTTCCTACATTCTTGTTAGAAAGAGGCAAGAGGATTTCAAGCCAGATACATTCCTATCAAAGCCTTTCCTCAACACTCCGGAGGGCAAGCACAGAGAGGGAGCCTCAGCAGTTAACATATCACCGAAGAGACAAATGAATCAGGATAAAGTAGCAATTAATCCACATTTGTGAGCTTAGCTGTCTAAACCATGTGCTCTGGGAGAATTATCAGTAGTTCAGAATCATTACAGGGTTCATCCTAAATTAAACAAGTATACTTTAAAATAAGTGGAAAATTATCTTCCACTATACATTACATGCTAAGGCTTAGGTTCACCAGGCTTTCGTCTTTGCTGCAGCTTACTACAAACAGAGGGATCATATTACATCAGCCTCTCAATTTGGCATATTTAAAAGTAAATGGCTGAGTGTTCAATATACCCTTTCAGCCTCAAGCCTGGACTTCTTTAGGCTTCTATCCAAAGGGGGCTAGTTAAACCATATAAAGATTCCAAGATATAAATGTAGCAAAGTTATCAACCTTTGGTTTAATTACGCAAATTTTAATAAAACATTTTACAGGCCTAAGTATGGGTGTCTTTGTGGGCACACATATGTAGAAGTGTGTGTGAGATAGAGCAGAGACAATGGAAGGGAAATGTTGAAAAATAAAAGCCACAAGTAAAAATACCTACCCACCCACACGCTTATTCACACAACACCCACTTTTGCCAGAGCAAATCAGCAGGGCCTGGGAAGATGAAGACTAACTGCCACAGGCCTTCTCTCGATTGCTCCAACCCTTGCTGATATGGGTTGTTCTGCTTGCCATATTTGGTTTCCACTGAAGTATGAATAATTTTTCCTTTGATATGGCATATGTGCTTTGTCCCCTTCATATGTTATTGTTGTTGTGTGCCTTCAAGTAGTTTTCAATTTATGGTGACCCTAAGGCAAATCTGTCATGGGGTTTTCTTGACAAAAATTTCTCTGGAGGGGTCTTGCCATTGCCGTCTTCTTAAGCCAAAAGAATGTGACTTGCCCCTTCCACAGCCAAGTGGAGATTTCAACTCTAACATCCAGAGTCATTGTCCAATGCTCAAACTATTACACCATGCTGGCTTGTACCCTTCATATACCTCTGAACAAAATGTTCATTCAAACAGCAAGCTAAAATCCCTGTTTTATAAAGTGCAAGGAATATATTGTTACATAATACAATTTATTGCTGAATTTTTCATTTTATCATTCTTATAGCAGGTGTATCATCTCATACCCAATAATTTATGAAATTACTGTTGTATGAAATTACTGGAATTCTAAGATCTATTGTAGAAGACTGAAAAAGCACAGACTGAAGAATCTGGCTGGCTATTGATTCTAGGCATTTTTACAGAGCTATACTATAAGAGGTATCTTTTCACTCTTTATACCTAATGTAATTGAGTCACTGGATTACATCAGAATATATTAAGACAAAATATAAAGCACATTTACCTGGCTGAGACCTTGACACCAACATGACTTATTTCCAAAAAAAAGTGCTGTTTTAAGATTACTGTGTTCAATTTCCAGGATACAGCTACAGCAATCTATCCATTATATACTCCATGAAAGGGTGAAAAGAAGTTAGGGGGTCAATATCATTCATTTTATTCTTGGCTAAACAAGTGTATGGCATCAAAACTAATCTTTTGATTTATGAAGGTTTCTGGCATTTAAATGCACGTCCAACTTCAGGTTTTGTTGTAAGAAAGTCACTATATTTTTGTATGACTGTTCCTAAAGAACTAAACTAAGGTGTCTAACAACATGGATGTATTCAATGGTTCACTCAGTGCATTTACTTCAAGCATCTCGCTGGCCAGGGGGCCACTGCTGAAAGGAAAAGAATAGTTTGATTTATTTTCTTTTTCACTTTTTTCCTGAATCTCCCAGTATCTGTGTTATCAACATCTTGCATGTTAATGGAGTAACTCAGTAAAACTGCATAGGATCAGTCTGACAGGGCTGATAATGGGTTCACAAGTTAAAGATTTTGTGCTACTAACAGTTGTACTATATTATTTATTTTCTATGTCCCTACCTCTAAAATAGTTTAGAGTTTAGTAAACAAAAGTAGCCCTGTTTTAAGAACTTTTCCAGGTCCCCAACAACCTCAATGTGACTTTGAAAATCGCTATTAAAAATAATGAAGACACTAGAAATTAAGATTCAATACCTAAACGACATAAAACAATTAGAAAAATTAACTAAAGCAACAATAAAAACATAACAGTAACTACAATTAGCAACTCAAATTGGCAACAGAATAATTTCACACAGTTTTTCAGGCTAGATTACCTCCCACACAAAGATTTTTGCTATGCACTGAAATACTATAAGGGGGAAGTGAAGTCAAACATCCCTCAGAAGCAACTCCCAGAGTCTAGCTGTGACTACCTAGGAGGCCCTGACCCTGATCATAGTCAGACAGCACTTCAGTAATAGCTAGAAATCACAAGAGAGTCTCTAAAGATGATAAAATCTCTAAAGATAATTTTAATGAAGTAGTAGGTCCATATGGTAGAATGCAGTTCTCTTCAGATATTCTGATCCTAAACTAGTAGATGGCCTACAGTGTTAAAAATTTTCACCATGAAGTTTGACTGAAAGAAGGATAAACACATCCCAGTGCGATTATTGTTTGAAAAAGTAGACTAGGACTCTTATTTAACAGAAGTCATATTCTGCATAGACATTACCACCTATCATCTAAGGGAAGAGGTGTTTACTTGCAATGTACATTTTAGTGGTCTCCTGTGCATACAAGAAATCAGAATCTAGCCATTCCTATTCTATGGGCTCCCTGGCCCCACAGAAATATATTTATTGTGATCCCTAACTGTTGGGGCCCAACAGAGAAGGCAATACTTCTGTATCATTCCAGTTTAGTTCTTTCACAAAGAAATAAAACAGGAACAAGGGATGTGAAAATTTTTTGAACTGAACACTAAAAGGAACCATTACTTGAACTGATGCCTATGTTTAGACTAAGACCTTGGACAGCCACTGCCAGCTAAAACAAAAAGCACAAGACAATTCACAACAAGAGTCTAGATAAAAGGTAATTTTATACATTTATATTAACATTCCATCACATATGTAAAATTCTATTCACTTTTGATGCCACAAAATATTACTGGTCCTTACAAAGCAACAATAAAACATATTCTTCTTAAATTCTCCTATTTTTTTAATGAAAATTTTAAGATACCATAACACAATTAGTCCAGATAAAAATGTATGCATACTATTTTCCAGCAGGCCTCTTTTACAACCAAATCATTTGAATGAACCTTTTCACACATCAGAAATACGAGGTTTTTCCCCAAAAAAATATCTCAAGGACCACAGAATTTGCCCAGACATACCAGTGAAACTGAAAGAAAAAGAAGAACTGCCAGCCATATGCCCCGTATTGAAATCAGGGAAAACTAAAATTAAATTGAGTGATTTTCTCTCTTGTTGCTGCTGTTTTAAGTTTAAAAGTCAGGCACTTACAAGAAATACCAGAAAGGGAAGTTTACATAGTTCAAATGATTGCTTAATTTATGTACTTCTCCCAACAATATGAATGTTTAAATTTTCTGTTAAATTAGAAACCTGCTAATAGCCTAGTTCAGCCCATGTAACTTCTACATGTGTTCTTTCCCAAAAAACTGCATCTCAAAATTCAGACAACTGCAAAGTCCAGATTTTAAAAGCACAAGTTTGTAAATTTTTATTAGATAAAAATTTCATCCAATTCAATGGATTTACTTTCAGCAAATGCAACCTAAATATATTTGTGTATCTCAAAATATTCAGTACATACACAGTAAACGTCCGATTTCTGAAGCTGTGAAAAACAATATGGCTAACCCAAAAAGAAAACCAACATAATAATTTATTTTCAAAGTTTTTTTAAAGCCCCGGGGACTTCGGGTGGGGGCTGGCGGCTTTCCCCACAATTTCACGAGGCGAGTGGATTCTGAGCCACAGCGGGGTTTGGGTTTTTTCCCTTACAAAAAAAAAAAACAAAGGGGGAAACCGAGCCTTTGTGAAAAGGGGTTGGGAGGAGGTTTGAAGGGGGTCCGGTTTGGCTCAGAAAAGAGATGGAAAGGGGAAAGAAGAGAGACATGGAGAGCTGGGGGAAACCGAGAGCCGCCATAACCTTGCGGGGTAGCCGGGACAGGCTAGCCGGGGACCCCCTATTAGAAAATTTTTAGAAGAAGAAAAGTGACGAATATCATTGGGTAAGGGGGAAACCGACTTCCCTTCTGCGGGGGCTAAAAGTTAAAAAAGTTTCTCATTTTGAAGGAAATAGAGAAACAGGTCCCGGGGGGGGGAAGCCTTGAGCAGTGAAAGCAGCGAGTCCTGGAGGACGGGGACCTCCGGGCAGAAAAAGCGATCGGGGGAGTTTAAATTTTCGGATTGAGAGGAAGTTATTTACGGGACAAAAATTATTCTTGAATGAAATGAGAGAAGAAAGATAAGATATTGACTGAAATACTTGGGGGAAATTTGGGAAATAAAGAAATAAAGTAATAAAGTAACAGCGTAAAAAGTTTAAAACAAAGGGCCCCACTCACATGGAAGGGAAAGGATGAAAGCAAAGTTGCTTCATCGTAGCAAATATTTAATATTTAAGACTTTAAACTGTGGGTTGGGGAGGTGACAGAATCAGAATATAGAGAATGAACTTAAAAAAGAAAAGAAAAACAAAAAACCGAGAAAAGAAGATTGATCGATTTAAAGAGGAGAAGGGGAAAGAATGGAGGAGTAATGGGGGAGACCAGAGACTGTTAAAGACAGTTAAAAATGAAAGGGGGGAAGGACGGAGAGACGGAGAGACAGCGAGAAAACAGTAGCGACAGCGAGAAAGTGGCGAATTGGTCTTCGCAGAGGGAAGAAAAAAGGACGGAAGAAATAGATAGACTTTTAAAATTTATGAAAGATTTAGAAAGAAGTTTAAAAAGATTAAAGGTATTAAGAAAAAAAGCAAAACTGGACATTTTTCCCTTTTGAAAAGAACTGAAAAGTAAATGAAAAGAAGGTTGAAGGTTAAAAAGGGAGTAGGAAAGATAAAAAAAAAAAAAAAATAAAGTACTGGATGATAAGAGGGGGACACGGGGGGGGATGGAAGAAAGAAGGGAATTTACTTTTAAACCCTTTGGGAAGACAAAGGGAAATTTTCCAGAAGTTTAAAGAAGGTTACCCGGTCAATTTATACAGTTAACTGTTGGGTTGTTACAAATATTTTATTATGTGTATTAAGATAAGTGTGCTGTGAAATTTTTGTACTTTAAAAAATAAACCCCCCAAATATAAAACATATATATTATATATACAATAGACTTAATTGACAGTTGGTTGAAATTTTAAGAAAGATAAGGAAATCATAGGTGTAGCTAACAGTTGTTGATATTACTGTTGATATTACTTGAGTGTTTTTTTTGGAAGCGGAGGGAATTGAATTTTGGGGGAGTGAACTGGGAGTGAATAAAGAAGTAGAGTGGGGAGAATGGTAAGAACAGATTGAAAGTTTTGGGGTTAAATTAAATTGCCTGTCTATTAAGTATTAATTGTTGATTAATTGTTGATTAATTGTTAATTATCATAGTATATTTCATTTATATTTAGTGTATATTTTATTTTTTATATTTTATATAACTCTTTTTAATATGGTTATATAATTTATTGTTATATTTAATTAAGGGGGTAACTCTAGATAAGAGAACAAAGTACAAAACAGTATACATAAGAGGGTAGAGGATAGAGACAGAAACAAAAGGGGAATTTTAGTTGATAAATTTGAATTAATAAGATGGAAGGAAATTTGAAGCTATAGGGGTTTTAAAAAAGGGAATAAGCGGGAAAATTAAAAAAGGGGGGGGAATAGGTTAAATAAGTAGGGGAAATAAAAAGTATAAATAAAAGATTAATAAGAGGAAGTTAAATTAAATTGGGAAAAGGAAAAATTGGAAAGGATCATATAGGAAGAAAATTATACATATTAAGTAAGATACACAAATAAACAATAGTTAATCAAAATGATGGCGGTAGGGAAAAAAAGGGGGAAGGGCTGGAGGACAAACGCAAATCCAGACTTTGCTCCAGAGAAGAGCTTCAACGGAGATCAGACTACCAGAGGGATGCAAAAACAGTAACAGCTGAACAACAGAATAGACACAAAATATAGGACTGGGCATTACAGAAGAATTAAAAAAATTTAACGATGACTTTTAAGAATGAGACGAAAAAAATGAGAATGGAAGTGAAGCAAATTAGATAAAGAAATAAAAACAGATCTTAAAAGAGAGTTGGAGACCTTTAGCACAAAGCTGGATAATATTAATAAGGAATTAAAACTGGTAACGAAAAGGTGGAACAGGTGGAAGAAAAAAAAAATTAAAAAATGGAGGTTCAAACAACGAGAATAAAAACAAAGAACAGATCAACGGGAAAAAACAACATTATTAATGGACATGAAAAATAAAAATAAATCAATCAAATCAGGGGGCTAGGAAAGTTCCACAAAAAATTTGTATCAGAGACTAACCAGACCTTTGGCACAATTTATAGGATTCCCCTGAAGAGTTGGATTTGGAACTTGATAGGATTTTTCGTTTTAAATTTTAATAGTAGCAAAGAAAAAAAATATAAGGGGACATCGTGGTATATTTTCTTAGAGAAAGAGTAAAGGATGTGGTTTTAAAGAATTTTTTTAAAACAATGGTTGTAGAAGGAAATAAAGTAAAATTTTAAAAACTGTTTGGCCCTGTTGAAAAGGAGGAGGGAATACAATTTTTTGACACAACAATTGAGATCACAAGGTATAAGATATATTTGGGGAAAGGACGGGGGGATTTTTTTGTTTTGGAAACAGAGGAGGTTTGTATTAAATACTACGAGGAAAGCAAGAGTTTTGAAAGAAATATAAAGAAGAATTGAATAGATCGGAAGAGATAGGTCATGGAGAGACATCAGTGACATTAGAAACAGAGTAGGGAAAGAAGAAATAAGGAAAGAATTAAGAAGAGAACTGGAGAGAATAAAGGAAAGAAAAGATTCAGAAAGGGTGCAAGAAGAAGAAGGTGAAGTAGCAGATGAAGAAGAGGAAGAAGAAGGGGGGGGAAGAAGTAGGTTAATCAAGACTTGGAATTAGAGGGACCAGAGGAGATAAGGGAAGAAATTGAATAAAATACACTACAAACAAATATAAAGAAATGAAGATAAGAATACTATCTTGGAATGTTCGGGGAATGAATTCCCCTTAAAAAGAAGGTGTATTTTTCATTATTTAGAAAAACTTAATTTAGATATTATAGCAATCCAAGAAACCACATGAAAAAAAAAAGATGTAAAATTAAACAAAAACCCAAAAATTTGGTCAGATTTTTTCTATCTAATAAAAGGGAAAAAAAGGGGGTATTAATTTACATAAAAAATAGATATGAAGCAAAAAAACTATATAGCAAAAGATTTAGGATATTGTGTGGTGGTGGAGGGGAACAATTATGGATCGGAAATTGGTAGTAGTGGCGGTATATGGCCCATTAGAAAATAAATCTAAATTCTATCGAAATTTGTTAGAAAAGTTATTAGAATTAAAAAATAAAAATTATTTTGATGGGGGGCTGAATGGGGATAAACCCTGCAATAGAAAATCAGGGAAAAAGGTGAAAGGGAAAAACCCAAACAGGGAAAAAAACCAAACAGTTTTTTTTATTTGTTAGAAATTTATCTTTAGCAGAAGTATGGAGAAAACTAAAAGGGGAAGAAAAGGATTACACGTGTTATTCGGACCGTCATTTAAAACCTGGTCCAGAATTGATATGTTTTTTGTACCAGCAGAAATGATAAAAAAATTACAAAAATAGAAATACTCCCCGAACTATATCTATTACTGCCCCACATTAATGTCAGTCCAATATGGAGAAAAAAAGTTTTATTGGAGGTTAAATGATAGTTTATTACATAATAGGTTATAATTGGGAAAGCAAAAAAGGAAAAAAATTTTTCATAGAGAATAATGTGGATAAAGACCAATCAAATGCAGACGGATGGGGAAAAAAGCAAAAGAATGAGAGGGGGTTTTTTTTAAGCCACAAGCTTGGATTAGTAAATGTAGAAAACAGAAAGAAAAGCAAATACAAAAAAGACTTCAAGAAAAAAAAGGAAATTAAAAAAAAAACCTCAAAAGGGTAATAAATTTAAAGGAAATAAAAAATACTACAAAATCAATTAGCGGCATTGGCGGTAGAAGAAATTGATAAAAAGTTGAAATTTGTAAAACAAAGAAATTTTGAAACAAACTAACCCAAAACCCGAAAGGTGGTTAGCATATAAAGTAAAAAGAGAGGGAAAAGCGTAATATTAGTAGAATTAGAGAAGGACAGAATATATATTGTCAACAAACGAAAATAAAAAAAGTTTTTGTAGATTACTTTGGGGGGAATTGTATAAAAAATGGGGTGGGTACATCAGAACAAGGAAAGAAAATTTTTAAATACTTCAACAAAGTGAAATTAATAAAATAACAGAAAGTCAAAAAAAATGAATTAGATAAACCAATCATGAGTCAGGAAATAAGAGAGGCAATTAAAAGTGTAAAGGTGGGGAAAAATCCCAAACCCGATGGATTCTCAATATTATACTATAAGATATTTCAAAAATTTGCTGATACCTCTATTAGTTCAAAGGGTTTTTAAAATTTTATTAAACAGCAAACTTTTCCCCAAAATTTATGGAAAGAGTCGAATATCGCATTAATTCCAAAGGAGGGGAAGAATAAAGAAAAAGAGAAATTTTAGGGGCCGGTCTTTTTTTTTGAACATTGATTATAAAATTTTTGCTCTGATTTTGGCAGGTAGATTGAAGAAGATACTGACTAATTGGATTCAAGATGAAAAAAAATGGTTTCTTGCCCCCGGGAAAGGGATTTTAAAAAAAATATTAGGGTAGTTTTGAATAGTATTGAAAATTATCAAAAATTTAATCAAAAAGAAGTAGCTTTAATTTTTTTAAAAAAAAAGCGTTTTATAACGTAAAATTTGGGGAAATTTTTGTTAGAATTAGTAAGTAAGATTGGCATGGGTGAAAGATTTAAAGATTGGATTAAAGTGATTTATCTGGAACAAAAAGCATGTTTAATAGTAAAAAGGGGAAAGATCAAAACAATTTAGGGTAAGGAAGGGTACAAGGGGAATTTTCTCCCCTCCATTACTTTTTTTAATTATTTTGGAAATTCTGATTAATAAAATAAAAAATAAAAGGAAATTAGGGGAAAAAAATAAGGGAAATGAGTTTAAATTTAAAGGGTTATGCGGATGATATAGTGATAACTTTAAAAAGATCCGCTTACAAGTATTACAAAATTGATGGAAAATTTTTGAACAATTTGGGGGGGAACAGGGGCTTAAAATAAATAAAGAAAAAAAACATTATAATTACCAAGAAAAATATGCATTTGCAGGAAAAAAATTTAAAAAAAAATTTAGAGTTTAAAATATCAAAAAAAAAAGATATTTAGGTGTACTATTAACAAAAAACAATTCGGATTTATTTTTACAATAATTACAAAAAAGTATGGAATGAAATTAGAAGTGATTTAGAAAATAAAAAATTAAATTTATCATTGTTAGGGAGAATTTCAGTGATTAAAAAAAGTATTTTCCAAAAAAGATGTTTTTTTAAATATACCTATTTTTAATGAATGAAAAACCGTTTAGGGGCTGGGGAAAAGATTTAAGTAAATTTATCTGGAACGGTAGAAAGCCAAGAATTAAAATGAAATATTTAAAAGAAGTGAGGGAGAAAAGGGGGGTTTAAAAACCACTAAAAGATTTTACCAAGAACATTTAAATTTAAATTTTGGGTTTAAAAAAATGGGTAACATTAAGTAATGCGAAACTGTTAAAATTTTGAAGTTTTTAACCTTTAAATTTTGGTTGGCATGCACATCTTTGGTATGAAAAACAGAAAAATAATAAGATATTCATGGATCATCTGATTAGGAAAACAATACTAGGATATGGATTGGAAAAAATAAATTATATATAAAATTACCATATTGGGTTTTTCCCATGAGGCGTTCTACCGTTTAAAAAATTAAAATAAAAACTGGATAACTTATAAAGAATACTTTAAAAAAGTAGGGACGGATATTGTGTTGAAGAGTAAAGGGGAAAATTAATTAGAGAAGGTTTTGAGACACATTGGCTCTTTAAGTACAATTAGAGAAAAATTTAAGACAGACATAAAAGAGAAAGGAATCTCATTGGGGGATAATGAATTAGATGTAATAATGAAGGCAGGAGTAAAAAGTCCCCTCAGTCAAGTTTATAAATTGCTTTTTAATTTTAAAAAGAGAAAATGTAATTAAAACTAATATGATAAAATGGGCACAAATATTGGTCGTCCAATAGGACTACAAGAATGGGAGAATGTATGGAAAAAAAATCAAAATTTACAAAATGTTAAATTTAAAAGGAAAAATTTTTTTAAGCAATATTATAGATGGTATCTCACACCATTGCAAATTTCAAAAATACATAAAAAAAACTAATAAATTTGGAAATGTCAAGAGATAGGTAATTATTTTCATATGTGGTGGAGATGTAAAAAGTAAGGAATATTGGGTCCAGATACATCAACATATAGAAGAATATCTAAAGGTTAAATTTATAATGAAGCCAGAGAAAATTTATTAAATATAGTGGATGGGAAAAGATTTGAAAAAGGAAAAAATATCCAAGAATATTATATTATATGATTTAAACCACAAAAATGGTTAGCAAAATATTGGAAAAAAACTCAAATTTTAATATTAGAAGATTGGATAGATAAGTTATATGAATTAGCAATAATGGATAAGTTAACTTTAAAATTACAAAATAAAAGTAATGTTACATTTAACAAGAATGGGGAAAAATTTTGGGTGCTATGTGGATAAAGGGGAAAAGGGGGGAACATGCCTTGATGGGATTATATGATTAAATTGGTAGTGTCAGGGCTTCGGCCTCCCCCGCGCCAGCGGGCGCTGCGGAGGCCGACGCCGTGGTTTCCCGAAGGGGGGGAGGGGGGGGCCCGTCGGAGGTCGCAGCCGACGGCAGGGGGCCCGGGGGTTGCTGCGGATGGCTCCCCCCGCTGGGGGGGCCCGGCCACACCGGGGGCTGACACCGATCCTGGTGAGGGTCTCCCTGGGGGGGCGGAGGCTGCCGCCGCCACAGATCGGCCGGGCGCGGCGGGGCCACCACCACCGACGTGGGGTCGGCCCGGCACTGCGGAGGGCCGGGCCCCGGGTCCCCGGGCCGTGGGGTGTGGCAGACGAGGGGCCCGTGGGAGGAGGTGGGACCCAGGCCCGATCCCGGGGCACCGCCCCTCACAAGGTTGACGCGGAAGAGGCTGAGGCTGCCACGCCGCCGCCCCCGTTTAGCAGCGGCGGCGGCCGGAGGCCAGCTGCCGCTCCCGGCGGCTGGGGGGGGGAAACACCTGGGGGCAGTGAGCTCCCAGCTGTAACACAGCTGTGAGCCCGGCCACGTGCTCGGCACGGATTGGCCACGGCCCGGCCCGCAGAAACCCCTTTTTTTGGGAGGCGTGGGGCTGGGGAAGGCACGGAGCAACAACCTTCCCCGGGTTCCCCCTGCGTCTGTCGCCCTGCCTTGTTCCAGTCCAGCCCGTGTCTGTGTACCGCTGCCCGGCTCCACCAGGACCCTACCCTGCGTTAAAGGTGCAGTAACCGTTTTGTATTTGGGGTGAGGCAACCCCTTATTTTCGTTGACGCCTGCTGTTAAGGCAAACCTCAGTTTGAGGCCCTTGCTGGCTGCAGCGCCCCGTGGGACTGTTTGGGACGCTGCTGGTGGCCGCCTCCAGCCCAGCCCCTGCTTGACCTCAGCCTGCGCTGACAGTGAGGGGAGAGGAGAAATTAGAGAGAGAGAAAGAAGGGATATAGGTTTAACAGATATAATAATATTTTATTACACGTAAATATAAGCTAGTTATATAAGGAAGTAGCTAAAAGATAAGGAAGCAGAAGAGGGAAAGGAAAATATGATAAAAGATATACGTTAAGTTAGAGAACAATGAAACAAATCTGAGTAAGGTAACTGCAGTAAGAAGTTGAAAGAAGTTGAAAACAGAAAGCAGGATAAGAAAAAGAAGAGAATGCATCAGTAGCACCCAATGATTTATGAAAAGAAGTCAAGTTAGTTAATTTAAGTTGTATGTTGGTGTGAGTATTTGTCTATATGTGTATTTGTGTATATGTATGTAAATTAGTTAAATGTTTAGATTTGTTGGTCTGTCATATCAAAATAAATTTATTTTAAATATTAAAAAAAAATAACAAAGTTTTTTAAAGCACAGCAACAATATCTCAAGTCCAAACAGCCCAAATATTCATGGAACAAACAGCTTCATTTTCAGCGGCTGCTAAATAAATTTTATTTAAGAGGGTTTGGGACAGAACAGAATTCATTTCTCTCTTTTAACAACTCAACTATATCATAGTCACTTGAACATCAGTGGAACAGCCTTGTTTTCAAAGAACTTAACATGATTAGTACTATTATGCAGGACTAGACCAGTTAAGGAATACAGGCCCCAAATTAGAGCCATGAATCCTTCATGTAGGTAGGGGCTTGAGGTTGCTTTTTTGGTGCCCAAGCGCTAGATATCGGAATTCTTACATGTATGTATGATCAAACTGCGGTGGAAATAAAGATATAAGAATGTATAGTACCAACTAGTTTTTAGTATTATCATATGTTCAATTTCTATTAATATAAAACCTCCTCAACAGCTATCACTAATGCTCCCCCCCCACCAAGTCAAGCATTCTGGAAACATACGCGTTCTTGAAGTAATTATGAGCCACACAAACCAATTCACCAAAGTCTGGACTAGTATATACAAGGTCTATCTATAGATAATCAATTGGATAGCTCTGCTTCCTCCTGACTTCCCTTCTTATCAGTAGCTGTTTCCTCCTTTTGACTCAGCAACTACTACTACAACAGCCAATTCTTTCCAATTTTTATGATTATAGCACCAGTGATACCAAAAGAAGGCACAAGCTGCTATTGTCTCCTCCCACTCTCCCTAAGCAGTGGGCAGCTTTCAGTGTAAGCTGCTGTTGTCATCAACAAATATGTCCTCATATGTCTTCCATAAGCACATCTCTAACCCAAGTCAAGGGAGAAAGTAATGAGCAGTAGGAACCAGGTGAGCATATACAGTTATAGTGCAGTACAGACTTTAGTACTACAGCTGACACCAAACCCTTATTTAGCAAGATTCTGATAAGCACAATTTTCAGTTAACTACAAAGACCAGCCAAATTCAAACAAGCCAAGGCAGTGTGTTCTAAACACAGAAGAGGCACCACCTTTAGCTAAGCAAGCCCCCACGACCATCCCTGCATAGGATATGTAATCCAATGCATATTTACATGGAAATAAATCCTAATGTATCAGCAAGATTTGTTTCTGACCTCATAGAATTATATTATAAATTCTTTAACACTTTTCTAAGTTTATGATCACCTTCTCGAATGCCGCTGAACTCTGGAGCATCAATATAGCATGCTCCTGAAAACCTAGCAAGCACTATGAATGTTCTCCAAATTAAGATATCTTAGTCACTCAATATTCGGTTTACTTTTAAAATCAATTACATTAAAAATATTTAAAATTAATAACTTAAATACAACACTAAGAGGAAACCTGAAAATTCTCTCTCAACATCTTACTACCTTCATACTACATCCCAATTGTTTATTACATCTACAAAATTTTATTAATATCACTACACTGGACTTTATTGCTGGTATCCTCTTAGGTGTTTTACACCATTACAAACCAACCTAGGAGCATGTAAATGCAAACTGCAACAATGTACAACATCCATATTCTCAAGAAAGGAGCAGAGACATAGCCACGTCTTTGAGACTACTGAGCAAACAAAGCGAGCAGCATGTCCATTGCACAATCAGCTCTGTGACACAATGGACACCATACTGCTATGGGTCCCACTGTTGAACAGGACACTGTTACACTCCCATACTTACTGTCGCTATTTACTGGAAGATTCGTGTATGATATCAGGGATGTAGCTATGTCATCATAGAGGTTTTTTGTTACAGCCTCTGATGCAAGATCTAAACTCCCATAATTTTTTTCATGTACTACAAATGTATGGTGAGCAACTGACTACTCTAGCATGATATAGTGCACCCTCCATACACATGGGGGTTCCATTGCAGGAACCCTCATGTAAAACAAAAAAACATGAATGCTTCACTCTATTATTATCAGGGGATGCAACGTGCACACACCCACACCAATGCAAAGCCGCACCCTGCTCCACCATTGACAATAATGGGACATAACAATTTGCATAACTTTGAATTCATATGTGTGGAGGTTGTGGCAGCAGAGGGTGCACTGTATTGTATTCATAACATTTTTTCCTCAACACACAGTGAGTTATTTCTGGACATAATAGATACTTAGCAGTATCAGATAATGTTGTTTAACTGTCAAAAATGAGATGTAGTTAAATATGCAAGCTACGTCCTTCCTATATGACAAACCACAATTACCAATTAAAAATTACAGACCTTCAAAGCCTATCACAATATATTTTCCGTTTCCAAAGTGTGATGCTGGCCTAGGAAGAAAACAGAATGCCCTGAAAGGAAGAAATCATCAAGCCAGAAAATAACATCATCAGAAGGTGAGGTGATCCTGAATTCTGATCAGCCGCTCCTCCATCCGTGCTCCTATCATTATGGCCAAAAGGAGGGCATGGAGGTTATCTAAGATAATCTCTGTGTTTTATAAATATGGACCTTACACTCTGGGGTAACCCTAACATAAGAACTAGAAGGAAGCCAAAAATATGATGCTCATGAACAAACCTGGGAATTTACATCTTAGTAAGTTCACTAATAAGAAAGAAAATCATTTGAAGCCTTTTAAGTCAGAATTCTAGCTTCCCCAAACTGGAAATAGCTGAACTAAACATGCCCTATGTTTGACTACGATGCCCTAGTGATGTCTGAGACTCCTGGGGCATTTAAGAGTCCTACACATGGTGAAGGCTTTCCAACAGGTACACAGATTTCTGTATCACTACCATAGAGATGACCTGAGTTCTGGGTCAAATAAACTCTCTAGGGGACACTAAGCTGGAAATCAATGAATGCTCTCTTTGAGACTATATTATTCCAAGCACCAAAAAGGTCTCACTTCTGGTAGGCAATAATGAAATTGAATAATTTTGTATTAGAGACAGAACTGGGCTTTTTTGTGTGCAACTTAAAATTAGGATGTTATCATTAGCATGGAACACTGGTAATGGAGAGATTATGAATTCTATAGGTAGCACTAGCAGCCAGGCATATTCTCTCGCACAGCTCCCTGACCACACAACACACAGAACACAAGACAGAAGATCTAAATAAACTTTACAAGAAGGAGAGAAAACCGCATTCACAAGAGGGAGGTGGGCAAAAAAATCTGAATATATGATTCAGTTCTATTCAAAGTTTAATCTAGACTGGCACAGACTCAAAGTACTGTTAAGCTACTATCACCTTCCCTGTCCCCTCTCTTCTCTACCTCACCTCTATTTTCTATCTGTTACATTACTGTCTTTATATAACTGAATTGTATGGTATAGAATTAATTTTAGTTATAGTTACCAACAAAGATGGGGAGGTAATACCATGGAGGTGCGGGTGGGTCAGGGTCAACATGTTCTCACCAACCAACAAAAAATGAAATTTAAAAGAATGCAGGAACAAATTAACTGCATCTTCAACCTGTACTCCACATGTATTTAGATTTCAGTAAAGGCTACAATTCTATACTCACTCAGCTACGAGTAAACCCCACTGAGTTCTCTGTCACCTACTTCTGGGTAGACATGGAGAACACTGCACTATCAAATGATATTTTTCCCCAGACTACACTACTGAAATATTTCCCATACCTGCACACAGAAAACTACAACACCACTTAAAAGAGTTTGACACAGACCACTTCATAGTTCAATGTATTTCAAAAGGAAAATTATTCTTTTGTTTGTACTGCTTGGGGTGTAGGGGGGCTTTCCACTTTGACCAAATCTCAGTGGCATTTTGTTGGCACAAGCAGAAAGGGATCTCCAGTACAAATCTTCTAACACTGTCTTACTTTTAGATTTTTTTGCAATAAAAGAAACTTGAATTCTCAAAAAAACAAGCGATTGTCCATCTTTCCCCTCCCCTTCATTCCTATGTATCCTCATCACACATTCCATACTTACAAAAGAATTATTTTGTAATTACCATATCAGATGCATGTTTTCATGAGGAAAAGCTACAGCAAACTACTGAGCTCAATGGGCTTTACTCCTGAGTAAGTGGATATAGGCTGGATTGAAGCCTGAAAGCCAAAGTGACCCTGAAATACTTCCCCCTGAATTCTTACTCACAATTTTGTAGACTCTATATTTTTGCATTATTTTTAAAAAATAAAATCAGTGCAATCTTCTATACGTCTACTCAGAAATAACTATTATTAAGTTCAAGAGGGCTTATTCCTAGGCAAGAGGATTCAAGATGGACTGCAGTCTGAAAGAAAAAACAATTCTGAAAGGATTTTCTCCATCTAGTGAAATAAAAGACTGAGAGAGCCAGAGTCAAAGACAAGCATATTCAAAAATTTTAAATCTCTAAGATCCTGAAAATGTCTACCATTGTCAATCATTGGCCAACCATTAAGTTAATGCCTCTCATTTAAAAGGAATTCTCAGTTAATATGTTATTTTAACTCATAAACTCTATTTTTTAAAAAACAGTCTACCATGAATAACACATGCTGGAACCTGATATCAGTGTTAGGCTGATCGGTCAGTAGCTGTGTGGATCCTCTTTATTCTTCTTTCTTTTCTATTGATTGATTTTTAATTCTAACAAACTAATTCAAAAGCAAAGTAATATACATTCAGAAAAAGAAAAGAGGAAAAGAAGAAGAAAGAAAAAGACATATAACTAGAACACTGTAGGATTCTTACCCCCAAACTTATCTGTAAAGAAAATAAAAGTAAAAAGAGGAAAAAACTATTATTCTACCATTACAGATGCAACTAAATAATGCTATTAATAACCATAACCAGAGTAAATCATTAGTTTTTTATTGCTCAAAAAGCCCATAAACAGTTTCCAATCTTTCAAAAAGTCTTCAACTAGTTTATCCTTTAGAACTCATTTTAATTTTGCAATTTGAGCTAACTAAGCAACCTTAGCAATCCATTCTTCCATCGTTGGTGCTTCAGTCTGTTTCTAAGTTTGAGCAAACAATATTCTTGCTGCTATTGTCACGTATCAAAAAAATGATCCATGTTTACCATCCAATTCTTTATCCATAACACTCAACAAGAAACATTTCTAGCAAAATGACAAAATCTGTCTTTGTTTTGAATTAACATATATATCTTGGGCTATTTCCGCACTACATTCTTATAGTGCGATTATTCCACTTTCAACATCCTATGGAATCCTGGGGTTTGCAGTTTCGGGAGGGGCCAGCCAGCCCCTCCCGAAACTGCAAACCCCAGGATTCAATAGGTTGTTGAAAGTCGAATAATAGCGCTATAACAGTCTAGTGTGGAAATGGGCTTAGACCAGTAACTCTTCCCCTTCTTACAAATCCATAATAGATGAAAAAAGGAGTCCTCCTTGTATTGACATCCCTACATTGGTTTGAAAGATTCTGGGACATTTTTGACAACTTGTTGGGGGTTAGTTACCATCTGTATATACACATCTTACACAAGTTTTCTTTATTCTTCTTTCTGAGGATGGGAATAACACTGACCTGCTTCCAGTCTATAGGGACTTCACCTGCTCTCAAAAGAGTTGTCAAAAATTATAGACAGAGATTCTGAGATTATTCCTGCAAGCTATGTTAGTAACATTAAATGTAGTTCATTGGGTTCTAAAGACTAGCATTCATTTAAAGTAGTTGGGTGTTCCCATAATACTTACTCTGGACTGAAGTCCCCTTCCAGCATAATTTACTTTATTTTCACCAAACTCATTAGTATAGATAACAGTGTATATACTGTTACAGTGCTGTGGAGCCTTATTTCATGGGTAAGCTTTTTCACATGACTAAACTGTTTCTCAAGTGTTATTTCACTTCCCATAACAAATTAATGGGAAAACTCTGTACTGACAAATTATGTTCTTAAAAAAACTGAAAACATTTAATTATATTAGAGTAGAACTAAAACATGACTAACTCTGCCCATTTGTGAATTAAACTTACTCCAGATCCCATGCATTTCTGTCCTAGTTTCATAAATATGGTTTCTGGACCCATATATATATACTTTACTCATGGTAAGAAGAGAAATGTTCCTAAATAACTACTGCATAAAGCAATTTCCCTCAATATAGGAACCTCCAGATATTTCGAACTGCAAGTTCTTCCAGCTCCAGATAGCACAAACATTGGGAGCAGTGATGGAAATTGTAGTACAAAACACCTGGAAAATACCAAGTCTGGAAAGGTTAATAAAAAGTACAAGAGAGATATACGTGTACCTCTAGCTGTCGTTAAATTTGAAATCCCGTCTATACCTAAACAGCATACAAAATGAGAAATAATGTGAATTTCAGTCCAACTGCAGCAGGAGGGCCACATATACTCGGTTTGGAGATAAAAATTCTAATGTTTTTAAAAGGAAGTAATTACATTGTTCATTACTTTGGACATCACTTGTCATTGCTAACTGCAGGCCAGAAAGTAACTAGCTAAATTACTCAGCGCTAAGACACTACCATTATTGTTACTGCTATGGGAATTAAAAAAAATACAGGAAAATGTTATATGACTTTCCACATTTCTAATCATCACACCTTGTCTAGACTTCCCTTCCCAGTCACCTGCAATGGAATAGTGTAACATACATACACTTCACATGTATATTCTGAGCAGAGATGCAGAGCGAGTCTTCCTCTTTTCTTCTCCATCAGATCCCTCCTTCTCCTTCTTCTTTTCCAATCTCTCTTCCTTTTCTATCAATTGCTCTAAATTTAACAATAGGTAGAGGTACATGTATAGAGCCCTGGTGGTGCAGTGGTTAAAAGCCGGTACTGCAGCCACAAGGTTGTGAGTTCAATCCTGCCAGGCTCCAGGTTGACTCAGCCTTCCATCCTTCCGCAGATCAGTAAAATGAGTACCCAGCTTGTTGGGGGCAATTAGCTAACACATTGTAAACCGCCTAGAGAGCATTTAGCTGATAAGCGGTACAGAAATACACATACTATTGCTGTTGCTATTCTGTCTGCATGCAGAGAAAAAGCCTTTCCTCTTCTACATACTCTCTCATAGTTCACACAAACCTAGTCAGCCCAAGTGTGTGCCCTGGGCTGCAGTATGGAAAAGCATCATTTACTCACACTAAGCACCTTTTCTCACTACACTTTAGTTGCCATGGCAATATCACATGGAATCATGGGATTTGCAGTTTAGGGAGAGGCATTTGGAATTCTTAGCCATATTGTTCAAGTGCCTCACCAAATTACAAACCTCAGAATTCCAGAGGATGCAACCAGAGCAGTTAAAGTGGAATAAAAGCACTATGACAGTGTAGTGTGATAGGGACATAAGTCTGTCTTTCTCTTGCCTAACAAGATCAGCAGCCTCTTTTTTTTTGGAGGAAAACCAAATGGAAGAAGACCAAAAAAGCAAGCTAGCCTTTTTAATTTTTGTTTTTTAATTCCAACCAGCCCACATTTCCAGAGCAGGTCCTCCCTCTCTCTTCCTCACTCTCCCCTTTTTCTGATTTTTGTGTTTCTTGCTAGCTGTGCAACACCCATGTGGCCTTTCTTTCTCTTCCAATTGCTCAAGTCAAATCAGAACGGATACAGTAAATGATAACAGGCAGAAACTCAGTATCATCATCATGTTACAATTACAAGTGGTGAATTATAATCTTGGTATTAACTGGCAAAAAAGTAACACCAATCCAGCTTGTTACTGAAAAAAGTATCTAGATATTGAAGTAGCTCATTACATATAACTACTTCCAAGCTCTATCTCTTACATCCCCAAAATGAAGAATACATTTGAATATACCTTTAGACTGAAACAGAATTTTAAGATTTCTTGATTCTTGGTTGCTCTTTGTATCTTTTACGAGTGCAGTGTAGCTATTTCAAAGATAGAAGGAACATGTCATGCTCATAGTATTAACAAGTATTTAAAGTATTTAAAACAAATTTCTTTGTACTTAGTTGTGTGTCCCTAAGTTGTTTCCAGCAAATGGTTACCCTAAAGAGAATCAATCACGTGGTCTTCTTGACAAGATTTGTTCAGGGAGGGGGTTGCCTTTGTCTCCCTCTGAGGTTGAGAGAGTGTGACCTGCACAAGGTCACCAGTGGATTTCCATGGCCAAGTGGAGATCTGAACCCTGATCTCCAGAGCTGTAGTCCAGCGCTCAAACCAACTACACCACACTGGCTCACTTCACTTCGCATTAACTGTATTCTCCCTCTGGTGGCAGTGGAAAGCAGAAAGGGAAGGTTTACTCTGATTTCTAGTGGCAACATCTTAAATGCCATGCATAATTTTTTGGGCTACCAATAATGAGCAAATATAGAATTATTCATTAGAGATTAATATATAACTTGCAAAGTTCAGTTTTACTGGTATAGAATCTTGGTAGCTGTGGGGGTTTTTTAAAACATAGAATGACTCAGTCCTAATAGTGCCATGCATGTTGGAATACGAACACCATTTAAAGATAATTATCATACTCTGTTAATATCTGGCTTAGATTACTGTAACACACAGAGCTGCCTTTGAAGATTGTCCAGAAACTGTAGCTACTTCAAAGTTCAGCAGCTAAACTACTCGATGGAACCAGGAACTGTGATCATATTTCAATTATGCTTAAATAACTGTACTTAACAGTCAATTTGACTGTCTTTCATTTGACTCCAGTCTTTCAAATTCTGTTTCACCCAGACTGTCACCAAGACCACAAGCAAAACTCAGTATCATTCATAGATCAGAAACCAAAGTGAACTCTTGGATAATGCTTAAGCTGTTTGGATGTTGCTGAAAATTCAAGATGACTTCCTCAAACACAGACTAGCTAGATAGTGACACCAGATTTCACCAATTAGTGCCAGGCATCTATTTAGGTTGTCTGGCAACTTTTGTTCTTAAAGGAAAGCATTACAACTTGAATCAGAAATGGCCATGATTCTACAATCATCCCTTCACATTTACTACGGTTAGGGACACAGGACCACCATGAAAGTGAAAAACCTTTAATAATTCTAGGCCCTTCCAAACTATATTTAACACAAAAAATGTATGATCACCATATTAAACCCATCATGGATTCCTTTGAGGCATCAGGGTTCCTTCACAAGGCAGAAGTGGATGACTGGTGGGGCTTACTGCCATCTCCACTGCTGCCCCACACCTTTTTTTAACAAGGACTTACAAGCCTCGTTCGCAGTTTCTCAGTCTCACAAGGCTTGCAGTCCCCATTAAAAATGGCATAGGGAGGCTGCAGAGGTGACAGCAAATAATCCATGACTAATCAAATCTGCAAAAGTGAAACCCACAAATGTGGAGGGCTGACTGTACTTACTAGCCTTTATAAGTTAAGAGTGACATTAATCCAAATCACAGCTTGTTATCACTCCTCTGTACACCATTCCTATGCAAGTGCATAACGGTAATTCAAAACTTATCCAATGTAATAAGCTCTTTAGCCTATACCCATAGCTTCTGCCAAGGTAAAATTAGCAAGACAGAAAACATGTAGTGTATGAACAACTTGATCTGGCAAATGGAGAAGACTAACATTTGCGTCTATATCTAGATGGAGGCAGCATGGGTTTAGTACCTCAAATATATTTTATTTGGTATCATCACACTTGAAAGTATACCTTTCTTAAATAAAAGAGGGATTGCAAAATATCCTCTACAAAGAACATATTCTGAAAAGTTTAACTTGAACATATCATAGCTTTTCTAAGGAACAGCACAGCACTATTCATTTGTAGTACCACTTATGTCAGCATAACTTCACAGAGGGTTACTTTTCCACTTTATTTTTCCCAAAATGCCAGCCATATGGAGTAGCTTGTTCTTCTCCTTTCCAACAACAAGCAAAAACTATTAAATTTCCTCTATGGCTCCTCTATAAATTCAGCACATGCAAAATGAGCTATTCTGTTAGGAATGCTACAAACATTTTTAAAAAGTTTCCTGACACTGCATTTTAGACTTCCATCTGTTCTGAAGTACAAACAGGAAGTTTAATTTTTACAAAAGGAGAGAAAAAAGGGGGCCCAAAGAAAGGTTTGAAGAACATTCTCTGTCTTCCCCTTTTGTGGGAAGTGGCAGGAAATATTTGCCTCCAACAATAAGCCACTTTCTCCTCATTGTTACAGCAATATACTTACCCGGGAAATAATCCATAATACAAATTTAACAGGCTAATATGCAGTAATAAAAACACCACAAAAATTAATAGCAAACATAACAGTAACACCATTGTTAAATTCTGTAAATACAATATAATTTACTTTTCCTATATGAACATTGAAGTTTTTTTTATATAATTAAGGCATGTGCTGTACATTGTATTTATTTCACCCTTCTTAAGTATACTGCATGGGTTCGCATGCCTTCAAGATCATCTGTTGACATATAGCAACCTCATGAATTTCATGAAGTTTGCTTAGGCAAAGAATAGTAAGACAGGTGGTTTTGCCAGTTCTTTCCCCTGAAATATATTGTAGATTGGCTGGTGTTCACTGGCAGTCTCCCACCCAAGTACTAACGAGGGCCAACCCTTTTTAGCTTCCAAACTCAGACAGGATCTGGAGCCTCTAGGGTACAACTACTAATTATGAGCACATTCCTAAATCAAAAAGATCGCTGAGACAGCCAACTTAACCAGCACTACACTAGCTCTCAACCTATGGATGTATGAAATGGCTTAGGATTATCCAGGCCATGGTTAACTTCTTGCTAGCATAGTGGCTGTGTCCCTGGACAGCAAGGGGTTTGCATCTGACACAGCTCAGTTTCTCCCTCACGCTCCCCTTCTTCACACCCTGCTGTTACTGTAGTTTCTAGCCCAGGCCTGTGGTATATTAGATATCATTTGATATCAAGAATTTGGCCATCGTTACCCATTCCTCTCCATGTGCTTGCGAGGCCCCCGGACAAGCATGCACACAGGCATGGCTGAAAATAGCTGAACAATACAAAATAAATCCAAGCAGGCCAGTAATTTGCCGGAATGCAGCTTCAGGAGACCTCCAGGCAAGTACGCTTTAAAACTACATTAAGTATGCACGAGGCATACAAAAGATTCTCTGCCCCGAACAGGCAGCTTGTTTTCCCAGGGAACGGACTAGCCTACAGGCACATTTTCCCCTATAAGACCCCCTGATTTTGAGCACTTCTTCGGATCGCTCCTGGCTTCCATCCCGCCTTGCTGCTGCTCTGTTTGCTGAGCCTTCCCCTCAGCCTCCACGTGCTGAGAATCTCCACTCCACCTGACTTTTCTTCTGACTACCCGGGCTTCAGGATCAGGTGTAGTATTTCCCCTGAAAAATCCCTCTTAAAATCCTCTATCAAACTCCTGCCTTTCTTTCATTAGGTCTGTGTGAGTGTTTGCATACATACACTCTGTATGTATGCACTCTGAGTTTCAAAATAAAGATAAACAATTTTAATTTACTTCTGTTTGATTACTGACTCGGCCTGACCCCGTAAACATTGGGTCCAAGATCTCGCTAGGCTGCCCTGCCTCTTGCATTGCTTAGCTTGTGCTCTTGCTAATTCCCATTCCCCCAAAATTGGAGCACATTGAGATGTCCCTCACAGGACCCCAGAAATCAGGGTAACACTGCTTTTGGTCTGTTCTGCTGGCAGATTCCAGCTGACACCAGAGTCTTCTGCCTACTCCTAAACCCTACATGCTGCACATCTTTGACTCAGAACTGCACTCTTTTCTGTTAGGGTACTTACACTGAAGTCTACAAAGGATGGGGCATGAAAATGACAAAGAACTGAACAAATGAAACTCATGGGCAACAATTATTATATGAGGCAGGGATATTCCTTGTCAGCTCTTCAAATATTTGCTCCTTTCAACTTAAGAAAGTTCTATGTTGATTTGAAAAAGGAAGTACCATGGCATAAATACCAGTATTATACATTAGAAAATGGAAAAGTGTGAGAGAGGGAAAGAGTGTCTGCCTGCCTTGTGTCTCCTTTAAAAAAGATTCATTTTCCTCTCCACACAACCCAAGCTAGACTGAAAGCCTAAGTGAGCTTTTTGGCTGAGTGAGGATTTGAATCTGTGTCTTTCCCAGTCCTGGTTAAACACTCTAGTCACATGAGTGGGCAGAAGGTAGAATTAAAAACATAAGGATGTATACCCACTAAGAATCACAGGAATACAGTTAGCTTCAGAAGTCTAGCCTTTTTGTGTCTGTCTTAAACGCAGGCACAAAGTATGAGCCCTTATTACAAGTTCAATCACAGGACACTAACTTGCTGGTATGCTACTCTTCTTCTGGAGTTCTCAGCATAACCTCATCTGACATACAGACACAGGAATGAGGCCAAACTCTTTGAAGTTATTTGAACTCCATGGGGAGAAAAATGGGGTTGGGGGTTGGGGAGATACTCATTTGGTAAAAGGCTGCACTTTTAGCATACCAACTGAATGGACAGATGGACACATTTGCAGTAGACATTCTGGCACATTTTACCTAGCACTTACTAGGCCATGCTCCAGTCTTTTCAGAGATTTGTTGCTAGTTCTAAACAATTCAGAACAAAACAAACTCAAGAAATGTTGTGATATTAAGTAACAGAAAAATACTAAAGTGGAAACACTGTTTTTGTTTAGATTTCTTTTCTTTTTCATCAAAATATGGTACAAGTGTTCCCCATCTTCTATATAACATTTCAGCTTGCAAGGACAGTAATTTTTTTAAAAAAAAATTATTCAAAAGCATTAACAGAGAAGCCCCACAGTGACCGAAAGAGTTGAAATACATTCAGCACTAAAACAAAGGAGAAAACAATCTGCTCTTTGCTTTGTACAGTCTAGCTTGAAATGGGGGGATGGACTAGGCTTGGCAATAGCTTAGTCTTAGACCACCTTGCACTTTCTTCCCCTCAATGCTTAGGAGAAAGGGTAGGATAGTACACAAGTTGCTGACATCTATTCACTGTACTGGGCTTTCTCCTACAGTGCCAATACACTTTAGGATTCAAATGGTATACTGCTGTGTCTCTAATATAAACTTGCCTTACCAGTAAGAAAGATAGCATCCAGACCAGATCTCAAAACAATTCATTAACCAAATGGGCACAGAAAGTAAAGCATTTTGGTACCAAAGCAATTTGGGAGGCTGAATTCACTGAACCCTAGGGTCCATATTTTACAGTGAATTTCAACAGCCAAAAAAAATAATTAATTAATTAAATTTTTTTGAAAAATCCATTTTCCTTTGAAAACAAGGCATATGAGAAAGGTACATTTTGTTTTACAGCAGAGTTATCCTTCCAGAAAGCTTCCAGGAATATTATTCTGCTTTAAAATAAGGCGCGCTCTCCTGACGTCTTGTTTTTGAAGAAAGATGCAGAATTTGCCCCCTTGTTTTGGGCAAAGCTGCAAAATCAGTCCAATAGGCCATGTGTTGTTCACTCCTGGATTGAAGCTACATATTTTTCATCTTTCCTTCTGAATAAGTGTACTTGAGAGAAGCAGTTAATAGCATACTATTTAGGTAATTGTCAGAGTAAGGACAACCCTCTATTCATTCATGAAGTCTGACAGGACCAAAAAATTAGACCCCCAGATAATGGAATTCTGTCACCAGAAGAAGAAAATGCTACAAATATCAGAAGAGTTTCAACATAACATTCTCAGCTTTATTACAGAACTGATCTCCAAAGATCTTTGCTAACAAAGTATTAAGGGGACCGGCAGAAGAGGTGGAAGTGCATCATTTATTTCAAGAGTGGTACTAACATTTGGCTTAAGCACCTTAAAGGCACCAGATCCTGTCTGATCTTGGAAGCTAAGTAAGCTCTACCATGGGTAGTACCTGGATGCAAGACCACCAGAGGAAGGAACTGGCAAAATCACCCATTTCCCAAGGGGTTGTCAAGAAGCAACTTAAAGGCACATACACACATACTCTCTAAACATTTGCTCATTAGAGATACTATTCTTTATCCTAACTTTAGCAGAGATATAGCAAGATGCATTTTCTGACTAAACACTGAAACAATTGCCAATGCAGTTTAAGGACCAGCAGAAAAAGCCAAGTCCTACTCTGAGTATGTGAGAGAAATAATGACAGTGACAGCAATGACCGCAAATACATACCCTATACAAAGAAACTACAAAGTACCTTCTTATTTAAAGATACTAGACTTTCAGTTAATTGGTGATTTAAAGTAGTGTCCCAATTCAACGATTCTGAACAAAAACTTGAGATCTCTGACAGATCATTACTTAACAAACCTACAGAATGTCATTTCATTTAACAGAACACCAAATAAGAAATAAACATATGCATACATTTATGGCAAGAATTTAAAACTAAAGGCTGTTTCCACAAGAAGTCCTTAGCGGAAATGTAAACAGCAAAATCAACAGCATCATCATATGGAATTGTCTTTAGATCTTTTAACAAGCTGGTAGATAAACAGAACTACAAAATTAAATTTTCTGAAAGGCAAGGCGAATCTATTGGCCTTCATCCAAGAATCAGTGTCATTGTCAGGCTTTGTATTTAATTAGAACTATTTACTGTCAAGCACTCACTTGGGCAGATCTTTCACCATGCTCAGTTAGCAAGGTCTAGAGCAAACACTGGGGGAAAATCTGCCTTCATAAATGCATCAAGACATTTCTGAAAATATAAGTGCTCAGTTGCCTGTTCTTGGCCGCAACAGCACTTTCAGGCTACACCACACTGATGTATCAATATCAATCTAAATTTAAAACTTATCTATTGATTTTCCACAATGACAGGGACAACCTTCATCAGCAAATGTGATACACACTCTCTCTATATATGTTATGGCCATTATTTAAGGCAGCGCTTCTTAACCTGTGGTCCATGGACCTTCAGGGAGCAGCAATGTCCTCTCACAGGACCTATGAAGGCTTGAAGAAATGTTATGAGTTTTTACAGTTAAAACAGAAATAGTTACTAGATCATCCATTGCCATTTTTCTTTCCTTGTCTTGTCTCCCAATCCAGCAATCCACTCTCTTTTAGATTAGGATCAGAGAGATGAGGCGAAAGAGAAGGGTAGAATTGGGGTGTGTGTGCGTGCATGTGTGTTGAGCTTGTTGGATGCAGGAAGAGGCTGAGAGAAGCACATGTGGAGAAAGAGGAGGCGGTCGGAGAATGAAGAGGACTCATTAGCCACCACAAAAGTTGTGCTCGTTTGCTGGGCACATCCCTCCCCACCTCCAACTAATGTGACTATATATAACGCCTGGTACATCCCAGAGTCCATTATCTGAATGGTGTATAGTAGGAAGATGGGGGAAAGGATGGAGAGGGATGAATGGCGGCACACAAAGCGATCATCGGGGGAGCAGACAGAGAGCCAAGGTGAAAGAAACAGCAAGCAACGGAGGAAGGCACATGGAAGCAGACAGCACATCAGGAACATCAAGTCAGAACAAGTTTCAGCTACTATGCTTAACAAGGTTTGTAAGCGAAATGTCTTCTCATTAATTAATTAATTAAAATTAACAAGTGATAGTAGGTTATGGTTCAGTGTTCCAGTATTATTATCATTATTATTGTACGGAATCATTCTAATAAAACTATCATAATAGGTGTGCATGTTTACTTATTTCTCCTTCTTCTCCAAATCTGATGAACATCTTTAAATATTTGGTGAACTTTATGGTTTTAAATGTTAAGTCTTGGTGGTCTATAGCAACAAATGATATGAAAAGGGGGTCCGTAGTAAAGAAAAGGTCAAAAATTGCTGATTTAAGGAATAAAGAAACACATGTCTCATGGAGCTTAATGTAACCTATTTGACAATGAAAATCCTGAATTACAATACTACCCTGTCACATATAAACTCATTCATAACATCTTTGAAATGAGGTATCAAAAGAAAAGGCAAAGGCAAAGAGGGTGCCTATTATATTGTTAGTCCCAACTAAAGTACACCAAAGGAATCAACAGAACTTAGTGTTGATTCAATGGATCTACTTTAGTTGGGGGCAACAATGGGACCTTGGGCTTTTCCAATATTCTTGCTGTTGCTGTCATTTCCAACTTATGGCAACCCTAAGGTGAACCTATCACAAGGTTTTTTTTGGGGGGGGGTTCAGAGGGGACTTGCCTTTGCCTTCTTCTTAGGCTAAGAGAGTGTGACTTCCCCAAGGTTACCCACTGTGTTTCCATGGCCAAATGGGGATACAAAACCTGGTCTCCAGAGTCATTGTCCAATCCTTAAGCAACTACACCATGCTGGCTGTCTCCAATAACCTTAATTTCTTAAAATTCTTCTCCAGACAAATCTCCATCCTTCTTTAATGAAGAATGTTTAAAATAAATAACATTGCTATTTCATTTAATAACCTATACTGTTACCTTATTACAAGTTTTGTCTGTACAGCTGAAGCCTCATCTTAATGGATAGGGATATAAGCCTATATAAGAATGTGTAATGGTTATCATACTGATGATAGCTAGATTTATGTAGGTAATTCACTTCCATTTTTATCTATTTGGATTTTCCCCCTTGTCCAATCCCAGGTTTCAAATTGGAAAAAATAGAAAAAGAGAACATTCCTCCTACAATAACAGAGGAGAGATACACTAATATATTAAACTCTAAACCTTACATAACTGCTTTGGCTCTTGCCTCATCTGCTTCCGATACTGAACAGCCAGTATCTGTTTAACACCAAATGAGAAAGCTACTGGTACTTGAGTGTGTGTATCCATGTTAGCTTGGTTGGATGCACTGGGTGGAACATTAAGTTTGAAAATTAATTTGATAATATTAGAAACTGGGAACTGTATTCATTGCTCCTGACACTAATAATTTAAATTTAATTACTCCTATTTAATTTTTTATTTAAAATATTAGTGTCCAGAACAGGTTAAGGAACTTACAGAGAACAGCATAGAGGTTGTCACCATTGATCCTAAGGGCTTATGTTTTTACTGGCACCTTCAGGGGTATTCTTCTTATGATCTTGAAGTTGCCATCTCTGAACCTGGAATTTTTCCTGCAAATAGACTACAAACCCATAACACAATTGATCCTTGGAGATGGTGGGAGTTTAATATGTTTGGAAACTTTTAGGTTGGGAAAGGCTGTCCTAAGAATCTCATCTTATTAGGAAATAATGTGTACTTTCAGTTAGATGCAGTGCTCTACTGGAAATGAAGCAATAAGTGTCCGGCTAAAATGACAGGGATGGAGAATTTTAATCAGTAAAGTGTTGAGTTACTCTGAGAACATTTTCCCACAAAAGTACATGGTATCTACCTCCCCGTTCTCTATCAAAAATTACCATCTGCAAAAAATTTTGGTCTTTATTAACAAAGACAGATATAAGCAGGATCAAAGGGCCTGTATCTTTGGCTTCAACTTTACCAACCTCCTCAAAGTGTGTGATCCACTGAAGGAGGGAATGGGTAAAAGCAGAACTGGAGGTGGGGGGAATGAGGCAGGAGAAGCCAAGTGAGAAAGAAGAGGAGAAGTTGAGGAAAACTTTCCAATTAATCATCCAAGTATCAGGCACTATGTGAACAACAACACTAGAGGATTACAAAGGAGTTCACTGCAGCTCACTCTTTTCCTGAATAACAGAAGGAAACTAGAGTAAAATCATTATAAAACAAGAACTGAAAGGTGTTGTTCACACCACTAATCCCCACAAAGACACCAGCCTTTCAGACCTGAAGGGCCTCATACTTTGCAAAAGATATGGCTGATGGCTAAACAAACTAATCACTGTCCCATTCCATTCCAGGACTCTTTTCCCCGCTTTTTCATTTTTCTTCAATTCTTCCCGGGTGGCATAGCCAGACATGTTTGTTTCACTCCCATATTAGTTTCCTTCTTTTCAATTCTTCCCAGTCCCAACTCTTCAACCACTTTCTAGTTGATCTTCTGCTGGGTTTCCACAGTCTTCTCTCTCCATCCCCTAGTCTAAAGAAGCCATAGTACAGCAAAATTAGCCTTACCAACTACAGAGCGATGTGATATTATTTCCTCCAATACTTCGTCCTTCCTGTCTTACTGACCCTGCCACAGGAAAAGCCTCCAACCCTTACAAGGTACAACATTCTAAAAATAATTAACTTGTTGAAGCATAGTATTAACTTCAGCATTAATCAGCAAATCTAGTGAGTCAAGCCACGTTAGGAGAAAGATCTAGTAAATTAATAACAGTGAGTTGATTAACCAGTTGTTTTAAGTTTTTTTATGACATGATTTATTTTAACTTTGAAAAAATAAATAAAAATATTTTAAGGAGTCAGATCATAGAATTGTATACTGAGGGTGTACAGTTTAGTTGGGTTCTTGTTGACTCCACTACTGTTACTACATTTGCTGTGTTTACCAGTTTGGCAAAACAAAGCATTAACAATTCCAGTGTTCTACTCCCAGCACACCCTTTTGTGCTGCAACCACTGAGAGAAAGCAGTGTCTCAGAATGCACTACAACTGAGGAGGAAGTGACCACACACAATGATGTTAAGATCCTCTGCTGGCTTCTACAACAAGAGAGGACTGCAGTTTAGCCTCTCCATATAGCACAAAGGGAAATGAAAGAGCTGAAAAAGAAAGCATTTCCCTGATACTATTTGTTTGGTATTCCATTTCCTTTAGCAGAGTGCTATAATTCTGGTCCATTAGGTTTTGTGCTACTGGCACCTGCTGCGATCTGAAGAAAACTGGTAGGAAGGAACTTAACTCCATCACAACTTGTAAGTGCCATACCATCCTCTCCAGAAGGGGCAACTCAGGCTGAAGTTCTATAGTAACTTTCCAGAATTCTCATTTAAGCTTGTGGGACAAGTCTCAAGACCTTTGGTATTACTATGTACATGGTGTCTCCGTAACTGAAGAACACACAGTCCTTTAATGATAAAAATAAAAGGTAGGTTTTATGAGAGTTGACTGCAGTAATGAATGAGGGCATAACCAGTTACCTGAATCTATTTACATGGGAAAATCAGAACAAAATATACATTTGTATATGCAAAACACTTCGAAATACATTCATACATATAAAACTAATACAGTGAAACAATCAAAGGAACAAATCTCACCAATCTCATTTATAATTTAATTTTAAAAATTGTTCCAAAAAAATTAATTTTTCAGATAGAGCACACAAAAGAAATTAATTCTTAGTTGGTGAAAGAATTAAGAGTGGAGGCTAGCCAAACCTCTCAAGGCAAACCATTCCACAATTTAGGTACATGGACATGTTTATTGTGGTTTATGGAACAAGCCAACCTCCTAAGTCACTCTATGAAGCTGGTTTATTTGTATAAAACATAACTGACCAACCAGAGCAGTTCAGTTGTTTGGACACACTGTTAACTTGTAGTTAGTTTTCAAAAGGAAACAACAGCTTCCTATCTTCTCCTTTATAGTTATACAGGTGGAGGTTGGGAGGAAAAACCAAATGTTCTTTCACACAAAGATAAACCAAACATAGGTATTCAGAAAGTCAACACAAAGATCACTGTCACCATGCTACCCAGATATTCCCAGATGCTGCATAAGGTCTTTAGGGAGTGGCACAGAAAGAAATTGTCCCAGGCATCATATATGGAGGGAACCACATTAATGCTGGCATAGTTGTTTTTATGCAAATTCATTTCTTTCAGAATCCCACTGACTTGAACTCCTTAAAACTAATGGAAAGCAAACTATACTGATGGTAACATCCTTTTGTCATAGCAGTGTGGGTAAGATTATTATAACCACAGGCCATGCTAACAGTACAACCCAACACAAGCACAGTCAGATTTTATTATTTATATTTATATTCCTCCTTTCTTCCCTCCAAGAAATTCAAGTCACCTTACACAATGCCTCTCCACATTTCCATTTTAACTTCACAACCACCCAGTGAGGAAGGTTAGATTTAGAGTCAGTGACTGGCTCAAAGTTACCTGCTGGACTTTGTGACTGAATGGGGACATGAACCTTGATTTTCCAAGTCTCAGACTAGCACATTAACTACTAAATTACAGTGACTCTAGGAATGGGGTCTCAAGCAAACATTCTATTTTCATTATCTTTAAAAGGCCCTGATGCTACACTGCAAAGATTATTCCTCATCAGGTACATGCAAATTTTATCCTTGTCTTAGATAGAAAACTCTCACAATACTTCCAAGTATTCTTCCTTTTCCAACTGACCTTTTTTTCATTGTTGTTCAATTTGCATTACTATAGCCAATTATTATTTCCAACCACACAACTATTCATTAACTCTTCTCAGGAGAAGTCGGACAAAATTAGTTCATAAATCCATATGGCAGCTACCTTTATAAAGATTTTTCCCTTTAAGAGTTAATCACATCAAATTTATTAGATGTACCTAGCTTTCAATTCCTTATATCAAGAACAGGTTTAAATCCAAATTCCACACTAACTTTGAGTGACTAACTTTACTTACTATTGCAACAGATGTTATCCTAAATTGGATTAAATTGTAAAGTTGAGGCAATTTCAAACTAAAGGAAGAGATTAAATGATTTTCTCCAATTCAAAAGCCAATTCTTCTCAATTTTTAAAAAATGTACATGGAAAAATCAAAATTAAATTTGTGCATTTTCACAGAAATGGATGCTACAACAGACTGTGCACTGAACTCAGTAGTCCATCAAAAAAAGCAACAATATGTACAAATCAAATGATGATTATTTTTCTTCTCATGCTTTTTTCCAGAAAATGATCTACTTTCTCTCTGGAAATTTTTTAAGTATTTCACTAACCATCCAGTACACCTAATTACTGAATCATACAACTTCTCTGCTCCAACAGCTCCACAGGCTGCCAGTCTGTCCCTACACACAATTCAAAGTTCTGGTGATGACCTAGAAAGTTCTATATGACTTAGGTCCAGGCTATCTGACAGACTATATCATTTTAATTTGTAAGCTGCTTTGAGCCCCAATATTGGGGGAAAGTTATTTTTGTGTGACTTGCAAACTTTTACTCAATAATGAAAAATGTTTTGTGTTGAGATTTCCAACTATTCCCTCACAAAAACTTGAAAATTATTATTGTCTGGAAGTTTTTGAATAGCAGTTATGCATTTGCATGCGCCAGGAACTGCAGAATTTGCCATTATGAAATGCACTGTCTAAGTGAAGTTAGAGACAGTTTTATAGTGGATTTACTTGTATATCTTTAATTTGCTTGTAGGTTTACAGTGCAACCCTATCATTAAGCTGGAGCATTTTGATACTTTCAAAACTTTATTGGGCAGAGCCAAAAATGAAGGTGGAGTACTTTCCTTTTTAAACAATTTCTCTCCCATTGCTTAACCCAGCTTCAAGGTTGTTGCCCCATACTGGGGGCACAATCAGAGGCTAAAAGGGCTTTGGATCCTGTAGTTTAACATTACACAACTAATACCTTTGCTCATACAGTCAATAATTCTCTTTGCACACTCAGATTCTGCCTGATTTAGTGGCCACAATTCCACATGAACATTTGAACTGCATTTCCGATCCTACTTTCCCTGTTTATAATATTAACCAAGATCTACATATAATCTGGAAAGAAGAAGTATGACCAGAAGATTCTTTCAGATAGCATCAAATCATGATTTTGATTTACATCTGGATCAACCAAATAAGTATGATCTTAAAATATGTTCTCTATTACCCCAGATAGACATGGTTGTGGTTAAAAAAACTCCAATTTCTTCCTCAGTGATGGTGCTATATGGTCCACATGAACATGTTTTAGACAAATTATTTTACTATAGCATATACACTAGGCCAAAATTTCAACAGGATTAGAAGACCTATTCTGGAAAGAGAATCACTGTCATAGAACAAGAACTTAATTTTCAGAGCAGCATATAGTCCTGTAAACATGTTGACAAAATGACATATTTCATTCATATGATATAGTCTTATTAAACATTCTCCATTTATAGATGACTTACCAACATGCAGTGAGGCAGGCAAATCAGTATTACACGTTGTATTCTTGAAAGCTTCTGTATTCAGATACATTTCAAGCCTGCTTTAAAAAAAAACAAAGATAAATATTTTTCCATAATACAACTGATAATGTAAGTTTTACTGGCACAGTAATATTCACTCTCCAGTACTACTGAATTTTTGGCCCCAATATTTTACCTGAAGTGCTTCTGAATAATATTCATTAAACGATACTTTTCTGTTTGCAGATCAGAATTTCTTGCCACAGAAGCTTAATTGTCAAGAAGTTCCATTAAGCAGCAATCTGTTGACAATTATGTTGCTGTACCTCTTTCTATTTTAGAGAGATACTAAGGACATAGAAAAATAAAATCCTGAAAAAATTCAAAAGTCAAAGAATCTTCCTAAAATCTTCCAATTATCAACAATCAACTAGTTATGCTCTACTGGAGTTAATGAAAAAAAATGCTTAACTTCCTAGACCAGGAGTTGAAAACTCCAAATTGTAGCACATCACAAACTCAGAAAGTAGCCTTGCACAAGTCATTTTCTTAGCCACATTTCACTGATAATGTGTAAATAAGACCCAGTGCGTACAGTGGTTTGAGCACTGGACTAGGAGAGCCCCTGGGAGACCAGGGTATGAATCTCTGCTTCGGCCACAGAAGCTCGTTGGGTGGCCTCAGGCAAGTTACATTCACTCATCTTCAGAGGCAAATCTCTTCCAAACAAATCTTGCCAAGAAAACTCCTGACAAGGTATCCTTAGGATTGCCATAAGCTGAAAATGATTTTAAGGCACATAACAACAATGAAATAGAAATAATAACCTATCATACAGGGTAGCTTTAAAGTTTACTAGGATAAAAATCTAAGAAGCCCTGTGACACAATTTAATGTTTCCATTTTGTTTTTCCCAGGTGATTTTTATCCCCCTCACCATGACCACAACCACATGGAGAATGAGACTTTGAGCCAATCTGAGCTCTCCACTAATTCTCTTTCCCACAAAACCTTTGCTATGGCCGAAAACCAACTGAAAATGGTGACTGGAAGCAGTGGGACATCACTTACTGTACACAGTGACATGACAGTGTAGTCCACAAAGGACTCCAGAGGTGAACCCTGGCGCTCCCAACATAGATGCCCAACTTTGCTTATTCATTAGCTGCAGAACTGCCTTGCTGAAAGCAGAAATTTTCTTTTGTATGCAGCAGGGCATCTTGGTATCCAAACCCACTAAAATGGCTTTCAGCAAACCTTCTAAAATACTAGAATAATAAATGACAAAATATGAGAATATTGTAAGCAAATGACTAGATGCCACCCGTCATGCATGTTTGCACCGATACAAATTCTACTGAAATGAGTAACTGCACACAGGATTGTAGTTTTCTCTTTGCTCAGAACATCAGTGACTCAACTAAACAAAATGTACTTATTCTGAAAATGACAGATATCTTGATCCAAAACTCTTAAGACTCTAACGTACACAAAGTTCTCAAACAAGGAGGAACACAATACATAATATGAGTGTTACTGAGTTGTCTTCAGCTCTACTGTTTTATCTCAACAGGGGCTTTAAAAGTAAATACTAAAGTTTTTTTATACCACTGGATTAATATTAAATAATCAAGACAAAAATATGTTTACAAATCATTTGGATGATTATAAACTGTATTAAAGCTGCAATCAAAGCTGCAATCATGTTACAATGAGTCACCATGAGTTATAGGCACCCTTTCCCACGGTGCAGCCTTAAGTCTGGAATGAAGGGAAGCCTTCCCAGTGGTGGTACCTTAACTCTAGAAACATCCTCCCAATGATCATTTACCTGATAACATTGCTGTATTTTTTCTTTTTTTTGGTGGGGGGAGGTATTATTAAACACCGTGCTGTTGGTCTAACTACTTAAGAAGTAATTGTTTTTATTCTTCACATTTTATTGCTGTTTTCCTATATTCTACAGAATGTAGCTGATGAAAATAAACTGTTGCTGGGTTTGGAAACAACACTGCAGATGGCCCAGTCTAGATTAGAGGCTAAGGACAAAAAAATATTACATAACTCTATGTTGTAAGCACCTATATATCCCGCTCAACATTAAAAAAAACAACTCTAATGTTTTAAAATTCTGTTAGCAAACCAGGAAGATGAAGACAACTTTGGAAAAAACAGACATTACCTATGCAAACTTTGTAAATACTTCTCCATTTAAAAAAAATTATGACAATGTACAAGATCCAACTGTCAAAAGTAGTTCTGTCAAATGAAATTGGGAGGACACCATCTATGGTTGACAACCTATCAGTTAGTCCCAACTAAAGTAGACCCATTCAAATAACTATTGATTGGAGAGTTAACATGTAGGTAAATCCCACTGTTTCAATGGGTATACTCAAGTCAGTATAGTTAAGACTAACAAGAAGATTTAAGCCTATGTGACCTAGGGTTGTGAAATGCTCCAGAGCTGGCTTTGGAACAGTGCTAGGCCTCCAGAAGGAGGGAAAGGGAGAGAAACTTCTACTACTAACATAAGGTTGAGTTTAAGACTCTGGATTTCACAGTAGAAATTCACTGGATTTCACAGTAGATTATTCTCATTCGTCAACTTTTAAAGTTGTGCTTAACTTACAGTTTCCAAGGCATGTTCTTTCCTCACGTCTTAATACAGGTACTAATGTGGAAATGTGTCTGCAGATCCTTCAAGAAACATATTTATCTAATTTGTATCCTACCTTTCTCCCAGTGTGGTATCCAGGATAGCTTACCTCAAAACAAATATAGCTGAAAATCATTTGATGCAGATTTTTTTTTAATTTTTTTTTTAAAAAAAAATCTATTAGAAACTCCAAACTATAATAGTTTAAAAGATAGCAAAACACACTAAAAAAAAAGGCAACACACAACCCAACTTACTTGAATTACTCAAAACATGCACTATCAACAATAGGTTAAATGTAATAAATGAACAAGAAAAAACTTTATTTAAAAAGAATGCATCAGTTAATAAAAATATGGTTTTACCTCTAAAGGCATACTTGATGTCAATGGACTCAGTAATAAAAAAATGCATTTTATAAAATGTCTTAGTTTCTGCTTTCATACGTAAATACAGAAACAAATGAAGACTTCTCTTTCTGCAGGACACAGACTGAAGCTATGCAAGTTGTTAGATATTTACCCACATGCCATTCTGCAACAAATTAAGAAATGCTAGGCATAGTTACATATAATACTATTATTTATACTACTAAAACTACATACACTACTAAAATGTCAGTCACACAGCACAGAAATGTTTCAAGTCAGAAATGTTTCTAAGGACTTGAAAGTTTTTGTCTTCTTGTCTGAATTTCAGCCTTACAAGGATGTTTGACCAAAATGATGTGAGACAGTCCCCAAGTATGTGGTCAAGACAGTATCAACTGCCACCAAATAATCAGCAGTGGTTTCAACAGGAAGCAGCTTTACACAGTATCATTCTTGTACAGGTGCACATCCTCCTTCATGTTTAGCTTGGTACACAAAAAGTTTTCTCCGCAGTATTTTTAGACCACAGCTCATTCTGTGCCTTCCTCTGAAAAATAAAGTGATAAATGTCTCTTCTACAAGCCCCACTAAAGAGCTAACAGGGCTTGGATTGTATCTAACAGTGATCACAACTTAAAAAAAACCTCTCAAAGAACAACAAAGCCCTCACATTCAAATTAACTAAAGTTTTGCAGAGGCTTCAACACAATTAGAATCGTGCTCATTTTATTAGATTGTGCAACCATGTTATATTATTGTGTCACAATGTTCTATTATTTATGTAACAACTAATAACTTTAACTCGTTTTCTTTTGAGAAATTGGGAAGAGATGACAAATTTCAAAAAATTGAAACCGTGCAAATTAATAACCAGTATGGATTATTATTATTATTTTACAACCTTTACACTTAAAAATCAAAAAATTCCTCTGTAAGATAAAAATTCCCAAGGGGAATGACAGTTCAGTTCCCATCTGAATGCACACAAAAGAAACACAGCTGACAATGCACATCTTTCTGGAGATCTCCATATGTTCAAGGGGCTCCTTCCTACTCCCACCATATTCTCAGTCACACTACAATATTTGCCATCATCCAAAATGGTCAGGAACATTTCCAGAGACCAAATGAAGTATAGAAGTGTTTTTCCTTTCTTAAGTAGATAAAAAAAAATGATAATCTGTAATAAAATACTCTGCTATAGGTTAAATAAGGGGAGTTTTTAATGTATGCACATAATGTATATGTGAATACATACACAGAAAAATTAAATAAGTGATTTTTGGTTCTTGACTCCATAATATGAATAGAGTTAAAAACCTGTGACCTGTAACAAAACACCATCTAGATTTTAATTCTCAGGAAGAAACACCGTGAAGTCAGTTTATCTGCTATTCCTAGTATTTCCCTTTACCATAAGCAAGAACAAAGAAAAAGACACAAAGAACTTGCCAAATGTACAATTCGATTTCAGGTTGCTTGTTATGCTAAGTGGCCAATATCTTGAAGACTGTAAGGCCAATTTATTCAGTGCTTAGTCTATTGTTCAGAAGCAATTTTAGAACTCTCTTGTTTTCCTTAAAGACTTGTTACAGCTCACATTTTCAAAATCTCTGGCTTATGTATTCTCCTTGCATAAGTTTCATTTTGGCAGAAAACAATCTCTTATGCCAACATGTCAGTGACATCATCAACAAAAGGAGAAAATGGAAGACAGTGAGCATTGTAGTAGCAGCTGTCTTTCTAAATGACTTCTTCATTTTTATACAGCGCCCTATACATATTTTTTAAACAGGATAGGTTTATTCCAATTATTAAGTTACATGTTGTAATAGCCAACTCAGACAGTTTAAAATGCAAGGCACGAATAGAAAATTTCAAACACTGAATATACCATGTATATAAACATTAAATACACCAGTGGTTCTTAACCTTTTCTATACAGGGGACCTTCTGCAAACATAATTTGTTGCTGGGGACCCCCAAGATTTAACTCAAGATTTAAATATTTAAATTTAGATTTAAATATTCAAATATTTACTTATTAAAGGCTTCTGGAGACTAGGATTCTAATCCCTGCTCAAACACTGGGTGACCTTGGGTAAATCACATTCTCTCAGCCTCAGAGGAAGGGAAAGACAAACCCCCTCTTAACAAATCTTGCCAGAAAAAAAAAAAACGGTCATAAGCCAGAAATGGCTTGAAGGTATACAACAAAATGACACTCACGGGGGCGGGGAGGTTCTTTCTAGCCATCATATCTCTCCCCTTTGAAAACTGATTTAAGGTGACCCTAAGGAGAACATATCATGAGGGTTTTCTTGGTGAGATTTGTTGCCTTTGTTTTTCTCTGAAGCTGAGAGAATGTGACTTCCTTGAGGTTACCCAGTGGGTTCCCATGGTCAAGCAGAGATTCACACTGGTCTCCAGAAACATACTTTGGGCATACAAACATTCCTGCCACTATGTCCCTTTTGTCAGGAACATAGCAATGGGGGTAAGTGCGCATGTGCCCAAACTTTTCCCTCATTTGCAAATGAGACAGTAGTTTCAGCACTCACAACCCTCTCCACTGCCACATCTCCATAGCTGCTGCTGCGGTTGGTGGTGTCCAGTAGTAGGGCTTCGTGGATCCCCCTGTGAGGGCTCTATGACCCTCAGGAGTCCCCAGACCCCAGGTTAAGAACCACTGAAATACACCATGTGTACATACGTACGAAATAAGACATCTAAAGTTATTGTATGAATTCAATTCATCATGCATATCAGACAGATTTTTAAAGTTAAAGCTTTTTAAAGTTTCTACCTCAATATGTTGCACCTATCATTATCATGCGACAAAAAACATGTTTAGCATTCTTGATTTTCAAGCATAATAAAGCCTGAGTCAGCATGGTGTAGTGCTTTGAGCACTGGACTATGAATCTGGAAAACAGGGTTCAAATCCCTGCTCAGCCATGAAACCCATTGGGTGAGCCAGGGCTACTCGCTCTCTCTCAGCCTCAGAGAAAAGCAAAGGCAAACCCTCTTTGAACAAATCTTGCCACAAAAATAAATAAATAAATAAATAAATTAAAGGGTTGCCTTAGAGTCTCCCTGAGTTGGAAACAACATGAGAACGCAGAACAACCAACAAATT